>CM033648.1:20814557-21414557 GCA_019512145.1 Engystomops pustulosus
CATGTTTCCAGTGTGAATATCCAATAAGCCTCTCTGTTCAATAGCCGAGATGTTATGCAGCCTCCCCTAATATTTTTGGCCATTCTTTCAAAAGCAAATGTTTTGAGAGCACTGGACAAAGTGCTTAGAAGCACCAGACAGGTTACAGCCCAACGGGTTGGAGATGTCGTAGAGATGTTCTACGAACCTGGTTTTGAATTTACGCATGGTCTGTCCCACGTAAATCAGATTGCACTTACTGCCGTATATGATATAGACAACATTGTACGAATTGCAATTGATAAAATCTTTTATCGGATATTGTCTTTGACCGTTGCTACAGGTCGTACATCTGTTTGTCCCGCATTTGTGGAAGCCCTGTGTGGATAACCATGTATGGTTGGTTTTGGGAGCAAAGAGATTACCCAAACTTTGACCCCTTCTAGACACAATGCGACAGCCTTTGTTTAAAATGTGTTCCAAAATTGGATCTGAACGTAACAATGGGATATGCCGGTGAATAATTTCTGAGATAGCTTTGAATTGTGGACTGTATTGTAATACTAATGTGGGGGTGAAATCAGAAGACGAGGAACCATGTTTGTTGGGGGGTTTGTCTGCCTCATGAGGAAAGAGTAATGTTTTTCTGTCTTTGATTTTCACTTTGTTGTAAGCTCTTTTGAGAGACCATTCAGGATAGCCCCTATTTTTTAGTCTTCTACAGGCATTCATGGATTCTGTATTGAATGACTCCTCAATACTCCCCAGTAGTATACAGCGCTACTTTTGTTTAAAGTATTTTTTAAGTGACCTGTGACTCGTGTATAAGCCGAGGGGACGTTTTTCAGCACATATTTTGTGCTGAAAAACTCGGCTTATACACGAGTATATACGGTAATATAAACCAGGGACACGTACTCATAGACACCGTGACTGTGGTAATCTTCTCATTTTTGTTATCCAAATTCCTCCTTCATTCTAAAAATCACCTTCTATAACTATGCTAATGTGCCAGAACGGCTCCTCGGGGCATTACCAGAGCCTCTCAGTGCTGCAGATTCACTGGTTGTTACTGTCTCATTAATGTCTATACAGAATATACACCTCAAGTATCTAAGTTACAGACCTGGATGAATTGATTAACTTCCAGTATTGCCAATGCTGTATCTGTGACCATACTAGAGAAAGACTGAATATTACATACGTATCAATTTCATAAGGAGAAAGGGACTGTGTATTAATTGTCTTGGCCTTTAAATAATTATTGCTTATTCCACATGGTTGGATGGTTATTTGTATTATTGTTATTTAAATAATTTATGTCGCTTACATTAGATTTTTTATGTTTTTCAGTTATGTTATTTTGCACACCTAAACATCAAAAGAGATATAGTATTCGTTGTTTGTGCAATAAAAATATCAAGATTGGTGACATATTTGCAAATAATCACACAGTATTAATTGTACACATTGGGGCAGATTTACTTACCCGGTCCATTCGCGATCCAGCGGTGCGTTCTCTGAACAGGATTCGGGTCCGGCCAGGATTTATGAAGGTAGTTCCTCCGCCGTCCACCAGGTGGCGCTGCTGCGCTGAAAATCATCTTAATGCGCCGGAATACACCGAGCTGGACCAGGTGAAGGTAAGCGCTTCCCAAGCGACACATTTTCGGTTTTTAAATGAGGCGGTTTATTCCGAATCCATCGGGTTTTCGCTTGGCCACGCCCCCCGATTTCCGTCGCGTGGATGCCAGCGCCGATGCGCCACAATCCGATCGCGTGCGCCAAAATCCCGGGGCAATTCAGGTACAATCGTCGCAAATCGGAAATATTCGGGTAACACGTCGGGAAAACGCGAATCGGGCCCTTAGTAAATGACCCCCATTGGCCCTTCCAATGCTGGTTCATATTATTGTTGGTTTTTTTTTTTCATATTTTCATTTGTGTCTAAAATTTCCAGACAGCACTACAACTTGTTGAAAAAGCCTCTAATTGGTCGGTGTGTGGTAGTCCAACCTCTGTCAAACGGTTAAAAGAGAAATATGAAAAAATATGGGATTTACACACTACCACCTCTATTTCTTCTAAACATGTATGAATTTATTAACAATGAGAAACAAAATTTAAAATTTGATGCCTCGACTGTGCAAACATGCATCCCACAAACAATGGGGGTCATTTACCCAATACACGTTTTTCCGGCGGGTTACACAAATTTTACCGTTTTGTGCCGATTTTCCCTTAATTGCCCCAGGATTTTGGGGCACGCAATCAGATTGTGTCACATCGGCGCCGGCATGCATCACAACACTTATAGTAGGTAAATTGCATAGTATAAATATAAAATGTTCTAAAATACTAATAATAACCGGGTCGGGATATCATACTACTCATGGCAGATCTATAAGTCACTGTACATGACACATGCTTGTTTATTATGTGAAACGCAGTTCATGCCTTGCCTGGAGTAATGATGCACAAAACAATTTCCCAATGGGATTAATAAAGTTTGATTCTATTGTATTCTATGTCTATGTACTGAAGAGCCTGGGCCGTGGCTCGTTAGACATGTATAGGTCTGAGGATAACCACTGTTACCTATACTTATAAACCGTCTTAATGTTGGGTTCTGCCTTTTCAATAGGAAAGGGTTAGACGTCCCAAAACGCGTCTAGAAAGTTGTTATAGACTATACTACTGACACCAAGTGAGGTGACCACTACAATCACCACTGTGGACCATCACTGATTTAACTTTATATTGATTTCCCGCATAAACTGAAGGACTATCATTGGTGGATATTACGGAATATCTCCCTATACCAGTTTTCATACACAGTGTAAGGCAAAGATTGTTACCGAAACGGTCTTTCGCAAGTATATACTACAAGGTGGCGAAGGAATCTGTGGTAGTCTAACACTAGGACCAACCGGAGAGTGGACTCAGGCGCATGCACAGCCCACAACATGCTCTAGGAGAGAAAAGCCACAGAGTACTAGCAACCATCAGCTCCAGCGCTGCCCGGCCGACTTGCAGCTAACTTAGAGTTCCTGACTTTGATCATGGTGAAGGTAACAGTTACAATTTCATGTGTAAAACTGAGAATTTGAAAATCTTGTGATATTTCGTACCTTGTAAGGTAATCACTCATGTGAAAAAGGCTGAAGTCAACGGAGGGTATATACAACTTTTTATAGATATATGGTATCATTTTAGAAAGTGTTGATATCTGTGCTATACATATTTGCACCTTTAACATTTGAGGCATCAAATTTGGTGTTGAAATGAAAGTATTTTGCGCTATAAATCCACAAACTGATCAAAAAAAACTTGGTGGCTACTCGAATAGGGGGTACCCACTGATCAACCTAAAAAACTTGGAGGTTAAAGGGGTTGTCGGAGGGTATAAAACAAGGGCACTGAAGCTTCCGGCCGGCCATGCCCACCCTTCCGGTGTGATCCAATGCTTGGAACAGGGATGGGAGGGCGTGGCCGGACGAAAGCTGAGCACAGCGCTGCTTCCATATCCCTGTTCGTTTACATGGGGCATGTACCGGAGAGATCGCAGCACTGGAGGCTGGGAGGGAGTGTGGTGGTAAGTACATGTTTATTTTTTTTAACCTGCCCCATCCTGGCCACCCAAGGGTTTCTTTGTACCCTCAGAGAACCCCTTTAATATATAACACACAAAGTAGCACCTGCGCTGTTACTAATGATGTTACAAATGCGTGGCCAAATCATGATACATTAAACCAGCAATGAGTTAATAGAGGAGCATTATACCTGAGATTTAACGTCGATGATGGGAATCTTTCATCGATTCGGAAGAACCGGGAGGGTAGATGCAAATGCTGATAGTTCTGTGATTTTAAAGGAGTTGTCCATTTTCAGCAACTAATTTATATGGTGTGTGTTAGGAAAGGTTCAAGATTTTTCTAATTTAATTTCTGTATCAATTGCTCACAGATTTCTAGATCTCTGCTTGCTGTCCTGCTATAGAAAGCTTCTTTGTCCACTTTCATTGGATAGAAATCTGTCCATGGTCATGTGATGTCACACAGGTGCACGGCTCGTTCGTATCACAGAGCGTAATCAGAGCTGTGTGTTATAACGAGCCGTGCACCTGTGTGACACCACAAGACCAGGGACAGATTTCTATCTACTGGAAGTAACATAAAAGCTTTCTATAGCAGGACAGCAAGCAGAGATCTAGAAATCTGTGAGGAATTGATACAGATAGTATATTGGAAAATTGTATAACTTTTCCTTATACAAACCATATAAATTATTTACTGAAAGTGGACAACGGTGCTTTCTGCATGGACCTGCCCTGGCCGGGGTCAAGACCGCACACACTGTCCTGTAGGAGTGACATCTTTCGTTGTTTATAAATTCTAACATGTTTCGAAGTGAATATCCCATGTTTTTTCATATTTTCATTTGTGTAAATAAAAGATTTTCAAGGTAGGAGATAACTTTTACATGTCACCTTTACTCCAATACAGTAATGACTTGTCAAGCATTTTCCGTGGCAAATATCCACCAACCATATACATATATACCTTGGTAATAATGACATGGGTGGCATAACACAGCAACAGGCCCAACCATAAACCTTAGGAACAGCCAAGAAAACATTCTCTATACCGGTAGTATTATATTTGCAATTTTTATCTAGCTGCTACTACTATGTCATGTCAACAAGGCCTTGTGTCATAGGGGCTCATTCGCAACTAAGTGGAGCAATTGAAGTAATTTCCTGCAGCTAATTAGGATTTTTTAAGGAACACTTGGGGTCACATCACAAAGGGGCAAGCTGGTATCCTGTATGATCAGAAGGCTCTTTTATATCTGTTTCCCTGTGTAAGGAAGAGGGCACAGCTGCACGGGCACCTTTTTGTAGTTTTTAAGATGCCAATTAAAATGATTGTGCCAAAAACATAATTTCATTCAATTGCAGTCCATTGGGTCTTGTTTTAAAGGAAATCTACTGCCAGGATGAAGGATTGTAAACCAAGTACACTGACACACTAGTGTGTGCCCCCACTGACAGGATCTGCTAATTTTACTGCTTATTATGCCATTTTTTTTTTACCAAAAACACATACAAAATTTAGCAAATGAGCACCTCAGACTAATTTTAATAATTTTAAGCCTTTTTTGTAAAAAACAGGGCACAAGAAGTTAAAAGAAGAGCGGACCCGGCAAGAGGGAGCACACACCAGTGTTTACAATCCTTGATCTTGGTGTCAGATTTCCTTTAAATCTTAATCCTTTATGCTTTTTTTTTAGCTTGAAAAAAGAACAATGTTAAAGGGGCAACATGTTGAACCACTTTGACATTTTAATGCAGATGCACATAGGCCATCATGACACTTGACATGACACATGTTGGGCAGCAGCACTGGAGATCTGTGTAATCATACCTCTGTGTATGTTTTTAGTAACAGCAAGATTGTGAAAAATGAATTTATATTCCAGTATTGCAGCTGGACTTGTAGAATTGTCTAAGTCTCCTCACAATGTTGTGTTCTTAGAGTTCTGAGAGTTCTTAGAGACCAGCTGCTCCTCAGCCCTTACCCTTTGCTGTAGTAGCTAACCAGATGCCTGCTATAGTTCTTTAGAGAAGAATGTACAGCAGTACAGGGAAGAATTCTCACACACCACTTCACAGCAGTGTTTCAAGTCCAGCTACAATACTGGCATATACTTAAACAGTCCTGTTGCTACTTACAACACACACAGATATGATTACACAGCTCTTTAGGGCTAATACCTGACACTTTCAGCAGATTTGTATGATTACATTGTTCTCCGGGACTAACATCTGACACTGTCCACAGATTTGTGTGGCCAAAATTGCTGGTAGACTCTCTTTAAATAAGTTTTTTGGAGATGAAAAAATATTTTGAGAGGGGTTCTGTTGAAGGTCAGTAATCTATTAAATCTGAGTGTACTGCCCCCTATTGCTGGCAAATGAGAGCATGCCCAGGTAGGTGGGTAGCTGCCAACCTTCCACATCATCATCACCGCTAATATTTTCACATATGACCTCATTCCCCATGACATCATCACCCCTTTTGGACCGAACAGAAGGAATACATCACACTATGCTGCTATTATTGGGGGAGACAAACAAAAAATAAGACAGTCCAAAGTCATACTACACAACCTTATACTCCATTGCTGGAAAGCAAATCTAGTCTCATTTTGAAACTCCTATCAGCTGGCTTAATTTTACGCCAAAAACTGTCATTGAAACTTAGACCAGGCCCCCTTTATAACCACTTTCCAGATAGGGCATGCCCTTTTTTCATACTATTCTCAAAAGCCTCTAAAAATGTATTAATTTGTTAAAAAAATTGGCAAAAAATATATATTATTATTAATATATTGGAGCTCATTCACTAAAGGTCAGCAGACCGCATTTTCGTTGGGTTTCCCGGCGATTTCCAAGTTGTGCCGCATTTAACAGGGTTTTTGGCGCAATCAATCGGATTTTGGCGCATCGGCGCCAGCTTTCACGTGACACAAATCAAGTGGTGTGGCCGTCGGACAATTCGACGGATTCGGACAACGGGCGGGATTTAACATTGCAAATTGTGTCGCAAGCAGCGGGAAGAAGAAGGTGAACTCCGGCGGACCTCAGCAGGAAAGCGACACATGCAGGATCTCGGGCGCACGATCTTTGGTGAATCGCGCCGGACTTCATCTTCGTCGGACAGTCCGGATCGGGGGAACGCGACAGGATCGGGTAAGTAAATGTGCCCCAATGTATTTTGGTGCAAAGTATGCCATGATTCTAAAACATTTTTATTTTATATTCCCCACTGTAAATTCTAACTGTATATGTAGATGAAAAAATGCTGCAAATTAACTATAATTTAACAACAATGGAGGAAATTTATCAGAAGTGTCTGAGGTAAAAATGTTCTTGTTGCCCATGGAAACCAATCACAGGTCAGCTTTAATTTTATAAACAGCTATGGGAAAATGAAAGCTGAGCTCTGATTGGTTGGTATGGGCAACTAGAACATTTCTGCTCTCAGAGACTTCTGATAAATCTCCCCCTATGGATTTGTGTTGGGGATACAGAAGCCCATGCTATTGAGTCAGTAGACCACCTGCTAAATCAATGTATAACTATTGTATCAAACACTTTTTTTCCTACATGAGTTTAACAACCATAGCATCTAAATGTCACTGTACCCGGTTCCATGAGTGTACACCGAGCGAGAGACCATATTATTGCGTATGGTTTTGTGAAGACCATGAAATATATACTGTAGAATGAAATTGTTCTGCAGAGGACCTTCCCGGAGCTAAAAGAGAAATCTTATGTCAATTTTTTTCCTGAAATAACCGAGAAACATTAATCTAAAAGAAAAAAAAAATCTTCATTGAATAGAATCAGTATAAATTCTACAGAATAAAACTGCCCATATAACTGCGGTAATATAGGATGATTGCCGGGTTATTTGAGGTGGTATACCATAGCGTAATGACCTTCTCTGTTTTATGGGCTTAATGGATTCATCCTCCTCACACAATAAGAGGACAGATCCTTTAGCATTCACCATAATGATAGACAATTTGTCATCAAGATTAGAAATGCAGGTGAAGGCTGGATGATAGTAGTTTGGGCGTTGTGGGACACCGTAACTTTTTACTCTGGGATTTGAATACATTTGACTTGATAATGTGATATCTTTTCACTGAGAAGTTCTACTTTCTGGAACAAACTACTGAGTCATCTTGGTCAAAGAAATAAGTCTGAAAAGAATATGAAAATCAATGGGAAAAAAAAGAGATTTTTTTTATTTTATGGAAATGAGATCGCAGATATAAGTAGGAGAGAGAGCAAGCTGTAATTATTATGCTTGTTTCACACTATCCATATGTTCCTAATATAGCTACTAGAGGATTTTTTATCATCTCCAGCTTGTTTTATTCTTTAAAAAGTCTTCCTTTGCTATTCTGATGCAAATAGAATGTTTTAAACCCCCCTTCCTTTGCTAAGAAAGTGGTGTAGTCCTAAGATGGTCCTAGTACCACCCACTCGACATTAGAGAACCTAATTCACAAATTGGGTGCGGAAAGTAACCAAAATTATAACTTGGGAACAATGAAGGCTAGAGAAAAAAAATTCCGGGAGGTCCAGAATCTGTGGAGTGACTTCCAGCAGACAAGTGACTATGACAGGGGTGGAGAGTAGGCCCCCAACAACCAGAGATTAATGGTCCATCTTAAGGAAAGGTAGATCAATATTAACTACTTAAACCCCTTTATCAAGGATTTCTCTTTTATAGGATACAATTGTGTTCTCCCCAGCGATTGTTGTCACATACTGTAAGTAATGAAATTATTTTGCCCAGTTGATCCAAATATTGTATTTTGTGGGAGGGGTAAAATATATATTTACCTTTTTAATGGCAAAGACTTTAGAAAAAATGTGGAGTCTATACATTCCCCATGTGTTCCTTAATCCAAGTTTAGCGCTCACTGGATGTCACAATTAGAGATTAGTGGGGTTACTTTCAAGTTGGGGTGCGTCCCATGTAGAGCCGACGCCAGCACTGGGCATACCTGAGCAAGTGCTGGGACCCAGGGCTCCTGGGGGGCCCCCCTTAAGGCTGTACATATGGAATCTATGGGGGTTAAAGGGCGCTGTGTCTAATGAATTCATGGGGGGTGAGAGGGGCTTTATATAAAATAACCATGAGGGGGCTGTATGATAAACTAGGGAATATTTTAAGGAACAGGAGACTGTTTTAGTTCCTGAATTTTTAATGCTGCCACGTTCACTGCAAAGGGGCCTACTGAGGCTCTGTCACCCAGGGGCCTACTGAAAGCTGGAGCCGACCCTGCCCGGACATTTAGCCAAATTGGCCGTGCAGCCAATCCTGCAAATTGACGCCCTTATCTAATAGTCATGGCTGTTATTGGCCAGGGGTGTCTCCCTAATAGAGCCATTGGGTTGATCAATTGAAATTAGCACAACAGTTTAGCAGTTACCCATATCTGCCATTTTGGTTGCAACCAGTTGGAATTGGTAACTGCTCAAGTTTTTCCTTGTACTAGATCGGATCAATGACCGTTTAGGCCAAGTAAATTTTTGCATGTTAAGCAGTCGAGCCCTTATTCTTACTCTATTTTTATATTTCTTCTATATTAGTCTTGTGCATTCATCTACAAATCTGCTGTACATATCTTAATTTCTTTTTAATTGTTGAGCCATATTATACAAATAAAGAAACTGAAAACACAGCAAGAAGGAACATCTGCTAGGAACATTTGTTAACAAATGGATACGTTAAGTTTTAATGCTGGAAAATGGAAAACATTTTTCCCTAACTTTATGAAATCCTTTTGAGGTCAGGCACAAAATAAAGTTTTCATAGGCTTCAAATGTAGTGATAATATTACTGTTGGGTACAAAGTATCAGAATTGATCTTCCTCCTTAATTGTTGTCAAGGAAGAAAGGTATAAATGGAATAAAATTAGAATGTATCCTACTTTTAACCACTCCCAACCCAGAAGTGATGACCTAAGGCAAGATGGCATCAGGTTTAGGCCCCATGCACATGAACGTAACCGTAATAGAGACCTATACCCAACCACAAATTTTGCAGCCAGATATCGGTCCCCATTGACGCCTATGGAACCCGGTGCATTGAACACACGTTATCTCACCGCACCGTGTCCGTGCACAGAAAAATGTAGGACATGTCATAGCCCGGGTGAGCATAGGGTGAGTGTTCAGATAAAGCTTAGCATTAGGGTTAACCCTACTTCTAATTCTACCCCTTATGTTATTCTTAGAAAATGAACAAAATGAGAAAGAGAATTTTCATCCAAGGCTTGAATGATTTGCTCATATCTTATCAGAAATACAAATAAATTGTTTTCTGTTTTTTATGAGTACAGGTGGTCCCCTACTTTAGGACACCCGACTTACCGACAACCCCTAGTTAAAGACTGACCCCTCTGCCCACTGTGGCTTCTGGTAAACCTCTCTAGATGCTTTACTATAGTCCCAGACTGCAAAGGAGTCTGTAATGAAGCTTTATTGATAATCCTTGGTCCCATTACAGCAAAAAATTTTGAAACTCCAATTGTCACTGGGGCAAAAAAAAAAAATTATCATAAAATATAAATTTTCGACTTACATACAAATTCAACTTAAGAACAAACCTATGGAACCTATCTTGTGCGTAACCCGTATGGGTTATACATTCCCTTTCATAAGCTGATAACTAGTCAGAAGGTCAAATGCTCAAGAACGTATAATGGGGCCACGTGCTAGCCATTGTTTTCCAGCTAACACAAGGCCTTATTACTTTTTATGGGCTCATGCTCACGGCCTGTGTATGCACTGCACCATAGGTGGGCCAATTGCCAGCATCACAAATTATTGGGCAGGTCCTAATTCTGCCTGTCGTTGTGGTCCCAGCAGTCATTTTCTATTGACATTGGTGGTGTGAAAAGCGCCCATGCACCAATTTCAAAGAAATTACGTTCTCCTATTTACAGCCCACAAAATGCACAGGCTGCATATAGCCATATAGTCATGACAAATCAAATATAAAATTTGAACGGTTACCATTTTTTTTTAGAAAACCGATGCTTTTTTTAAAAAAAAAATATTAAAAATTAGACTATAATAAATTCTTTAAGTAGCAAATTCCAACTCAAGAAAATACCTGGAAGCTAAGATGGAATCATCTTTCCTGAGTTGATTCACCCCTAATCACAATAAAGTTTCAATCAATGGCAGCGTATGTCAGACAGTGACAGCCACCGATACGTTTAGATCACTAAAGCTGAGATCTAAGGATGCTGAAAGAAATAGCTTTGTCTCTACAAATCTTTTAGTCTACAGATGGGGAATACAGGTTTAGGATTTCTGTAGGTGTTCAAGTACCAACAAAAGTTACCAGTAAATAAAGTATATGAATTATTGAAGTCTATGTAAATATTTTAGTCTTCAGAATAAATACAATCTAATAATAACGTTCATGTTGGTGGCAGTTCAGAACTGGGACAACACACAGTCTCATACCCATCATCATTGGACTAACCGTTGACCATAGCTGCCAATGTCTTGACCAACCAATCATCTGATGTATATAGGGATGTCCACAATATTTTATAATGGCAGATAATGAGAAAAAAATAGCTGAATTTCAATGTGCCCAATCCTATACCGGAGAAGCAGTGCTTACTTCCCTTTCCTCATAAGTACACATGGTACGTCCAGCACTCATGTGTACAGGGGAAAAACCTCATAGACTGTCAGAGTTTTTGAATAAAAGCAATGTAAGATGAATGGGCACTGTTGTTAAGGATGTACAAAGAGGGTTCGCGAGCTGCACTCTATTCATACATACTGCTAACATTTTTGATGGTTCTGACATCGATTACATGTGTTAACCTTTTAAGGAAACCTTTCAGTAGAAAATGACCTCCAAACCACCACCAGTATTTTGTAAAGCACTCTAACACCTTCCAGATCATGTTTCTTTATGGTTCAGCATGTTAGCATCATCCAGAAAATCGACTTTGAATTGAGATGTAAATTGGATGTTTAAAGCCACAGAAGTCAAGCTCTCCCCACCTCTGTATTGACATGATGCATCAGACTTCAGGAGAATCAGTCCTCACACGCAAGGCTACATCTCGTTTCAAAATAGATTTATTGGTTGATGTCACCACACTGGGCCATGAAAGAAACATGTTCCGGCATGTGTTAAGATACTGGTAGCGGACTCGCCCTTCTGTGTTTGGCTGACGTAGTCAGTAGTCCAGTGCTCGATGATGAAGTCTTATGGTGCATGCGCCATCATCTTTCTGGATCATTTGCATGTACCATAATCATTCTGGATCATGTGCCTGCACAATCATCATCTTTCTGGATCATTTGCATGTACCATAATCATTCCGGATCATGTGCCTTCGCCATCATCATAGTTCTGGATCATTTGACTGCACCATCACTATTCTGGATCACGTGCCTGTGACATCATCGTTCTGGATCATGTGCCTGCGCCATCATCATTATGGATCATGTGCCTGCGCCATCACCGTTATGGATTATGTGCTTGTGCGATCATCGTTATGGATCACCTGCCTGCAGCATCATTGCATTTTACATAAGCTTTTATATACTGTATAAGCCACTATTCAGTAATCTTTTCTCCTGATAAGACCTTGTATAAGTCACGTTTCTTGCTTCCTGAACCCTTACAACATGCCACCATATTGCAAAGTGTAGTGGGCATGCGTGTATAGTATTTCCTTTTACTGCTTCTGTGCATTATTACCATGTCACGCAGGGCGCTGTACTGGCACGTAGTATTCTTGGTAATCAACACTATAAATCTTTGTATATGCACTGTATAGCTTTGCTGCATTTGGCAGTTGTTTTAGCACCGCAGTATTTTTGATATTTGGTGTTTACAGTTGTATATGTAGGGTATATATAGTTATACAGGACATGTAATACCAACTAGTGGTTGATTATGGGATTACAGGGTTTTTTGTGTTCCTGTATCTAAATGTATTCTACTGGCATCATTTGTATTTATATTTTCATAATGATGTATAAAGTATTATAATATTTTAAAGTGTATTTTCTTTCTCTAGGTTTTTGTGTTGCTTTACTAAAAACACTCTTTTAGAGTTGGTGGGTACCTATTTGGAAGTTGTAACATCCGTGCCAAAGTACTCCTCTGTCCGCAGAGTGTGGCTTAGGTGGCATTAATTTCCCCTTGTGTTTTGTGTGTCTGAACTGTGGCTTAGGTGTCTGCTGTGTTGATTGAACCACACCCAGCTCTCTGCAGCCCAGCCCTGTTCAGCAAGGGTTACTACAGTGAGGGACGACTGTTCCAGTCAGCTCTGGGAGGCGCGCCCAATAACTTCTATATGTATCTGCCCAGTCCCATTATACCTTGCTGGTTCTACCTGTCTCCTTATACATTTACTTATTGCTATTGCTAGTTATTGCTTTCCTGTTCTGTGTATCCGACCTCTGCTATGTTACTCGACCTCCTTCTAGTACATCTTGGTTTTGACCCGGTTCTTCCCTGCTCTATTTGTCTTTCTGTATCTGCTGTTTGTCTCTCTGTGTTGTGTATCTTCGAGTGTGTCCTTGATTTCCCTGTCTCTGTTTAGTCTCATTGCCTTGATGCATTTCCGTGTCCTAGTGTGAACACTGGTCTATCTCAGATTTCCCATTACCTGTCCGCTTCACCATCCAGCAACTGTCAGACAAAATAAGTTTTCCCTGTCACCTTGTAGGGTCTCTTGGTAATTAGTTAGGTTCCTGATATGGGGTTCACCCTTATCAGGCAGTATTATCTTCTGTAGGCAGGGCCATATTCTGCAGGGACGTCGCAGGGTGAGTTCCCCACTGCTTACCCAGTCTGACAGCTTGCACCAAGCCTGGTTGGGGTTGTGTTGTTTTCTGGACAGGTACGTGACAGAGGTATTTTTGTAGTAGTATGACATTGCTCCTGTACATACTTGTGCACTATAAAATGTTTGATTTTACCCCTCTTTTGCTGACACTTTCATTGTACAAAATGGCACAGGGGTACAATACATACAGAATTTGACCAATACTAGTCAAATTTAGTTAAAAAGTATAATAGAAATGTTTGCTACTTATACATTAGTAGTTTAGAGCTAAGAACCTAAGAAGTGAAGCCTATTACTGTAAATATGTGACGAAAGTAAAATTTCAATAATGGCTGTAGTTGTAACTTAATAGTATGGATTATTCTTTTCCTGTATATGACTTTTATCTGTAAGTAAAGTGTAATTTCTCGTAAGTGTTTTCTAATTGCTATAATGATTATGTTGTTTCATGTTTTTGCCATGCATTACGCAGGCTGATACATTACCTGGGCTGACATCTCAGCGCATCTTATTCTCAGCATGTTCCCAGTCCATCTGCCTTTGTTCTTTGTGAGAAGTCTGTAGTCACCGTGTAGAGGACATTTCTCTGAGGTCAATAAAAGGATCATTTCATCCTTATTAAATAAATAGTTCTTATGTAAAAGCTATGTCCTTTTTTTAGTCTTCGTCAAATTTTATGAAAGTTGAAGATGTTGAGGTTTACAGTGTATCTCTATATGATCTCTCCAGATAGTAGAATCCTTAATGTATGGCGCACACCTGCGTATACCGGGGAAAGATAGGACATGTATGATCTTTCTCCTGGGTACTGAATGTTACGGTGTCGCACGTGTGCTGCACCGTACCACTCCATATGGCGCTGTGTGTCCATTACTGGCCTACGGGGGAAGTATATACGACGTATATACGTCGGCCGTATATACATCCCCCAACGGCCATTTGAATGCAGACTTAGACAGGGACAGATGATTGTGTTAAAATGGTTGATAACAGTCAGGCCACATTCACACGTTGCGTTTTTTGGTGCAATTTTGACACCAAAGGAGACTCTCCAGTTCCTCTTCCATTTAAATTAATTTTGAAAAACTCACAAACTTCTAATTGTGTTGTGTTGTGATGCGTTTTAACATTCACATTTATTTTTTATGCGTTTTTAAGATTGTTTTCAGATTATTAGAATTGTTGCGGCTGAGTTCAAAACGCACCAGTGAATGTCCAAGTCATCACCAAAACTGGATCTTCTATTTGTTCTTAAAGACAGTTGTACATATGGTCCCCTTTGCTTCCCAGCCAGTGGGGATGACTGTTCTGTGTTAAGCAGATCCCATGATGACATCACCACAGAGGTCTTGTAATGGGTTACACAGACAACAGAACTAAAAGTCTCTATGGGAAGAGTTCGGTTGGAGGAGTCTGTGGACCAGTGGACCCTCTGGACCACCGCAGGAGATGGTATGAGGCCCGCGGTGGCAGCCAAGGTACAGGGTATGCAGGAAACAGTCCAAGCCTGGGATGACAGCAGGAGCACGGAGGAACATGGTGACGCTGGCGCGGACTGAAGACACAGCTGTTGTGGAACCCTGGAAGGCACAGCAGGAAGGGTATAGGAACACTGGAGACAGGAGACACGGAGGCGTCTGGAAAAGCTGGAGGAACACGGAGGCGTCTGGAAACACTGGAGGAACACGGAGGCATCTGGAAACGCTGGAGGAACACGGTGGCTTCTGGAAATGCTGGAAGACAGGAGTGTCTGGCAATCACTTCAACAGGAACCGCTGTTGGAAGCGAGTTGTGGAAACCTTGGAAGTTCCATTAGAATGCTGAACATCCAGCCAGGAAGGAAGGGAGGTGCTGGATTATAAAGGATGAGCCGGATTAGCCAGCACCAATCAGGGGGACGCTGGCCCTTTAAATCTAGTGTAGACCTGCAGGGAAGGAGGCTTGCAGCCTACACGCCGGGATCCTGAGCACAGCCAGGAGCCAGGAGAGGTAAGTGCGTGCAGGGGGACGGGGACAGGCACGCAGCGGAGCACGGGTGTACCCGCGATCCGCGATATGGATCGCGGGAGCACCCGTGACAGGTCTAGAATGTTTTGATCACAAGTGAACTGGCTGAGTTACAATAAGAATTGAATATTTTCAAAAAATTACATGTACCCTGTATCAAAATAAAACTCACCCCACAAAAAACAATCCTTTGTATACTACAAAAGTGTATAACTGTTGGAAATAGGTGCAGGAAGAATTATGTTTTCGGATAAGTGATGATCAAACCAGTTCAGGTTTGGGACCAGCCGAGTTCGCCTGCCCTTGAACCTATTTGCTTCTTTGTGTAACAACCGCAGCAGGTTGTATCCAAGGACAGCTATCCGATTTCTAAGGACCATATGACTACATTTCAGCAAATCATTTTCACACAGATATGGTACATAACATGCAATTGAATAAATGTATGTATAAGGCAGGTGAATTAAATGTGAATGATGAGATTATAATATGGTTAATCTTCCCCTATTTAGGAATTGATTTACAAAGACATATACAGTACTTTACTAAAATGTATTTACCCCTTTATCTAATAGGAGAAGGTTGCTACCAAATTTATTGAAATAGTTGATTTTAGATTTAACAGTTTATAATACCCTATCTCAGTTTACCTGTTTTTTCATTTTGACACACCTGTTTTGGTGAAAGGGTCTTCTTAAAAAAAACTATATGCTGTACTGGTGTTTTATGCAATTTTTTTTGAAAGGTTAGGTTAAAAGTAAAGGTTATTGATGAAAAATATAACTTCAAGTGTAAAAAGCAAGAACAAGCGATTCACAAAGTTAAAAAGTATAAGAAGTTCTAAAAAGTTCACTAGGTTACGGAAGTAAAGTGGGCGTTTAAGTGGCTGGATGAGAAAAGTGAGACTTTAATCGGTTCAGAGCAAAACAAGATGTTGGAAGAGGTTTTAAACAATGGATCTAGGTATGAACTCAGCCGAGAATTAATGGCGTGCCTTTTTAAATGAATTCACGTAAAATAAGTAATATAATAGGCACTTAACAGACTGAGAACATTATGCCAAAATTGGTTCATAATTTATCTCATTTAGGGCAAAAATTTAACAGTTCAAAAGTTCGTCTTTGTCATTGCCAGTGGTTCATTAATGTGTTCTGGCTGACTCATTTACACCTCATTATTCTCCTTGCATATGCCAAAATAAAGCCTGGCAGTTAACAAATAATTCATATAGTAAATATCCAGTCACATTGTTGCGGATGATTATTGCATTAGATTTACATGAGAATGCGGTCATTATTCACTCATTGTTCTCTTTACCTGAGCTCAATTACCATTAATGGATGCCGAGGCAGTCAGGTGTTCCAGCTGACAACGCACCCGGAATCGTGTCGATAGGGATTATAAGGCAGATGTCATTAAATTGGTCTCCAGCCTCTCTGCTGCTTCTTAAATAGGAAATGTGAACATATTCCAATGTCACTTGGACCCCTATAGCAAACTGTACATCATTAGTTTTATACCGATGCTTGTGAAAGTCACCAGGTCATCTATTGTTATCCGTGACAGTAAATGGCAATCAGAAAAAGTAATGTTTGTCACCATAAATGTCATCAGATATTCTGTTACAACTCAAAATGTAGTCATCCTTCTGCTACCATTGAAGGCTCAGTGTATGAATGAACAATACGAATGTTACGTTTCCAGATATGCAAGATATGTAAGCAGGTTACACACCTCAGACGATTCAGTCAACAGCTCTCCTTCCCTACCGCTATATGCAGACAGGGCCGGTGCCAGCACTGGGCATAGCTGGGCAAGTCCGGGGGAGGGGGGGGGCACATAAGGCTGTACATAAGGAATCCAAGGAGAGAGGGGGCTGTATCTAATGAATCCATAGGGGTGAGGGGGGCTTTATATAAAATAACCATGAGGGGGGCTGTTTGGTATGATAAACTAGAGAATATTTTAGGGAAGAGTGAGTGTCCTGAAGCTCTGTCGTCTAGGGGCCTACTGAAACTTGGAGTGACCCTGTATGCGTGGGATTACTGGTCTCGGAATGGTTTATCCATTACTCAATAAGAAAAAAGTTTCATGCATTGGGAAATCCAACAAGACCCGCGGTTCGTTTCTCCAACATTTGCCGCTGGGTAAATTCAGACGTACCACATCCATTTTAGACAATCAGATAAGGGGCTTAGAAACTTAATCTGATTTGTAGAGGTAGTTTGTGAGTCCATCGGCAGGGAGAGACCTATAAACGATACAAAGGTAACAGTGACAATAGACATAGAGCTGCTTGGACTGCAGGATAACCGATCCGTTTGATAATGTCTTTGTCAGAACTCGCTAATTGTTCTGATGGGATCAGGTTTTGGGCTTCTGTGCAGGAAAACTACACCCAGTGCTGCCTGTTATTGGCAGCTCCCTTTCTGATCTTTGGGAAAGCTGGGTGTGTGGTTGAACTCGTTTTGCCTGCAGCTGCGGCTTGAGTGATGGACGGCTGAGCTAGTCAGTGCTGGAGGTAGTGTCCATTATTGCCTCATATTCTGCTCAGCCCCTTCATTGGGTGCTGGTTATTCAGTCTCCTGTGTTCTCTAGTGCTCTTGCCCTTGCGTTTCTTGCTATTCTGTGTACTGACTTCTGCTTTGCCTACTGACCATTCTATTTGCCATACCATTCTGTACCTTTCCTGCCATCTTGGTTTTGACCCGGTTTGTTTGACCCCACTTGTCTGTCTGAATCTGTTGTTTGTCCCTCAGTGTCATTTATCTCCGAGTGTGACTCCACTTTCCTGTCTCAGACTTGTGTTGGTTCTGTGTATCAGTGTGAACAATGGTCTATTCCTGTCCGCGCCACCATCCAGCAGCTGCCACACAGTCTTTCCTGTCACCTTGTAGGGTCGCTCAGGGACCCTTAGTTAGGTTCCTATTCAGGGCGGCTTATCTGCTGCAGGCAGGGCCTTAGCCCACAGGGACGTCACAGGGTGAGTTTCTCACTACTTACCAAGTCTGAGCGCCAAGACTGGTTTCGGTTGCGTGGTTGCTGGACAGGTTCTGACAGTCTTTATTTAAAAATTATTAAAACATATAAATCCACTGCCATATAGAGACAAGGCTTACACATGTTGGGCAATGAGGTTCATGCCCTTAGTCATGGAATGCCACTAAGTTTGTTTTCTCATTGGTTGTTATTGTTGTTTTGGTTGTTCCAGATCTGTTGTCAAGGTTGTTCCAAAACGTCAGCTTCACCATAAAAAATCCTTAGATCACAGTCATTCATAAAGCTATAATATACCAATATGGTACATATAAAGCAACCCGCTATTATTAACAAAGAATATCTTCTCCAGATGGGTAAATCCAACCTAAGGAAATTATCCATGATGTAATTGATAATAAGCCCATGATATAAAGTACTATGCAAGGGTACAAAGAGATAGAAATATCACCCATAACAAAATGTCAAGATGACTATGTATCCAAAGTTCTGTATTATTAAACAGTGTGTTCTCGGTAACTCTAATATTCACAAACCATTTATCTCAGTGTGATTATTTATACTTATTTCAACGCTTAAATAATGCAGTGTCGGAATTTAAAGTGAAGTTGTGCCAGCTTGTATAATCAGGAAGATACATAGAAAGTATCTAGTTATGTGCAAAATTAAGAGAAATAAAATGGAAATACTATCACCACATTTTTCACGAATACAGCTAGTGAGAGGTTCCCACAGAGACCTATTAACTAACTAAAAGCCCCTATTTTAGCTAAAATGTGGCTTCATCATATCCCCATAAAATCAATCTTACCTGGAATACAATCAGATCTAGAAGAGTTGGAGGGGACGTGCCCTACGTGGCACAGTCCAGCAGCCACGCCCCATGCCACATGCCTCTTTCTCACCATTCAGCACTTTATGTCATGTGACCAGGGTGATGTCATCTAAGGTGCTTCTCCCACTAACATTTGCAAAATGGTAAGAAAGAGGCATGTGGCATGGGGAGGAGTTGCTGGACTCTGCCGGCAGGACACGCTCCCTCTTGCTCTGATTGATTTTTAGATCTGATTGTATGCCAGGTAAAATACCAAAGTTGAACTTTATAGGAATGTGAGGAAAACTATTTTTAGCTAAAAGAAGTCGATTTAGTTAATAGGGCTCTATGGGAACCTCTCACTAGTTGTATTTGTGAAAAATGTGGTGACAGGTTCCCTTTAATCAATTTAATCAAAAATCATAGACACACTCAGCATGTTGTATCTGAAAAAAATGATGGGCAACATAACGGAAACCCAAAAGACCCAATTACAGTTATCAGGATTTATTGGAATTTGTCTAATATGTCTAATTATGTCTAATTTATTCAAAGTCTAATATGTACACCATGACATCAATTTTGAGATCGACATAATGGAGGACTTTACCACACTGCCATGTGTGCACAGATGGTGGGGGAATATCAGCTCTCACCGGGCACCTCTGGCAGGAACTTTTAGGTAAAAGGACTGAGCATGTTGGATCTACATCCAGAGAGTGAGAATACCCATATTCGCATCATTGGTGCTCTTGATGATGAATTTTGTAGAAAATAATAAAAATATAAGAATTTTTAAAAATGTAAAGAGTTACCCATGATCAAAATTCCATTTGATTTTTGTGTTTGACAACAACTAAAGATGTTCCCCCATTCAAGACTCTCACTAAGAGAAATGCTTAGACTTAAGGGTGATTGATCCATTCCATACACATGAGAACTTATTGATATAAGTGACTTGTGTTCCACACATGGACCTGGTGGCAGAGACTATATAAGGGATGCTCCTTTCTGTCTTGACTGTTCTAGGCTTGAATAGTAACTATACATAAGTGTAAACGTGTTTGCATGGGTTTCCTCCGGGTCCTCCGGTTTCCTCCCAGACTCCAAAACATACTGGTAGGTTGATTGGATTGTGACAGGGACATTTGGCAAGCTCTGTGCAGTGTGCTATATTATTATTATTATATTTTTATTATTATATAATTATTATTATTATAGACAGGGTCCAGGTACATAGATACAGGGTGTTCAAGGGTCAATGCTATAAGCAGGGGGCAGTGTTTACAAAAAAAGATGACTTTTTTTTCTTTACTCTAAACCTGCATCCCAGCCACATTTTTTACAACTTAAAATCCCTTTATTATACCACATGTATAAAAATCCATAATAAACTTTGTGATATCTCACTTTTTAACAACACAAGAGCTGCAGCATTATTATGTTGTGTCGATATCGGCAGACAGAAGGCTTCTCTTTGACGCTGATTAATAGATGCATAATTAATGCACTGTTCATTAGGTGATGTATTTGACTTTATAATGTGCGACTAGAAATAGTGTCAAAGCTTCACATTAATTAACAGCTGAATAAATTGGGCGAAATCTATTAAAACTAGTCCAAAGAAAAAAGTAGAATAGACCAATCAGGTTGCAGCATTTAATTTTGAATTCTGATTGGTTATCAGGTCTCCCTCCAGTATGGTGAGGCCAACAAAGACTGCTATCAGGTCAGTATGAGTGGTGGGTGGGGCTGGGTAATGTTGACACCCTTACCCTATCTTACCCCAGGATGGTAAGTGTAGTCTGCAGGTGGTAAAGAGCAGGGGAGAAAAGTCTGGAATGCTTAGATAAAATTATGGGGAGTTTAATGAGACTAGTCTCCAGGTCGTTGCTCACGTGTCGACAACTGTCCATGGATCGATGCTAGCAGTATCATATGTTGTGTGCTGGTTCTCCTCCTCTTCTTCTTTTAAATCCATTCCTGATTTTGGGCAAAAAACCTCAGGAGAAAACCTGGACACAACACTGGATTGTAGATCACATTAGGGACATGTGGTCCACTCTTCAACTCCGAGTCAATCTTTTTATGATTTTTTGGGTCTTCTTATTAACGTTAGGGTCTAGAGCTGTAGACAAGGGTCTTAATGAATAATGGGGCCAGTCTGAGGTCTTAAGCTCTGGACAGCACATAATTTGAGGGGTTTGCCTCTCCGCAGTCAATCATTGCAGTGAATCATCTGTTTTTGCTTGTTATTAAGCAATGGCACTTAACAATAAGAGGCTCAGTTCATCTCTTAATTTGGTCATTCTTGTGAGTTTTCTTCTCTTCGTCATTACTGTCTCATAAATTCACTACAAGGTCAATTATGGTTCCTGTATAAGATGTCCTTGAAGAGAAACTAGGAAGTAAATAAAGGATTCCTTTACCGTGGTTTTTGCAGTCCTTCAGTAGCAAAGGCTCCCAAATTTTATTGCATATTTCCATAGAATCGATACACTTTCATACTTCAAATGACCGGGTCCATCTTTTTTCCAAACTATTTACAAAAAAATAAGTGCACACACAGTTTGGTGTTGAGGATTTACCTTCATATTAAAAAAAACTATCGACCCATCTATCTATGCCCCACTCCCACATGAGACACACTGGGGGTCATTTACTAAGGGCCTGATTCGCGCTTTCCCGACGTGTTACCCCAATATTTCCGATTTGCGCCCATTTTCCATGAATTGCCCCAGGATTTTGGCGCACAAGATCGGATTGTGGCGCATCGGCGCTGGCATGCAGGTGATGGAAATCGGGGGACGTGGCCGAACGAAAACCCTACGGATTCGGAAAAAACGCCGCATTTAAAAAAAAAAAAAGTTGCGGGACTCACGCTTACCTTCACCAGGAATAGGCCGGTGAACTTCAGTTCGGCGGACTTCAGCGCAGCAGCGCCACCTGGTGGACGTCAGAGGAACTACCTTAGCAAATCACTGGAAGACCCGAATCCACCGCAGAGAACGCGCTGCTGGATCGCGAATGGGCCGGGTAAGTAAATCTGCCCCACTGACAACAATCGACACTCCAAATTGGCTGCATGATTTTTAATGCACAAATGGAAACAATAATTGATTGAATTGATAATAAAAGTGACGTTTTATTAAATAAATGACTAATGGGTGTCAGTGAGGTCATCACAGACCTTTTTTGTAAATTGTTTTTCCATAGAAGTTACAATATTTTTGCTATTTTCCATAGATAGGTTTGGAACTTAAACATTTCCTAGTAAAGGGGTATTCCAAGCTATAACTATTAATGACTTATCCATAGATTGGTCCATTTTAGCTGATCAGTAGAAGTATGTATGACTGGTCGCCCTTGCCGTTTTGTGCATACTACATTACAGATAGAGGTCTTCTTCAAGCTTATTTCAGACTATAGTGGGCCATGAATATCGCAGGTCCGCTTTGTTCCCTCAGTAGTTGGGTGCCTGCAGTTAGCCCGGACAATCACTATACATCTCCAAAATGACTGAATGAGTGAATGTTGAGGTGCCTGTATGTGCACCATTTAGGTCTATGAATCATGTATGGGCTGGTTTTGGTTGTTTCCCCCACTCAATTTCTACCAATTATATATATGTATGAAAAAAAGTTAAGCATTCTCACTACTTCTTTTTTTTTTTTTTATATTTATAAATCTTTATTATAATAATCACTCATTACAATAGCAAGAACAAAGAAGCAACATATTCTGTTAAAACACTATCATCCATGTCATTCCTACAGAAATTCATTATTAATTACAAATAGGATAACATTGAACATCACAAAACACAAATCTTTTCCCAACCCTCTAAACCCTACTGGAAATGGTCAGACATCCCCTATGCCTGCCTTTGGTCCCATAAATCATTCAGTCTCCTGCCTATTCTGTAACGTTTTTTCATAGGCACATTCATATAATCTATTATGCTCTAGTGTATTTTGCCATTCCCTTACTGCTGGAGCCCTGTCGTCTTTCCAATATTTAATCAACACCGCCCTTGCCAGAAACAGGACCTTCAGAACCAAATCTCGTTTAGATCTCGTTTCTGTATTGACTGGGATTAAACCCAATAGACCAAGAGTAACTGTACGCGGGAGAGAGGAGCAGGCCCGGGCCTCGATTATCTAAAAAATCTCTAACCAGTATTCCCCAATCCCCGGGCAATCCCAGAGAACATGGAGGGCATCTGCATTGACTCTATTACATCACAAACAATTAGAATTATCTCTTAACCCAATCTTAAACATTAATTGTGGTGAAAAATATGTTCTATATAAAATATTCAATTGTATACATCTGTGATTTAAATTTATCATGCTCCTAACCACATTCCTATAGAGTTCCCCCCACAGTTCTAAAGTGATCCCACCAACCTGATTTATCCATTTACTTGGACTAATGTGACCAATTCCCTTATTCCATTCTCACTACTTCTACAGAGTTTAAGAGGGAAAGTAGCATCCAGGTTCGGATGATCAAATGCCCTTGATTATTCGATCGTCAGCAAGTGGGACCACCTATATAAAAGCAGAAGTTTTTGCAATTTGCTCATCTACCCAGTGGAAACATTTAGAAATACTATGGTAAAGCCATTAATGAAAAATTACTGTAATGGGGTTACTGTTAATAGGGAACTGTGTTTAGGACTTATTGGCTTATACTCCTTGGTGGACACTTTGGTGGACACTTTTAGCGAAACATGTAGCCTACGCTGTAGTAGGGACTGTGGCTGTGACTAACAGTAACTTGTGACTAACAACGTGGGGGCACAGGCTAACAATATGATGCCACCATGACAGTAGTTTTATATACTGTATAACTCTAGTTGTGCTAAAACAGAAATGGCAACACATAGTAACATTTTCCTTTGTCTGCTTTGCCCCAGTTGTATCATTGGCTGTAGTTCTTTACATCCATTACAATGTACATCATTGTGTAACCACTTTTTTCCCTTCCTCGAATGTATTAGCTCTTTGATCATTTACAGGAAGAAACGCCTTATAAATAAACTGAATAGATCTCCCATGTAACATAAGCCTGGGTGTTGTACACAATATATTGGATTAATGAGCGCCATTCGATATTTACATGACCGCATTATTTCGGGTTTCGCACGATGCTGTGTTCTGCCAGTACAATACATTTAATAAAGGAACAGCTGCATAATGCAGGCCTGTGCCGTCTATCCGAGGGGGCTCACTACATTTCCCTCATGTGGCAGGAGTGCCTCTAAGTACAACCCCTGATGGGATTTATTTGTCAGAGTGGTTGCCATAGTAAACTGGACTTTGGGAACCAGCTTGAAATGAACATAAGCGAAATCTTTGCAGGTATATTGCATTGTTCTGCTTCATAAAGGCCAAGATTAAAAATATCTTAAAATTGGAAATCAATAGTCGCACAGTATTCTACTTAGCTGCAACTGTTTCCTTTTTGAAGGGCACGTTGGTGGTTACGCTTGCAAAGTATAATAGTGGAAAATGCCAGGTTTGCATGAAATGATATTGGCAAGCAGTAGCGAAAATGTGGTAGCGAGATGAGGAATCCACTTCTAAAATTGTAAGTGTGACCTGTGCACGAAAGGCTAGGCTGCCGCTAGAGGTTGTTGTGTGATCCAAGTTTTACATCTAATTAGAGGACATTTTTACCATGAAAATAGTTATTTTGTTGCTGATATTGTAGGTTAGTCCTATTCCTAATCCATAACGCATTGCAATACTAGGCATAGATAACTGACAAAAGGATGATCTTTCTAAAAAATAAGTACCGTATTTTTCGGACTATAAGGCGTACAAAAAATCTTTTTATTTTCTCAGAAATCAATGGTGCGCCTTATAGTCCAGTGCGCCTTATATATGAATCGTACTTACAGACAACAGCTGCCTTGAACTGTGCACAGGTCTGCCACCTGCCGGTCATTCATCCTTATAATCAGGTGCGCCTTATAATCCGGTGTGCCTTATATATGAACCTAGACATTTTAGCAGGCATTTATTGATGGTGCGCCTTATAATCCGATGCGCCTTATAGTCCGAAAAATACGTTAAATTTTCTTATCTTAGATTATTCCTTTTACATGTAAGTAAAATAGATGTTTTAATTGTCATAATTTATTTCAATTTAAATGTAACTAAACCATTGAAGCAGTTTTTTAATTACAACTTTGTAATATGCTTTTTTATTTAAAGCAGCTTCTCTCTGACTTTTCTGCTCCTTTTTCCTCCAACAGTGAGCAGCGTATCTGAAGTCTCTTCACAGAGAAGTGTTATGATTACCTTAAATGATATTTCACAGGAATTATTCAGTTATGTAAAGAGATTAGACTATCCAGGAGTTAAGTCATTAGACACTTTTTGGTTCCTTTATTTCTCAGCTGTCACTGGATACAGGACAGAAAGCTGATTTACACAAACTGCTTAAATAAGGAAGAAAGGCAGGGGGAAAAGAAGGACACCAGAGCATATTCTTAAACAAAGTTGTATGTAATTGTGTTAATTTTTTAATTACTCTTTAAATCATTGCTTAAAGTTACTAGAACCATGAACAGTAAATTGGGAGGAAGCCACAGCTCTTTCTATTCACTTTTACAAGTGGCACAGAATCAGGCACAGAAATATTGGCATGAGGCATGAGTTCCATAGAAATAAAAGGAGTTGACATGTGCAGTCACTGGTCTATTCACTAGTTCCAAAATAGATGCAGTTATGACTATATTTCTGGAGAGGATTGTGTGTATACAGTAGATATTCTGTAAATAGATAATATGGGACTATCCTTTAAAGGGAATCTGTCACCAGGGACCTCATTTTCACTAAGGACATGTTGCAGATCCCATCACACCTGCAGTGCAAATCTGCCTTTTCTATTCATTTGCATTACAATATAATTGTGTGTTATAACTTATTCTTGCTTCCTGACAAAATCCTGGGGTAGTCACAGGGGCTGGACTTTGGTTTGGATGCATTTCAAAAAACAACATGTGACTTGTCTGTTACTTACTCCTCAGAGCTTGGCCCCCACCTTTGTGCTCCTGTACAGCTCCTCCTCCTGCTGGTTCTCAGAGGTTACAGCCTGCTCAGCCTAACATCAGTGGGGGAGGGACAAGCTGTACAGGAGCACAAAGATGGAGACAGCCTGCAGCTCAGACAAGTCACATGTTTTTTTAAATGCATGCAAACCAAAGTCCAGCCCCTGTGACTACCCCAGTATTTTGTCAGGATGCAAGAGTAAGTTATAACACACAATTATATAGTAATGCAAATGCTTAGAAAAGGCAGAGAGGCATTTTTGCACTGCAGGTGTCATGGGCTTTTACAATCTGTCTTTAGTGAAAAATGAGGTCCCTGGTGACAGGTTCCCTTTAAGCCTTATCCTTTGATGTTGTCTTTCCTTCATGCTAAGAACTGCAGCTCTACCTATTCAGGTTGTATAAACATAAGCCCCCCCCACAAGCTTGTCATAAGGTCACTGCACGGATAATTGATTTTCATAGCAATCAGAGCAATAAAGACACAATTCCCATGAACTATGAATAAAATATTAATGTTTTATAGGAAGAGTATATGTATGTCAACAAGATTGTATAAATACTATTTCCCCTTTTCATATGTTTCCTTATGGAAATTAACATATTAGGGGTTATTTATCATATTGGGGCTTATTTACTAAGGGTCCACTGAACGCACTTTCGTTAGATTTTTTCACAATTTTGCGCCGCTGTGACAAGTATTTAACTGGGGATTGTGTGGCACATGATTGGATTTTAGCGCAGCAGTGGCGGCTTTCATGGGACTTAAAATGGGGGGGCAGGCCGTTGGACGATCCGACTGATTCGGACTGAGCGCGGGATTTAATATTCAAATTGTGACGCAACCAATGCACTTACATACACCGGGAAGAAGATGGTGACCTCAGCGGACCTGAGCAGGGAAGTGACAGATGAAGGAAATCGGCCGCACGATCTTAATGAATCGTGGCACAGTGCATTGTCATCAATGCACTTCGGATGAACTCTGTCGGCCGGTTAGTAAATGTGCCCCATTATGTCGCAGCCCCTCTTCTACCTGGTGTAGACATATTCTGCAGCATGCAAACTTTCACAAATTGCTGCTTGTGAGCAGGCGTGCAACCACACCCTCTTCATGCCCCCTTGACATGGAGCTGGAGTAAAGGGGGGAATAATCACAAGATTTATTATGATCGCTAGCATTTGCAAGTATTTGAGGGCTTCTATGAAGCTTTTCTGGTGGAGAAGCCCTGATAAATGACCCCCATTGACATGGATAACACCTCATTCAATGACAAGGGTGCACTCCACACTTACACCCCACAAAGTTCATTTACACATTTATTAACATTTTTTGAGTTCTGTTGTACAGATATTATGCAGGTTTTTCTATATTATTATATCAACGGGTTGATATGGGGTTTACATGACGCCTCACACGTTCCTGTAGAGCTATAGGTAACTTGACAGCCAAGAATTTCTGTCGGCTCAATTTCTGTCCATTGGACACCCAGCGACAGGTCAAGGCAAGTTGAGAACCTGTATGTGTGGATCACTATGGTTGTAACACACAGATCTGCAGCCTGCTAGTCGGACACCATATTGATGAGATTAGCTAGTAATTAAAAATGCAGCCAAGCCAGGCAAAGGACGATGACTTAATTAGCAGAATGTCACTGAATCTAATTTACTTTGCTTATCGTAGATTTATTCACTAATGAATTAGAAAGGAGGAACAAGACACCTTCATTGGGACTTGCAGGAGCTTAAAAGCTTAAGTTCCTTTACATTATCTCCTTGCCTGGTGGTTACGATGGTTTGGCATAAAACGCCGCTGATATATGTTATAGGCAAGAACATTGTAAGGGCAACTAAAGGATGTCAGTTACTGCATATTTAAAGAAGTTGTGGCATAAAGACAGCCCCTGACCCAAGTAATTATTCCCAGTAAGGATATATGGATGTCATGGGGAGGACCCCCATTTACAATATGATGAAACTTTATTGATCCTGTAGGAAATTGATTTGTACATTACAGCCATGGCTTTTCCAGACAATTACACAAGTGGGGAAGGGATTCCTTATATCTAATATCAAGTTCCTTGTTATACATTTCAATTGTTTTTGGAAGGAAGGACCATAGGTAAGGTACAGTCTGACTCTGTTGGTATCAATAGCTTTTACTCCTTTTCTGATCACAGGTCAGGTGGTTCATGGGGTGGGCAGTGTTCTCTATTATTGATGTGAATTTGGTAAAAAACCTCTCTCACTAGACATCCTCTAGATTGGTTGCCAACCCCTTTGGGGGATGAATGGTCTTTTCATGGGGTCACCTAAGACCATTGGAAATATGTGTTTAGGAACAGTTTTAGGAACCATCACACCCCAGGAAAGAATGTCATCTCCCACCTCTCACGTGTGGCAGCTCCTGTGCTCCGCTGCTCTCCATCAGATACAGAAGAGGCAATCTGTGATATCTTTACATGTCGTAGCTCAGGTATTGAAGTTAAGCCTTCTTTGAATGATGGCTACTGTGGAACATCACTTTGATTGTTGGCTACTGTGGGACATCAGTGTGACTGCTGGTTATTGGGGGTATTCTTGTGACTAGTGTGACCACTGGCTGCTTGGGGGATCACAGTGACCGCAGTTCATTACAGTATCAAATATACAGTTATAAAGTAACAACTAAGATTTTATGGTTGGGGTCACCACAAAACGAGGGCCACAGCAACAGGAAGGTGGAGATTTTGGTAGCATGCCGATTATGCCTTGAACTTTATTCACATCATATGTAGTTGGTTCAGATCCTTAGATTTCACATTGCTACCCCATCATGTAACAGCATAAAAAAGCATGCTGGCAATCGCAATTTAATTGAACATTTTTAACATTTTGGCACAGATATTCTGAAATGATCTTAATTTGCTCAAGAAGAACAAATAGGACATGGCCTTACCCAACAAATCTTTACAATAACTGGGAATTTAGGACCCTTCTTCACGCTCCAGAATGGAGAGTTACTTTATTTCAGTGGTTTTTGTTGTATTGGTCAACCTGACTGATTCGGACAAACCACGGAATTAAAAAATCTAATTGTGTCGCAAGATCAGCACTCACATACACCGGGAAGAGGAAGGTAAACTCCGGCGGACCTCAGCGGGGAAGCGACACATGCAGGAAATTGGACGCAGGATCTTAGTGAATCGCGGCAGCTCCAAATCCTCGTTGGACATTCTGGATCGGCGTCGTCAACGGGACGGGTAAATGTGCCCCATGGTCTAAAGTAAGGTAATGTAAGGGTTTTTCCAAGTCTAAAAATATATATAAGCAAAACCAACAACCAGCACCCCACAGATCAGCTTTTCTCAGCTGCTGATAGACAATAGGACAAGAAGCAGATAGCTCCATTTTCTGTGTAGTGGTCATACCAGGTTATTGCAGATCAGAGTCCATTTATCTGACTGGATGCTGCAGTGATTCAGTTCTGCCACTATACAGAGAGTGGAGTTGTCTAGATCCTGCTCCATCAGCTGCTGATTGTTGGGTGCAGGATCCCTCTCCTTGGGATAAGTCAACATTTTTAGCCTGTTTAAGTCCTTTAACTTAGTTAAAATAATCTTACAATCTGTCAGCAGTTGTCATTGGACTCGGCCAAAAATAAATTTTAACGGGTCTGCTCATCACTACGTGTGACCCTCATCCTTTATGTCTGGAATCCCTTTAATGTTATTCTCTGTAATACTAGAATTAAATGTGAAGAACATGATATGGCAGCTAATTCAGGGGTTAGATGTTAAATACATTTAGTGGGAGGGTTTCGAGTTGAGTTTGGGATCTGTAAGTACCCAATTTATTCCGATAATGAGGTGTTAAGTCTGTTAGGTGCCTAAGGCTTCAACGAAAAAGAAGGACATTAGGCTTCTAGCAGATTTCAGAATAGGTTAAGGAAACCTTGTATGTAAAACTAATTAGAGGCAACAAGTACTGTACCTGCAGAAGAAGCTTCATCCTCCCCATTATCACATATGGAGTCATGTACACGCACAACGACATATCATGCTTCTGTTCCTACAAAACGATCGGAAGAATACATGGCTACCGGCAATTCTAACAGATGGAGATGCTATGACCTTAACCTGCAAGGGTAAGTGGGCATGTGTGTTAGCAGTGCTTTCCCAAGAGCATCCTAATAGGATTACCAGGGAGATAGTATACACGAATCTTAGTGTTTAATGGAGTGAGTGTAAGATGGTAACGTGGAACAACTACCTAGAGACTCCAGGTCAAATATAGTGCCAGCTTCACAGACGCTGGAGGAACTTTCTGCAGCGTGATAACAGTGAGGAAATATTTCAGAACTTATGGAGCAACTGTATGAAATATAATAAAAAGTAAACCTGTTTGGTGAATCCCCTATCAGAAGGCAGGATATGAGCAGGAAGAGGGTTATGAAGTTGCTGTGGGTCTGACATATGGCCACCATGCGCAATGCATCTGGGGAAGCTGAAGGTGCTACATCTTGCTCCACTGTGCAGTCAATATCCAGAGCATGGATAGTGATGCAATGCAGTGACATCAAATTTTTTTCTCTCCCAAGGCTACAGGCAGTGGTGGGCTTCATATTTTTGGCATTCTAAGTGTCAGCTCGACTGGTGGTTCCAAACTACCTTACAGGTTCCCTTTAATCTCAGCAGAAAAAATAGAGCCATAAGTAAGAGTTCTCCTTATAGAGAGTTTGCCAATTAAGACTGCCTTATAGACGTGGCGAGACTTATAGCCATTGATGCTCCACCAGGGGGATTCTGGGTAATACGCAAATACTTTTTCCAAAGTGGGAAACAATACCTCCTTTTGCTACCTTGGAAGGCAGCCCTCTTGAGAGTCCTGATCACCACAACCGCACACTGTGATTGGTAAAGAGAGTGCTTCTTACCCCACCCACATACTGTAATTAACTGTAAGTCCTGATTACCCCGCCCACACACAGTGCTTGGCAGTGAGAGTCCTTGGCGTAATCAGGACTCTCACCGTCAACAACTGTGTGTGGATAATCAGTAGTGATGAGCGGACCCGAATCCGGACTTCAAATAGTAGTTCAGGTTCACCCTTCACCGATAACACTCTGATCGACAGTGTTAACTCTTTAAATGCAGGCGGATGTTTGAGTTCAAACTTGACCAAATCCAAACATTATATGGTCGGCTCAATCCTAGTAATCAGGACACTTACCGCCAGGGCTGGCGTTATCACTGGGCATACCTGGGCTCCGGGGAAAGCCCCACATAAGGCTGTACATAAGGAATCCATGGGGGTGAGGGGGGCTGTATCTAATGAACCCACAGGGGGTGAGGGGGACTTTATATGAGTGGGCAGTTTGTCATAATAAACTAGGGAATATTTTAGGGAACAGGTGGCTGTTTTAGTTTCTAAGTTGTAATGCCGCCAAGTGAGACCACTGGAAAAGGGCCCACTGAGGCTATAGCCACCCAGGGGTCTACTGAAACCTGGAGCCGATCCTGCTCACTGCCAATCACTGTGTGTGGGTTGAGTTATTAGGACTCCCATTGTCAATCACTGTGTGATCTCTCCTAGAGGTCCTGTTAGAATTTTTTGGGTTACCGAGTTACTTTGAATTACTCAAAAAAGCAGCCCCATACACCAGAGGTCTCTGGCCTAGTTTGTATTGCATAATGATAAAATAGTATACATATACAATCACCTGTAGTACTCTTTCCATATGTCCTGTCACACTTCTTACATCACTTAGCACCCATTTGATGACTGATATTTAGAACTTGTACTGTGAGGGACAAGAATAAAAAGCCGTGCTCCCAGTGGTCAACATTTTTACAGGCAATTTATAATTAGTGGCCACAACTCATTCTGCTGCCAGTACCCAAACAAGTACATCTTGTACCTAGAGACTAGAATATGGAGATGTAAATGGCAGAAATTAAAGTCAAATGGAGAGCAAGGTGTATTGTTACTATATCAACCAATCAGAATCCACCTTTCTATGCAGGTAATACGTACCTGCATAGAAAGGTGGATTCTGATTTAGAAGAAGTTAAAAATAAATAAGTATAGCCTCAAATTAATGAATGTACTTTAAATGAGGGGAGTCTGACTACATTTTTTCTTGGAGCGGCACCCCTCATTCAAATATTCCTCTAGTTCCTCCCAGTTCCTAGTATACAGGCGGTCCCCTATTTAAAATGCCGATTTACAGTTACAAACAGACCTCTGGATGTTGGTAATTTACTGCAGTTTAGCCCTAGACTACAATAAACAGCTATAAGTTATCAAAGGTGTCTGCAATTAAGATTTATTGGTAATCCAGGTTCTTATGACAACCCAACATTTTTAAAATCAAATTGTCACAGAGACCAAAAAAAATTTGGCAGGGGTTACATACAATTACATACAAATTCAACTTAAGAACAAGCATACAGAACCTATCTTGAACGTAACCCGTGGGCTGTCTTTTTTTATCATAGTTGAGAGAATATCTTTTTTTAGTCATAACCCAACTTAACCTGAAATATATTTTTAAATTCATTACATATTCCTAAATATTAATAATCTCAGAATACTAAGATTTTAACACTACTTGGCAAATTGTACAGTAGAGACAGATGACTTTTACATATCTGCTTGCTTTACAGATTAATAAATAGTAAAAATAAAGTGAGGATAATAATTATATGGCTGACACTTCACTTTTCAATAAGCTGTAAAGCAATGTGCCTTGATAAGACTTACACTCATAATACTGACATCTAGTGGTCAATATGAAAACTGCATTGTTTGAATTCCTTTTTTAAAATATGGGTTTATCATGCACTGTTCCAAGAAATGTTGGACTAGTCAAAAAGAGAGTTATACGTCCTGTTAAGAAAGAGTTATACACTGAACACAGTCAGTTCTGTGCCACTGATTAAGAAATTAGCACCAAGCTGATTTGACTTTATTATGCAGAGTCTTGCCGCTTCCTGCAGAATGATCCTACATTTTGGAAATATAAGCTAATGCTGGCAGCCAGGTTGACTAGAACCTAGTCAGTGTTATTTTATGTTCGTTACATAATAAAGTCCTTGATTGCAGCTACCTTACAGGGACCACATGCAAATGAGCATCAGAGACCTGTGTCCTCATTATACTATCATTATACTAAACATGCAGGAAATTTATGGAGAGAATTTCGACTGTGGCAACATGAGGTTCCATCAACTGTATAATTGCGGCATACATTAAAGAGCAGAATCACACTATTGTGTAGAGAAAGTGCCTCTCTTTTTAGCGACGTGGAATGTGTATTGCAGGAGATTACATCTTCTTTTTGGAAAATGAGGGCATTATTTATAAAGAAAACTTACAAATTAGAAAGCCTGGCACTTGGGAAATATCCATACAGATAGTCTCATAATTCTGCCAAAGATTAAGTTCTGATAACTAGGTTATAGATTTCCTCATCTGCCTATGCATGAGCAAAAAATATTCATATATGATATGAAAGCGAATGTCCCGATAAGTTAAAGGGGTTGTCCACTTTCAGCAAATAATTTATATTGTTTGTGTAATGAAAAGTTATACAATTTTCCAATGTACTTTCTGTATCAATTCCTCACGGTTTTGTAGATCTCTGCTTGCTGTCGTGCTATAGAAAGCTTCTATGTTTACTTCCAGTGGATAGCAATCTGTCCATGGTCATGTGAGGTCACACAGGTGCACAAGCTGTTATCAAAATGGTCTGATTACTCTCTGCGATACTAACGGTTCGTGCACCTATGTGTCCATCACATGACCATGGACACGTACCTATGTTTAAGAAGCTTTGTATTGCAGGACAGCAAGCAGAGATCTAGAAAATCATGAGGAATTGATACAGAAAGTATATTGGAAAATCATATCGTGTGTGACCAACACAGTGGAGTAACTAGAAGTTGAGTGTGCCCCAGTGCAAAGTCTGTGCCAGTCTTCTCATATGGGAAAGTGACACCATAAGGGCCCCCTAAACCTCTTGGGCCCGGGTGCGACCGCAACCTTTGAACCCCCTCAAGTTACGCTCCTGGACCAACAACATCTCGCGACTGATGATAACTTTCTACATGGTTGGCCATGGGTGACTGCGTGCATAAAAGTTGTTAAAAAATAACAAAAATCACATACCGCAAACTAGCCCCTAACCACTTCTTTACACCTTTTGGGTTTTACTGTTTAGTCATTTTTCTACCCGGTGGAGAGGCAGAGTTACTTTGAAGTGCTTCATTAAAGGCAGAGGTTGTTTATACTTGATGCAAGCAGGATTTGTGGTTGAGCGTTTCTGAAAATTGTTGTTCATGCAAAAGGCATAAGCTGCCTAAAAGAAAATGACGATACACAAAAACTAAAAGAATATTGGAGGTAATGTTACAAAATCCTAAAAGTTTCCTGCCTTACAGTGATGGTCTGGGAATTAAAAATTATACAGGCGGTCCCCGACTTAAAAACACCCGACTTACAGATGACCCCTAGTTACAAACTGACCTCTGGTAATTGGTAATTTACTGTATTTATCCTTAGGCTACAATGATCAGCTGTAACAGTTATCACCGGTGTCTGTAATGAAGATTTATTGTTAGTCCTGGTTCTTATGACAATCCAACATTTTTAAAATACAATTGTCACAGAGACAAAAAAAATTGTCTGTAGCTACAATTATAAAGTATACAGTTCCAACTTACATACAAATTCAACTTAAGAACAAACCTACAGAACCTATCTTGTATGTAACCCAGTGACTGTCTGTACGGCGCGGCTGGGGGCAGCTGTGGAACCGCCCATTACTGTCACTGTCTGTTTTTATACAGAGGACGGCAGTGACGTCAGCAGTGGCCACATTGTCAACGCCACATCACGCCAGCCTATGAATTCATAATGGGTATAGGGGGGCGAACAGGAGGGTGGAGAGAGAGGTGAGTATAAGCTCTGTATTGTTTTTTAAACACCCCCTACCTGGGGTCCAACTCCCACTGATCAGCTGATTTTAGATAATGGAGCTGGAAGCAGACGGCTCCATTCTCTGTCCAGTGCTCAGACCTGTGCTGTGTTCAGTGCTCAGCTCCCATTCATCGGCATTGTTTATTTTTTGCAAAATTTTCTAATGTTTTTACTATTTTTTAAGGCCCCCTCAGCAGGGTCTTCTACTAATAATATTATGGAGGCTCCTGGCTGTCGTAGAAACAGATTGTACCTCCAATGAGATCGTAGAGGAAGATAATCTAACCATATTTAAGTTCTCCATTTGCAATTGACAGTGGAAATAAAATTTTAAAAGTTAATAGCTGTAATCGGTGCCTGCACTAATCACAGGACTTAGCGGCAGGTGCCTGCTGTATTATATAGCTGTCATCTGTATTGTGTATAGAAGACCAGCTGTCTGAGGAACCTTCTCAGACAGGTTCAGGTGCCATTTTTGATGGGAATAAACCATCATGTACTTGCATGATCTCAATACGAGATAGTATTTGTCCAAGACAGTCTTCCCTAATAATTGTAGGAACGGTCTTATACAGCCTTCCTCAATGTCTATTGTCCTTTTAAGCTCCTCCCAGTCCTGGTCAGGTGGCTGAAAAACCTGGATGTTTTGTGTCCCCTATTGGTTTTCTTTAGGATGGAGTCAGTGGCATAACTTGAAGCTGATGGTCCCAGTCTGTGCCAGGCCCCCAACTATAATGTATGGTTTGTAGTCCTAGTCTTCCATATGGGTAAGTGACAGGGGCGTTACTTGAGGGGGTGCAGAGGTTGTGGTTGCACCAGGACCCAAGAGGCTTAGGGAGCCCTTATGGCGTCACTTGCTCATATGAGAAGACTATTACTATAAGCCATACATTATAGTCGGGGCCTGGCACAGACTTTGCGCTGGGGTCCATCAGCTTCTAGTTACGCCACTAGTAAGTGACATCTTACTGGCCCCCTAAGTCTCTTGGGCCCAGTTGCGACTGCACCTTCTGCACCCCCTCAAGTTACATCCCTGGTTGGGGTCCTAAAGGAACCTCAGTTGCAGATTTTGCTAAATCTGGCAACAAAATATTAAGAAACATGCTCTATATTCTCTTGGTAAATTTTGGTTACCCCCTATAGGGTTATAAGGAGCTATTTATCTGTAATATGAAACGAATCAAGCACTACCTAAGCCTTAGTAGGTTTGGAGACCTTATAGGACACAAAAAGGCTCATGTAATCTGTCCTGGATTCTATTCCTTTCATTAATTTGCATTGAACATGAATATGAAACATGTTTGCGTGAATATGGCACAAAAACAACATAAAACGGCAAACCGCTTACTTAGCATTATATGAGAATGAAATGCCTCATCATAAAGCAAATGAAATGTTGTAACAGCGCTATAGACTATGTCAATATCACGCATCTCAGCTCGCTCGGTAAACAGAAATAGCCTTGGTTTATGCAAATTTATTATAGCATAATCAAAATATTAACTTCAAGCGCCATTAAATAAAACTGCTCTGGAGATAAACACTTTGACACAGCGCTGTGATTTGCTGCATCATGTTTCCAGAGCCAGTGAGCAAAATGTAGTAAGCGGGTTTATTTTAAAACTCGTGTAATAAGTGATATTTCCACTATTAAAATCTAAATAAACTGAGTATTCAGAGCCCCGGCCCTGCATATGAAATCTACAACAAACAACTATGGGAATCTATTGACACTTGGAACAAATGTTGATACAAATTTTGCTAAAAAAATAGTGACTTTTTCAGAATTTCCTCAAGTGTTTTTCCAAGAATCATGGGAACTCCTCTAGAGGCAAGGATAGGGTTGTCAAAAAAAACCCAAAACAAAGGGGCAGATTTATCATGTGTGCCAGCGTATGATGGTGCCCCCACTCAGCAGCACCCAGTTTTTCTCCGTACTTTCACAACGCCATGATGTTTTTAGCTTTGTTGTTAATATTCAAATTTTTCCACTGATTTTTCATATGACTGGATTTTTTCTATTTTTTATATGAATCTCACTTGAGCCCCACTTTACAAATTATCCACATCAGCATTTTATCATTAAAAAATTATCCAATGATAGGATCAAGGTCACACTGGTCAACCACAGTACTAGAGGTCCAAGTAGAAGACAACCAAATTCAGAGGCTACTATGGTCAAGGGAGGGTCCAATACTGTATGCAGGGCCAGCGCCAGCACTGGGCATACCTGGGCAAGTACCAGGGCCCAGAGCTGCTGGAGGGTCCACATAAGGCAGTACATAAGGAATTCATGGAGTTGAGGGGGCTGTATCTAATGAATCCATAGGTGGTGAAAGGGGCCTACTGAGGCTCTGTCATTCAAGGGCCTTCCGAAACCTAGAGCCGACCCTGACTGCAAGAGTCTATATTCAATCCATATAGAACATCTATTTACCTATTTAATTATATTATAGCACGTACTATTATTGCAGAGGGATATCATTAGAAATATATTGCAAAATGAAACATTGAGAAATAGACTCAAGCGGCAAGTAATAGAATCCAAGCTAATTTCTGAATAAGGCCTTGTGCACACAGCCGTGTGCTTAAAACGAGCCGCAAAGAGAGGGAAGTTTGTGGGCCTCTGTTTTTTTGTGTAAAAAATATTTTACCAGTGAATGACGTAAACCAATAACTTTGTATGTTCTTTTATGTGTAAACTGCTTGCACATGTATTTAAGAATTTTGTCACCGAAATGGGCGTTCCGGTGCACAGTCGGACTGTGCACCACATTTAATATACAAAGTCAGAAAGAAGTGTGACGCACACCCTATGTTAAAGGTGTACCAAAAAAAGTTTTGGGCAGTGCAGGGGGTGCAGGATTCATGAAGAACACACACCACAAATCATGAATCTGGCGCCCCCTGCACACTACACAGCCAACTGCACAAAGTGTGGGCCAGAGTGCTCACCACAACGTGACCATGTATAATGGAAGTCAATGATGGCGTTGAGCTTCCTGATGTTTTTGTGGCTCGGTCCCCTATTTACGGTCGTGTGCATGAGATCTCTCTGGATCTTCTAGTACTTCTAGTACAGGCTTCCAAATTGAAATGAGATCTGATCCTGACTTTCCTGACTAGCTAGAGGCAGCTTTGGCATCAGCTACGTTATACTATATCTATAATTTCGTAGAAGAACTCTCTGCTTCTTTTGCTCGATATTTATTGAAGTATTTATTACAAGTGGGAAAATACTTCATATACTTTTCTGGTGTCTTGAGAACTCTTGAGAAGACACCTGTAATCTGATGCCTTGTTATTTTTGGCTATATTATAAGAATACTGATGGTGTCCACAACAGCATGCAAATTACCAGAAAGTCCTGATTACATGTTAATTACAGTGTTATTTATAGTGCTAAAATTAATTGTCATGGAAACAAGAATATTTCACCTGTTTGGAATTCAAGTTTCATTCAAGATTCTTAACTGTTCCCACACTCAAATATTTTAGCCATTGGGGGTCATTTATGTTTAGTCTGGAAATTTGAATCCTCTCTCTTTTTTGAGGGTTTTTTTGGGCTTGTTTGTTTTATTTTAGAGGTTGTTAAATCTGGAATTTGTTGCAACTTATTCTACCCCAGGAGGGTAGTGAAGGCTTTTGCGCAAAACAATTTCTTTAAACATTAACATCTGGATTGTAAAGATTAATCAGGTGCAACACTGGAAAACTTAGTAGGGGTAAACTCTGCTAAGTATATGAAAAAGTTGCAAAAAAAAGTCAAATCTACCAATGAGCCCAAAAAGATGCAAAAAGTGCAAAAAAAGAGAAAAGAATGTGACAAATCCCCCCATTGTTTCTACTCTTTCTCTGCAATTTCAGGTAACTTACAGCCTATTTTCGAGCATTTTTTGTTATAGGTTATAAGCACTGGTTTATGGCCCCTGAAATATCTTATGCAAATACCTAAAGCCTTACCCAGCTGTCCAATATTTGTATTATCTCCATGTACAACAATGCTGAATACAATTTAATTGAATAAGCAGACTCCGCTTTTAATCAGGGCAGGCTATGAACAGTTTCAAGACACACGAGGGCAGCAGCAATCCTATCACAAAATTTAACGACGCTCCCAGATGATCTCAAATTAAAAAACTCAGATTTTGGCTTATTTTTATACACGAATTCCCTGATTGTTCCCCACTCTGTAGGACAACAGGACTACTGGATGCCAGTTTCATTAAATGACAGCTGATGAGCCCAATGGAAACCCCAAGCTTTGTCTTCATCATACTGTAAAAATAAATTGTTAAAAAATTCCATCACCCCCCAAAAAATTGCCTGCTGCTGTGTAATGACCCAAGATGTACTAAATGAATGTAGCAGCAGGTCAAGTATGTATTATTATGCTCCACGCACTTCATACAGTACGCAAGTGCCAGATCGCTAACATCCTTGACTATCTACACCACTCTCATTGGCCCCCCCTATAGGAGTGCCATAGATAACTGACGTTTGCCTTGACAAAATTTGACACTCACATAGTCAATGTATAGAGCCACAGGGCAATTAGTTGGGACTAGACTCCTGTATAATCGCCAGTATGTCTATTAAAACCAAAATCCCTAATATGTCCTATAGTCTAAATCTAAGGTTTTAAAGTACAACTGTAAACAATAAAAAAAACTTTTGCTTAACTCTGCACTAAACAAAAATAAGCAATTCTCTAAATTACTCTAATTAGCTATCTGCAGGTGGTTAGCTAGCAGAGGTTTTACATTGCCCTCTGGGCTAATCTCTATTTGCCATGCTTCTTGGTAATAATGGGAAAACATATAGAACAGCTAGAGAGGACAGGAGACTTGTTGGAAGGGGCTGTAGTAGAGGAGTGTAAAAAAAATAGGACCTTAAGTGATGCTTCAGATCGACCAATTACAAACATGGGGCCACATTTATCACTTGTTTTTTCTGTTGTTTTTGCGCCTTTTCGTTTAGGTGCACCGTTTTTGCGCCATTTTTGCGATTAAACGTCAAATTAGCCGCGCAGCTAAAATAACCACCTTTCCCTCATCTATCGTTCAATTCCAGATGTTTTGCTGCGCCTAATGATATTCATCACGTGCGACTTTGCATTTAGGCGCAAAAACGGGCGCAAAAACACTCCAGCCCGAAGGTGGCGTTATCTGAGAAGAAAGCACTGAGCCCCTTTGCAGAAGAGCTCATTTCTAGCAGCAAAGCTCAGCCAGACACTGGAACATATAATAGATACATTAGATACATTACAGACAGGAGCTGCAGACTATTTACAGTTCATCACCTTCTATTTACAAAACAATCTGCAAAACGCTGAGCTCACAGCAAGAGCAAGAGAAGTTTGCACAAGTTTGCAGAAGCTTGCAGATACTACAAACACTACAAACAAGTGTCCCCCATGTAATTCTGCACAGTGTCTGAGGGGGATATTGTGCAGAATTACAGGGGTGCAGCAGGAGACCAGCACTGGGGGATCCCCTCCAGGAGAAGCCCCTGCTGAGGAGGTCACTGGGTGCAGGGTGTCACACACCTGGGTGCTGCTGTGAGTGTTATCTTCATTCTGGGCTGTGGGAGAAGCAGAGAGGAGCTTGTAGCAGGATGACATGTAAGTGCCCGAATCTAACATTGCGCCTAAACTGCGCCTAAACTGCGCCTAAACTGTGTTAAAGTAAAGTGATTAATAAGAGGCAGAAAATATACTTATCACAGATGGTTGTAGCTTGTGATAATTCTGGCAAAACAGTGCGCCCGAATTTAGGCGCAACTACTACACTTAGGCGCACAAAAGTGATAAATGTGGCCCATGGTGTCCTGTTCTTCAATGCGCTGAGCTGATGTCACAATCAGGAAGTGCCCACCCAAGTATCCTCAGGATAGGAAGAAGCCAGCAGCTTGATAAAGATATTGGGGGTCATTTACTAAGGACCCGATTCACGTTTTCCCAACGTGTTATTTCCGTTTTGCGCCGATTTTCCATGAATTGCCCCGGGATTTTGGCGCACGCGATCGGATTGTGGCGCATCGGCGCTGGCATGCACCGATGGAAATCGGGGTGTGGCCGAACGAAAACCCGACGGATTTGGAAAAACCACCGCATTTTTTTTTAAAAAAAGTGTCGCGCAACTTACCTTCACTTCGTCCGGCTTGGTGAAGATCAGTGCATTCCGGGGAACTTCAGCGCAGCAGCCGCCTGGTGGACGTCGGAGGAACTACCTCCCGGCCGGACCTAAATCCACCGCAGAGAACGCGCCGCTGGATCGCGAATATACCAGGTAAGTAAATCTGCCCCATTGTTGGAATTTTTGTCAATGTCTCTCTATTTTATGTCAGAAACTTTACAGTTACGTTTAAGTCTTTTAGGTCAGACTTACTAAATTCGGCTACTTACAACAGCCTGTGTTGTCTAGTCATACTGCTGTTCCACCTCCGCATTCCCTTTGAACATGCTATCAAAGGGTTACCTATTTGAACGCACCATCAAAGTTTATTAGCCTTGATCATTTTATTTCAAGCCATGTTTTATCTGCAGCTGGCAGAATGTGGGTGATTGTGCCGCTTTAATTAGCTGGGATCCTGCCATCCATTCTCAAATCAGCCATCTAACATTTTTTTCTGCTTTTTGGACCTGAGCTCGTAGCGTAATCTTTCTCAATACATTACCTGTTTACTTTCTGCTTGTTTATGTTTCCTAAAGACCATTAGACGCTCAATTAAATATTGGAAAAATTCATCAAAGCTTCTGATTTTATTAAAATATTAAATTAAATTGTTGATCTCACCAAGTGTTTTTATTCTCTTACTGGCTTATATCTGTTTCTTACCATTTTTTCAGTAGTGTAATGGAATTTTAAAATGGTTGGTTGAAAAACTTAAAGGTCATTTGGACTTCTCATCTATTTTACAACAACCCTTAAAGGTTCTACACTCCAGAGCTAAATGCTCAGCTCCGGGTATGATATGATAATGGTGAGGGGCTCATTAAGAGGTCAAGAGGTATAGGCATTTCTTAGTTTGCTTTTGAGTTTAGACAAAAAGGGTATGGACTTCTAGAGGAAGGTGAGGGAACACAAAAGCGCAAGAGACTCAAGTGTAGGTAAATAGTAAGGTGCTAAATAGAACAAGGTCAATTGATCACCTTCCGAAAGGAAGAAACAGGCATGTAGGTAGATTCTTTGGTGTCTCGAGGAGGAGCGGCTGGTAGTGGGAATAAGGTTTCCGGAGTTAAAGGAAACCTACCACTTTCGATGGTGCTTCTAAGCAGGGTGAGCTGGTGCCGGCGCTTATCTCTGTTATGTTCTTAAATGGTTTTAAATTATTTAAGCACTTTATTAATCTTTATAGCCGAAGTAGCTTCACTGCACCGTGGTCTGCGTTTGGCTCACCATGCGCGCGACCATGCGTGCACCTGAATAGGAAGTGGTCGCGCGCATGGTGCGCATAGCGCGTACCACGGTGCGGTAAAGATACTTCACAAATAAAGATTAATAAAGTGTTTAAATGCTTTAAAACCGCTTAAGAACATAATGAAGATAAGTGCCGGCACCAGTTCACCCTGAGCTGGTGCACGGCATTTGCTGCTTAGAAACACCATCGAAAGTGGTAGGTTTCCTTTAAACGTCCATGGGGGTCATTTACTAAGGCCCTGAATCGCGGTTTTACGTCGGGTTACCCGAATTTTACCGATTTGCGACGATTTTCCCTGAATTGCCTGGGATTATGGCGCACGCAATCGGATTGTGGTGCATTGGCGCCGGCATACACGTGACGGAAATCGGGGGCGTGGCCGTCGGAAAAACCGGCGGATTTGGAGAAACCGCCATATTTTTTTAAAAAAATGTGTCGCTGCACCAGGCCTGGCTTGGTGAACTTCAGTGATCTCTGATGGAATTTAGCGCAGCAGCGACACCTAGCGGACATCGGGGGAACTACCTTAGTGAATCGCCGGAAGACCCGAATCCTCCGCAGAGAATGCACTGCTGGATCACGAATGGACCGGGTAAGTTTCATTTACTTGCAAGCAAAAGATATCCACTGCGGAAGCGCATCCTCACAGTTATCGAATATTTATTTTTTTAATCAATGCGTATATACAAACAACGGGTTTTGGCATTGGACCAATGCCTTCATCAGGTTATAACCACATATGTACAAAGAGATAACAGTGTATGTGATTAAAAGCCTTAAATACATACGAACAGAACGTCTTTTTCATTCTGTGTGTTACATCAGAGCCTCACTACAGAGTATCAGCTTTATCATATGATGATGCCCTTCATCATATAAGAAGAATATAAATATATTGAATATTGGGGTTGAATGGAGTACTGGAAGCCCATAGGGGACATTTATCATATTCCAGCGATTGTGCACCATTGTATGATGAAGCCCCTTCCTCTCCCCCGATGACTAAAATTAAGCTCCATGTTGCCCTTGTGAGATTCAAACTAGAGATGAGCGAGCACTAAAATGCTTGGGTACTCGTTATTCGAGACGAACTTTTCCCGATGCTCGAGTGCTCGTCTCGAATAACGAGCCCCATTGAAGTCAATTCAACATTTTTCAAGGGGACCAAGGCTCTGCACAGGGAAGCTTGGCCAAACACCTGGGAACCTCAGAAAAGGATGGAAACACCACGGAAATGGACAGGAAACAGCAGGGGCAGCATGCATGGATGCCTCTGAGGCTGCTTAATCGCACCATTATGCCAAAATTATGGGCAACAGCATGGCCATGACAAAGTGACAGAATGAGGCTAGATAGCAATAATTGACCCTGACACTATAGGGGACGGCATGCAGAGGCAGCGGCAGCAGTGGCAGGCTAGAGAGTCTCATGGCGACATACCCTAAATGGACTCAGGTTTCACCAAAGGAGGTGAAATGATTTCCTATGTGAACAAAAGGTTGACGGTATATTTAGTCGATAACACAGCATGGTGGCGACATAGTGACCAAGTTCCATAACGTATCTGGTGAAACACCCGAAAAATGAGCCTGACACAGCTCGGGATCCTGCCATCCATTCTCAAATCAGCCATCTAACATTTTTTTCTACTTTTTGGACCTGAGCTCGTAGCGTAATCTTTCTCAATACATTACCTGTTTACTTTCTGCTTGTTTATGTTTCCTAAAGACCATTAGACGCTCAATTAAATATTGGGAAAATTCATCAAAGCTTCTGATTTTATTAAAATATTAAATTAAATTGTTAATCTCACTAAGTGTTTTTATCCTCTTACTGGCTTATATCTATGTTCCTTACCATTTTTTCAGTAGCTTGATGGAATTTTAAAATGGTTGGTTGAAAAACTTAAAGGTCATTTGGACTTCTCATCTGTTTTATAACACCAGCACTGGCTCCCCCTTAAAGGTTCAAGCACTCATCAGAGCTAAATGCTCAGCTCCGGCGTATGATAATGGTGCCCCGCCCTCGAGGTGGATACATCAAGAGGTATAGGCATTTCTTAGTTTGCTTTTGAGTTTAGACAAAAAGGGTATGGACAAAAGCGCAAGAGACTCAAGTGTAGGGAAATAGTAAGGTGCTAAATAGAACAATTGATCACCTTCCGAAAGGAAGCAACAGGCATGTAGATAGATTCTTTGGTGTCTCGAGGAGGAGCGGCTGGTAGTGGGAATAAGGTTTCCAAAGTTAAACGTCCATGGGGCACATTTACTTACCCGGTCCTGTCGCGATCCATCGATGCGTACTCTCTGGAAGATTCGGGTCTTCCGGTGATTCACTAAGGTAGTGCGCCCGATGTCCACCAGGTGTCGCTGCTGCGTTGAAGTCCACCGTCCTACACTGGGTGCAGGTAAGCTCGTGTCAAGCGGCACTTTTTTTTTTAAAAATGCGGCGGTTTTTCCGAATCCGTTGGGTTTTCTTATGGCCACGGCCACTGATTTCCGTTGCGTGCATGCCGGCGCCGATGCACCACAATCCGATTGCGTGCACCAAAAACCCGGGGCAATTCAGGGAAAATCGGTGCAAATCGGAAATATTCGGGTAACGCGACGGAAAAAAGCGATTCGGGCCCTTAGTAAATTACGCAAACCCCCCCCCCCCCGTACGTCAAGAAGTTTCATTTACTTGCAAGCAAAAGATATCCACTGCAGTAGCACATCCTCACGGTTATCAAATATTCCTTTTTTCAACCAATGGGTATATAAAAACAACGCGTTTCGGCAATGGACCAATGCCTTCATCAGGTTAAAAAAACATATGTACAGAGAGATAGCAGTGTATGTGATTAAAAGCCTTAAATACATACGAACAGAACGTCTTTTTCATTCTGTGTGACATCAGAGCCTCACTACAGAGTATCAACTTTATCATAGGATGATGCCCTTCTCTGTCTTCTACAGTTTTTTTTTTTAAATTTATAAAACCTGGACACTTATGTCCCAAGCAAACCGGGAGCAAAGTTTGTCCTCCACACAGTCAACAATGGACACATCCACACATACAAAGAGAAGTTTTGGACTCCTATAAAGGTGCTTCATAAATTGCAATTGACCAAACATTTGATTGAGGCAAAAAATGGGTATACAAAAGAAAACCCTTTGTATGGAATCACTTTAGCAGCTGTGATTAACATCATATAATACCAGGTGTAATTATAAAGCATCAGGTTTAATTTGTTATTTATGATCTGCAGCTAGCAGTACCTGCAGCATGCAATGTGGTGTTGGATATTTGCTTTTCAAGAATTTCAAGGATATGGTGGAAAGAGGAATATAAATATATTGAATATTGGGGTTGAATGGAGTATTGGAAGCCCATTGGGGACATTTATCATATTCCAGGGATTGTGTGCCATTGTATGATGAAGCCCCTTCCTCTCCTTATACAGGCGGTCCCCTACTTAAGAACACTCGACTTACATACGACCCCTAGTTACAAACGGACCTCTGGATATTGGTAATTTATTGTACTTTAGTCCTAGGCTACAATAAACGACTATAACAGTTATCACAGGTGTCTGTAATGAAGCTTTATTGTTAATCCTGATTCTTATGAAAACCCAACATTTTTAAAATCCAATTGTCACAGAGACCAAAAAAGTTCTAGCTGGGATTACAATGATAAAATATACAGTTCCAACTTACATACAAATTCAACTTAAGAACAAACCTACAGACCCTATCTTGTATGTAACCCGGGGACTGCCTGTAAATCTCCCCCGATGACTAAAATTAAGCTCCATGTTGCCCTGGTGAGATTCAAACCCATGAACCCTATTCTTCAAGATAATACTCATAACCACTTGAATGTCGCTTGAAAGTGAAGAGTTTGTATGTTCTCTCTGTGTTTGCGTGGGTTTCCTCTTCATGTTTCCTCCCACACTCCAAAACATACTGGTAGATTGATTAGCTTGTGATCCCCATGGGGACAGGGACCGGTCTGTCAAGCTCTGTGCAGCGCTGGGGAATCTGTATGCACTACATAAATAAAGGAATTATTCATTAGTATTTTCCATGTAGACATTTTATGATATATCCATAGCATATGTCATAAATAGATGATAGATTCAGGTCCAACTACTTGGGAATGCAGGTCCATTGACTCCCTTCCCGTAACTGGGCTGAACAGAGAGTTCTACTATGAATGCGCCATGATTGTACATTCAACTCTATGGGAGCACCAAGCTTTTTGGCTATTTTCATTGCTCCCATCCACTATCCATTCAGCCCCACTGAAGTCAGCTGACCTCCATTCTCACTATAGATGATGGTTCCTGGCGTAGGACTTGTAACTTTATTTTAAACTCTATTTATTTCAATTATTTAGTTATAGAGCACCATTAACTCTGTGGTGCTGTACAATCAATATGTATGGCATACCCTGATGATATTGGAAAACCCCTTTAAGAAGAATGCACATACTTTATATGCACCCTGTGCAACTTCACATATTCCATCCATCTTTCTTGGATATATTTATGCCATGTGAAAAACACAACAAAAACATCCTTTATAAGTAACGAGGGATCATTGCAAAGGCTATGAAAAAAATTACTATGAAAAAAATGAATGAACACATGAAATGAAGTCATTTTGTTTCACAATGTCTTCAATATCAGACCTTGGTTGTGTTCACCATGCAAGTAATTTGTGGGTTTTTCACAAAATGACCTTTATATCAGTCTATTTTATGCCCCTTATGTGCTCTCCTCCTGCTTATATTGGACAATTACCCAGTATGCACATCAAGATCAAAAGTTTATTATCTCAAGGAAACATTTCCTTCTAATCCTTCTTGCGACTTAAAACTTTATGATTCATGTCAAAATCTGGGATGCTTTTAGAACACTCAATTTGGGATTATATCTAAATATACTGAAATAGAGAAAATCAAGTCTGCACAGTGTAAGGGAACCTCAATAGAGAGTGTGCAGATCCTCCACAGACCTTGACGAGATCCCTTGTAGGTAATAATAGAAAAAACATAGGCAGCACTCCAGTCTTTCAAAAATTCCAAAAAAGGGACAGATTTAATGAAACAGTGGCAACCACCTTTATCAAACCTATAGTGAGGAGGTTTTACTATAATAACAATCATATAAAGATTGCACCGTGGTTAAAGGGAACCTGTCACCAGAGACCTCATTTTCAAAAAACAACATGTGACTTGTCTGTGCTGCAGACTCCTCAGCTCTCATCCTCCACCTTTGTGCTCCTGTATAGCTCCTCCCTCTCACACTGATGTCAGCTCACCAGGCTGTGAGCTCTGCGAAGGAGCAAGAGGGAGGAGCTTACAGGAGCACAAAGGTGGGGGCTGAGAGCTGAGGAGTGAGCAGCACAGACAAGTCACATGTTGTTTCTTGAAATGCATCCAAACCAAATCCCAACCCCTGGGACTACACAGAGGATTCTGTCAGTATGCAAGGTTATAAGGTATAACACATTTAAATTGTAATGCAAATGCTTAGAGAAAGCAGAAAGACATATTTTCACTGTAGCTGTAATCACCTTCTGTAACCAGTCTTTAGTGAAAATTAGGTCCCTGGTGACAAGTTCCCTCTAAAGCAACGAGCCTCCATCTTCTGCAAACTGCAGAAATAATGAAAGGCACAACCCATCATGTGATTGTTGTGTGGCTTTCTCTGAGCACATTATGTGATGTAGGGCTATTTATTCTCTTCTGAATACATCACAGCTCCTGCCCTGTAGGTGAAAGTCCTTTGATTTGTGTTTTATGTACAGTTTAACAGAACTACAAGCAGAGCTGGACCTTTTGATTTGATGTACAATACTATACTTCGTACATATAGATAGGCAGTTAAATCCACAATGGTTTAAATCTTGGAAAAATAGACAATAAATTTTAATAAATCTGTTTGACATTTTCTATTGTGTATTTTTATCACTATAACTGTTTGCATATACTATTTTTACAACGAATATTACCGTGGTGTAAGGCTAAATTCACACTAGCATTCCTTCCCTCTGTTACTTCCCTCCATTAAAAAAGTGAAGAATGGAGGAGTAACATAGCAATTAAAAATCCTATTGACATTAATGTAAATTTTATGTGATCCGTTATGGTCAGTTTGGCATGAGTTTTTTAAATGGATGGAAGGAATGAAGCGGAGGAACCTTGGAATGAAATAAGCCCAAGAGCTAGTGCCCACACCAAATAGGAGATAGAGTCCGGGAGCCTGACTGAAGCCACAGTGGAGTGCAACTGAGCACAGGGAAGAGGCTTGCAGAGACCTTGCTAACTTAAGACTGCTGTAAGCATCAACGCATATATATAATGTAGCATGTTAAAGAACTCCCAACTTCATTTTTCATCATAGCTCATTCAGCAGGACAGTCTCGGTTTTCCTGGACAGTTGGGAGATTGTCCCTTACTGCCTCGCACAACCCACGCTTTGTCCCACCCTCTGGTCCTGTCCACTACAGCTGTGGAGCAGCTGAAGCATCATGACCAGGAGGAGGTGGGACCACCTTCCTGCTACCTCCTCACATGTCGACTTCATCACTTCAGCAGACATATGAGATTGTAGCTCCTCCCCTAGGCTGGCTCTGTTCCCTCCTTTATGTCATCTTCAGAGCCCCGGCAGAAGAGGAAGCAGGACTGCTGCAGAGGAATGTGGAAATGGTAAGTAACAAAGTTTTTTAATATCAGCAACAGGAGGAGAAGAGGGACATTGATATAAAAGGGGTGAAGGAGGAGAGGGGCCACAGTATGAGGGAGATGTAGTTGCAGAGGGGTCACAATATAGGGAAGATGAAGGACAGGGGGCCACAGTACAAAGAGAATTGAGGATAGGTGGCCACAATATGAGGAGGATGGAGGACAGGAGGCCACAATATGAGGAGGATAGAGGATAGGAGGCCACAATATAAGGACGGAGTACAGGGGAGGCACAATATGAGGAAGATGGAGGATGTGTCACAATATGAAGAGGATAAGACAGGGGCCACAATCTGAGAATGATTGTAATAAATGGAAACAGGAATATATGGAGATACATGTAGATGCATTGTGTGTTCCTTAGACAGTAGTAGCAGTTTAAAAAATGCTTCCCCCCTGAAGTCCATGCAAACAGAGAAAAGATAGAGAAGTAGACGACTGCATTAAATCATACCCATGGCGGCAAAGTCTTCAGGATGCCCAAAGTCCGGAAGGTATACAAAGTCCAAGAGTGGTCCCTCCAACAATCAGGCACATGATCCATACCGATATCTGTAGGGGAAGAGGCTAATATAAATCACAGGCAAGTAACTCACTTTTATTATTTTAGTACTTTATATCCCCCACTCAGAGACATCAGCGCATGGAGTGTTTTTCCACTGTAGGATTACATGTTGGACTTGATGTACATGCGGTTTTATTCAATCTAATCTCCCAGAATACTATCATACTCTTAGCAATAGGCTCTGTTTCTGGCCGCCAAAAAGCAAAACGGCGGGAGCTGCCATTTTCTCGAGCAGGCGAAGTATTCGTCCGAGCAACGAGCAGTTTCGAGTACGCTAATGCTCGACCGAGCATCAAGCTCGGACGAGCATGTTCGCTCATCTCTAGTTACATGTTGTTTTTATGGATTATTTTTTTAACTTTTTTTTTGCTATCAGTAAAGACAATTGTGATGAGCAAGGGGGATTCACATGCCAGATATTGTGATGAACATACATGTACAAGGGAGATTCACATACCAGGTGTTGTCCTGTTCATCAAGCCATTAATATCCCTTACTTCCCCCTAGCCTTATCTTGTATAGCTAATAAGACCTTGGAAACCTCCTACTACAAAGGCTGCAGAGGGGCTGGCTCTGTAGGGGGTAGCTATTAACTAACACCTTTTCCAGCCACAGCGACTCCGAAAGGCTTGAGGAGACTTCCCTCCAATTTTTAAACCAGAAGACAAAGGATTATAAAATCTCAGACCAATATTTTGGTCAGGGACAGTTATAGAGTTATGGTCCATCTCAGCCAAAGGACAAATACACTTTTGGATACGGCATCGTCAGGGAATCATAGTGCCCCGGTTCCCTAGGTACTAGCATTCCTGGACACCGAGATATAAATATCTTGGGATGGAACCATAGCAAATGGGTCAGGTTTGGTATCAATGCAATCCAGGGATTCACCCGGATCCAATGATACCAGAACCCTGACCCTATGACTTCCCCTTGGATGGCATCCCTGTGACTGTTGGCTATTCTGTGGGGCATCTTATTACTGGGGGAGGCTGCCTGAGGCATTCCATTACTGGGGGAGGCTGCTGGATATTACATCACTGGGGGAGGCTGCGTGGGGCATTCCATTACTGGGGGAGGCTGCTAGGTATTTCATTACTGGGGGAGGCTGCTGGGCATCTCATCACTGGGGAAGGCTGCCTGGGGCATTCCATTACTGCGGGAGGCTGCATGGGATATTTCATTACTCGGGGAGGCTTTGACCAATGTATTTTCCACCCTAGGCTTATACGCAAGTCAATACATTTTTCTAGTTAGTTGTGGCAAAATTAGCTGCCCCAGCTTATACTCTGGTATACTCGAGTATATATATACTACATTATTGTGGGCCAAAAGTATCCTCTAAAAATGATTGTGTGCAACGATAAAGGACAATGTTTTTTTTTTTTTCAGAAACTAAAATACTGAATTTATTTTAAGTTCAACATACACAACAAAAAAAAAAGTTTTATAAGAATATTTCTATTGTGTTTATTAAAGTGAGTGAGAAATGAGGGGTAAAGAAGTGTGGATGTTTCTTTTCTCTTATAAACTATAAACTTAATGACAGGGTAGTTCTAATCATAGCAATGACTAAATGTATAATCATTAAGCAACATTTAAATAACGATAATTATAGGCATCAATTTGCCGCAGTTACTTCCCACCCTGGTTTGTCTGTGTTCTGCACAGGGGAACAGCAGTTGTTCTGAATGTACGATGCTCGTGGCTATACCAACTATAAAGTGAAGCTTTAAGACCGTGCTATACAGATGTAGGATGGTGGTGGTGGGGTTCTATATTAAAGGGGTTGGCTACTTTACCTCATCTATTTTGTAATGTTTGTGTAAGTGTTTGGGGGCTGCGGGGGTCAGGATATCAGGTCATTTACCAATATACATCTAGTAAAGGTTCTGAAATATTTTTTCATTATGTAAAGTAACACCCCCTGTCTTCATAAATACTATCATAAGGTCCTGGCAGTTAGAGATCACATGACCCTCCATCTGCGGCCATTTTATGGTCAGGAATGTCTGGCTGATGAAGTAATAGACAGAGGCTTCTATTTACATATCAACTAAGCGTAACATAATTTTTTATAGATGTATATTGGTAGATTACCTAATACCCTGCCCCCCACACTTACACACACATTACAAAAACATGAGGTAAAGTTGCCAACCCCTTTAATGAGGTTCAAAAAGGTCTCATAATGGTGTAAAGTTATAATAAAAAAACATATTCAACTCAACAAGGCTCCCATTCCATCAGTTCCCAGATAACCCTCCGACTCTTGATGCACAGGAAGTGATTTCTCAGCCAATCATAGTTTAGTCAATGATGTAGCCAACAATTGGCTAGGGCGTTCTTTTCTGGAAGCTAAGTTGGATCAGGAAGTTGAGTCCTGCAGGATAACCATGAAATTTTGGAACAAGTTCACATTCTTTTGAAAAATGGATTTATCAGAAGTGTCTGAGAGCAGAGCCCATGGCAACCAATCAGAGCTTGGCTTTCATTTTCCCACAGCTGTTTATAAATAAAAGCTGAGCTCTGATTGGTTTTCATGGGAAACTAGAACAGTTTTACTTCAGACACTTCTGATAAATCTCCCCCTTTATATCTACACACAATTATAAAGGCGGCACAAGACTTTTCCATAGAAAATAATTATATCAGTTGCTTTTTTTTCTTTTGTTTCCTATACATTCCATTTCATCTTATATTATTTTTTGTAGAATAGGAAAGACATGGCGTGTCTGCTGATTTCATGACATTGAAGATGACATTAAGTAATGAGAGGCCATTCGGCACAATAGATTGTCATTGATAGTGACTAAACATTGTGGTTACGAAGAAACTCAATAATGATCCATACATGAAATTGCAGATGGACAAGTGAAAATTTGCCATTGCTCTTGGGATCTATGGGTGGTAATTGCAATAAAATGTGATCTATGACCGCAAAGTAAAAAAAATAATTCCACGGTGACAGCATCAATTCAAAAGATCCACAATGGACGACAAAGAATTTGATTATTGATCCCTTCTCAACTAATACAAGCTTCAAGTGCTCCCTCTAGTAATAAATTGCTCTCGTTAAAAGGTACAGGTCAATGTACTTTTCTATTAATATATACAAAGGAATAATGGGTTTGTTGTACGACCATTAATTGACTCGATGCTAAAGGGTATATTGCTGAGGTTTATTATAATATGTATGCAACATGTGTAGAGAGATTGGATACAACTGTAATAAGACTTCATTACAATTAGGATAATAAGTGTTTAACATCTATCAAAATCGAAATGTCCTATTATAGGATTAAAATTTTACTCTGCTGAAATAAAGTCTTAAATCACCAAAAGCAATGACCCTTTTCCCAATAGATACATAGGAAATATCCCTTGTAATCTTTACAGGCAGCCCAGGTATGAATAGGTCATTGTACAGGCAGTCCCTGGGTTACATACAAGATAGGGTCTGTAGGTTTGTTCTTAAGTTGAATTTGTATGTAAGTCGGAACTGTATATTTTATCATTGTAATCCCAGCCAGAACTTTTTTGACCTCTGTGACAATTGGATTTTAAAAATGTTGGGTTGTCGTAAGAATCAGGATTAACAATAAAGCTTCATTACAGACACCTGTGATAACTGTTACAGCTGATTATTGTAGCCTGGGGCTAAAGTACAGTAAATTACCAGTATCCTAGTTTGTAACTAGGGGTCGTATGTAAGTCGAGTGTTCTTAAGTAGGGGACCGCCTGTACTGAACTTAGTATAGTATACACCGATCTGCCCTCATGTGGAATAACAGTGATTCTCTTAAAGGAGTATTCCAGGTATAAGTATAATTTATATTCAAATGGGTCATTAAAATATAAGTTATTATGTAATTAGTTTAAAATTTTGCTTAGGACATACACTATAATGCAGAATTAAAATGCTGCTGGCGCTTTAATCAGACCTGTGACTTTGTCTCTATGGAGGAGACACAGGACAGAAAATGGCTGCTGGTCACATGTCCACATCACATGTCCTGCGCCTGCCTGGACAGGTCATGTGATCATCACTATGTTTGGCTGCAGTTGGTTGGTTGAAGTGCATCCAGTATGGCCAGTGTTGTGGTAGGACGTCATCTCAGTGATGCCCAGTGATGGCAGTTACACATCATTACTATGGTAACAGAGCAGGACAGTCTGTTACATCATCACTAGGAGGAAAAGTGAGGAGCTGTTACTGAGAACTGAAGGATCATGGGACTTGTAGTTGTAGATGAAGATGAAAACCATGTTGGTGAGAACTCGGCCTACTTTAGAAAGCCCATATAATTTTGTGAATCATAAAAGTAAGCTGTTTAAGCTCTGTTTGCATTTAAGGACATTGGGGCAGATTTATCAAGCAGTCTGAAAGTCAGAATATTTCCAGTTGCCCATGGCAACCAATCACAGCTCCCCTTTAAAATATTCATGAGCACTGGTGAAATGAAAGCTGAGCTGTGATTGGTTGCCATGGGCAACTGGAAATATTCTGACTTTCAGACTGCTTGATAAATCTGCCCCATTGAGTTCTGTTGAATGCATTTATTTATAGCATTATTGGTTTTTGTATCATTCATATTCCCGGAATACCCATTTAAGACAAGGTATACTGTTTATCAATAAGCAAAAAAATAGTACTTAAAGGGGTTGGCCACTATACCTCATATTTTTTAATGTGTGTGTGTAAGTGTGGGGGGCAGGATATTACGTAATTTACCAATATACATCTATTAAAAGTTCTGCTCCTCTTTCCTGATATGTAAAGTGAAGCCTCCTGTCTTTTACCTCATCAGCCCGAAAGTCCTGTACAAAAAATAGCAGCAGATTGAGGATCATGTGATCTCTAACTAGCATTTGTTCATGGGCCATTATAGATCACATGACCCTCTATCTGCCGCCATGTTATGGACAGGAATCTCTGGCTGATGAGGTAAAAGACAGGAGGCTTCACTTTACATATCAAGAAAGCAGAGCACAACTATTTATAGATGTATATTGGTTAATTACCTAATTTCCTGCCCCACACACATTACACAAAACATGAGATAAAATGGCCAACTACTTTAAGGCTGACAAATTTCTCAACATTTTTTACAAGGACTGAGTAAAATTTTCTCCAGAATGTCAGGTCTTGTGCATTGTTCTCTGCATGCAGCAATACTATACTAAAAGTAAGTTAAGGAAAAGCAACTAATGAGCAACAGGCCAAAAATATTATACATATCACTTGTAAGGGGGGCAAACAGAAAGACGCATAAAGACAAGACAATCCTGTGGTTAGGGGATAACATTATAACGTGATACAACCCCTTTAAGCAAATGTGTGCTTTCAGTCGAAGAACTGCAATGATATTTAGTAAAAATCACATTTGATCTGTAAAAAAACCCCATTTTTATTTGCTTTATACACTTAAGTATAAGCCAAGTATTTAATTAATGAGGGGAGGCTGCTCAACATTTCACTAATGAAGGAAGACTGCTGAACATTTCACTAGGGAGGGGAGGCTGCTGGACTTTTTTTTATTATTGAGGGACTGCTGCTGGACATTTCATTAATGAGACATTCATTAATGAGACATTGAGACATTCCATTAATGAGTGGAGACTGCTGGACATTTCATTAATGAGGGGAGGCCTTGAGACATTCCATTAATGAGTGGAGACTGCTGGACATTTCATCAGTGTGGGAAGGCTGCTGGATAGTTTTTATTATTCAATGATGGCTGCTGGACATTTCATTAGTGAGGGGAGGCTGCTGCCTCTCAATGCCTCATTAAATGTTATTTTATTGGTATTTATTTTTTATTTTAGAAATTTACCAGTAGCAGCTGCATTTCTCACCCTGAGCTTTAACTCAAGTCAATAAGTTTGCATAGAATTTTGTGTGAAAATTAGGTGCATCTGCTTATATTCGGGTTGGCTTATGCTCGGGTATTTACAGTAATCCAAATTCATTCTTTTTACTCCGTCAGTTCCATTCAAAATGAACAAGAATCTCGGGATGAAGTCTTTCCTAAGCTAATTCACCAGAATAGGATACACAATGACCTTCCTTCACATGTTCAGTTGGAGCACGGCACAGCTTCCGCTTCCATCTTATACAACAAAATATATAGGTAACATAAATAGAACGTGCCAAATTGAATTCTGAGGTAATACAATGCCTTTGACCTGAAACCCTACAAGGAAATAAATCCCAGAGTTGCAGACTCCAGGGAATTGGATTGTGAAGCAGCTGCGCGGGTCAGAGTTTACACTCGCCTGGACACAATTTGATCGATTTCATGTTCATGTTGTCCCAGATTTTAAACATTAACAAAGTGAAATATGAGATTGAAAGGGAAAATGCATCGCTATGCAGTGACTTTGAATAAGGGGAACATAAATTGATATTATTGAATTAACAGTAATTTCATAGATAGAATTACATTCAAAATAACCATTGGGAGATGTTCCAAAAATATGGGAAATGTTCATCGGTGTCACTTTTCTATGTTCTATTTTATGTTCAAATTAAAAGTGATTTTGCATTATTTTTCATTTTTTCCAGGTAAGCTTGGATACAGTTGGATATAGTTTTATTTTCTGTAAATTTTGGCAGCCATCTTGCCTGAGCTGGGGCTCTACACTGGGACCTTTCACTGCTAAAACATCTCACAGGGCTACATTCACCTCTTCGTTAATCTGGTGTAAACATAAAATTTCTGTTAGTGTAACACCGTGCAAAGCCACATTCATGACTTCGGACTTTTGGAAAAAGTCCCATTAAAAGTCACACAGTCACTCCAGTCCCCTATATGTACTAGGACTTTTTATGCATTTTGAGACTTTTTGGGAAAACAAAAATCTAGACAGCAGAACATTTATGAAAGGTCCAAAGCTACCTTAATTAATCTGATGGGCAGTGGAACCCATAGAACTGTCATAGGGAACCTGCCTAATGATAAATAACCCCTATTGGGTATAATTTATCATTAGGCTGGGTCCTTACAACAGTTCTATGGGGGTAATTTACATAGGAATGAACATATGACAGTTCAAAATCACTTGCAAAGACCCTGTCTTATGTGTATTTGGCACAATGGAAAATCGCAACACAGCATTTGTACCACACCTGTGCCGAGACAACGCCAAACATATACAAAAAAAACAATGATAAATTAGAAGGAATATATCCATTAGTCCAGCCGACACAAATAGGCTAGAAAAATTCTTCTGTTTATTCTCCATATAAAGTAACACACATAGGAACACACAGCTAAGCGTCACAGACCGACGCATTTCGACACAATGGGGCACATATCCCATCTTGACGCGATCCCCGAGGTGCGTTGTCCAATTTCCTGCATGTGTCGCTTCCCCGCTCAGGTCCGCCGGAGTTCACCATCTTCTTCCCGGTGCTTGTAAGTGCTTGGCTTGCGACACAATTTTGAATGTTAAATCCCGTGCTTAGTCTGAATCAGTCGGGTTGTCCAACGGTCACACCCCTGATTTTTGTTGCATGAAAGTCGGCGCGATTGTGCCAAAATCCAGTTGCGTGTGCCGAAAACCCCAGTTAAGTGCACGCAACGAAGGTCTGAATAGAATACAAGCGGTCACAAACTTTAAAGTACCGGAGCACAAAACTCCACCTTCCTTCAGCTGGAAGCTTGATCATGTGATCGAAGGTGATTGCATAGGGATCATGTGTACAACATACTAATACTATATAAAAAACACATATATTCTATTGTTAGCATTAAAAAACCACTTTCAAAGAGGGGAGAAGGGGAAAAGAATAATATAACATTGTGAAAAACGATTTGGAACCAATTGTGAGAAATGTGCAAAAGACGCATCTCCAAGAGCAAGGCACAAAGACACCAGAAAAAAAAAATGGCAAGACTGTCTCTACAACGCTGAAGGAGATGAAAATCCCACACACCCAAACACGCAAGGGAAACAAATATAGAATAGCATTTCTTATGCACCATATATGAAGATATTAATAGGAGGCAAAAAACAAGAATATAAGAAAAGGTCTTCCATAAATATGGGGAACCGCTATAACAGTGATGGCGAACCTATGGCACGGGTGCCAGAGGTGGCACTCAGAGCTTCCTATATGGGCACCCGCGCCTTTACCCCAGACAGGACTCAAGGCCTCTTGTAGTTCCAGGCAGCCCAGGACCCTAGAAGGAAGCTACAATGATAATCCAAACTTCTTCACCTTCTTTATACTGTATTGCTCTAATGCTCCGAGCATTATACACGGGCAGAGCACTTTCAGTGCAGTATCCCACATTCTTAGTAAATGTGCCCCTGAATATTAATGCAAATTAAACCATGATGTCACAAAAAGTAAGAAGTGCTGACTTTTAATCGGAGAAATATTCAAATGTCCAAAAGTTCAATGATCCAGGGCGCTACAGAATGTAAATTACTATGGACATTACTATGGAGTTATGGATTCATTCCAACTGCCCTATCCTGGAGTAACACTAGGATTATTTTCAGGATTCGGGATCAGTGGATCCTCTGGACCACCGCGGGATATGGTACTAGCCGACACCTGGGACCGGAATCTAAGTGGCACCTGGTCGTCACCAGAGCCCGCCGCAAAGCGGGATGGTCTTGTTGCTGCGGGTACCACCAGGTCGTTGCACAGGTGCGACTAGCCCGCGGTGCCAGCCAAGGTCGAGGTACCTTTGCAGGAGACAGTCTTGTGGTCAAGTTCAGGCACAGGGTCAGGGCAGGTGGCACGGATGAAAGGTCAAGTCCAATCCGGGGTCAGCAACGGGAGTTCTAGGCATGCAAGGGAACAGGAACGCAGGAACACACAGGAGCACAGGAACACGGGAACAGGAATATAGGAACAGGAACACAGTAACAGTAACAGAAACAGGAACACAGGAACGCAGATATATCGCTGGGAGACTTTCACAAGGCATAAGCACACAGAAGAGGCAGGCTTATATGCATTTTCAGAAAATGGCCAGCGTTAATTAACGGCACTCTGGCCCTTTAAATCTAAAGAAGCCGGCACGCACCTTGGAGGAAGAAGATGCAGGTGCCGGGATGGGTAAGGCTATGGGTCGTGGGACCATCCATGACAAATATAGTGTTAGGATCAGTGGATCCTCTGGACCACCGCGGGAGATGTAACTAGCCAACACCCGGAACCGGAGCCTAGCGGCACCTGGTATTCACCAGAGCCCGCCGCAAAGCGGGTTGGACTTGCTGCGGCAGGATACCACTAGGTCGCTCCCAGGTGTGACTAGCCCACGGTGGCAGCCGAGGTCGAGGTACCTTAGCGGATGACAATCTCGTAGACAGGTCCAGGCACAGGGTCAGGGCAGGCGGCAGAGATGCAACGTCAGGTCCAAGTCCGGGGTCAGCAACAGGAGGTCCAGGCAGGTGGGAACGGGAACACAGGCACACGGAACACAGCAACACGGAGGAACTCAGGTAACACGGCAACACAGGACTCAGGAGCGGGAACACACAGGAATACACAGGAACGCAGGAATACACAGGAACGCAGGAATAATCGCTAGTAAGCTTTCTCTAAGGCTATGAGGCACAAAGATCCGGCAAGGGTAACAGGAAGAGGCAGGCTTATGAAGAATTGGGCAATATGGCCAGCACCAATTAATGGCGCGCTGGCCCTTTAAATTTGGAGAAGGTGCCGCGCGCGCGCCCTAGCAGTCGGGGACGCGCGCGCACAGCGGAGGGGAGCGAGCCAGGAGCCGGGACGGGTGAGTTGCGCTGGCGGGGGCAGGGCGGCACGGGTGAGCCCGCGACCCGCGATGTGGGTCGCGGGACCACCCGTGACATATAGGTTGAACTTGCCGGTTCGGGGTCTTTATTGGGCCTACGCTACTGTCATACTATGGAAGGTTATGCTGCATGTTTGCGCAAAAAACTTTTCTCTACTAGGATCCTGTTAATATTTATAACCACTGTATGGCGGATTGTTCTAGTATGCAATCTGCATGTCTTCAGGAATAATACAGCTATTATAGCAAGTGAAGCAGTTGTTATAGGGGGAAGTCTTTAGTTGATCTTATTTTTTATCCTCACAATGTTCCTTCCTTTACCGAAATCTCCCAAGAGAACTCATTATGGAAAAGTTCACAGATTTGTGCACTAGGCACTCAGCGGCAACAGAAACATCTTATACCATTGAAATCAGGATTCCTATGAACAAACCGTTCTGCATGAATATAAAAGTTCACCCATGATCTCCCTATTGATGATATTTGGACGACGCAAGTACACAAGCTTCCCTTTAGTAGACCTGACTTGTTCCGTAGTGTAATATTCTAGCTGTTCGGATATAATCAGATAAAGTTGTAAAAATTCTCCATTGAATTCTAATCATGTAGTATAGATAGTAACTTACGTGTTTGCACAGAAGCTTGAGAGAATTGCCAGGGAAGATGATCAAATGGGTCAAAGTGCAGAGATAGCTGAACAAGGACCTATTGATTTGTATCTATATGAGTCGGCCTACATATATCTTCAAAGTATTAAGCTCCAGGAATCCAGTTATTTATGGTGGTTTGATGATCTCCTGACAAAAATGATATTTTGTTCAAAAAGGAGGTGAAAATGGTTTCCTGAAGAAGCTTAGGGTTTCACATGAAGTATCCCCGCTTCATAGGATAGGAGAAAGTGTCTGATTCCCAGGGCTCTGACTGGTAGGACCTCCAGTGGTCGTGAGAATGAAGGCTGCAATGGGGATTTTAGAGGCAGCTATCTCCATTCATACTGGTATAGCTCTCATAGCCCTATAAAAGGTGACACCAGTGCTTCATTCATATGGAAGTGAGCATAGCAGCGATCATTTAATGGTGTCCAAAGAAGAAAGGAGCCAACATCAAATGTGCTATTTCAGGAGAGAAAGGCCTGATGTCTGTTTCAAGCTCTATTCCATTTTAACATCACACTGTGCTTTATCCATGCTGTGAAGGAAAATGTGACGTTTAATACCCCTGAAGGCTACGCAAGGTCAATTAATTATCCTTTTATAGACACTCCCAGAATGCACAGGTTCTGAGAGGCACAGGAAGTCATTTAAAGTTGTCCACACAACTTATTGATATGGCAATTAATCACAGCCCTGAATGGCTATAAGACCCCTTTCACTATGCTTCAGTAAAACAGAACCTTGTCAACCCAATTAAGCTGCCACCAGTTCTCCTTTAATATAAACCCGGTCCGTAACGGGATTATATAGCACCCAATAGCATGTATATAACCGAGACATAGACGCGGGAATTTGTGGATCGAGATAAAAGAGCAAAGCAGGTTAAATTTTATTTTTATTTGCCTTAAGGGCACACTAGACAAGCAGTACACACAATACATATATATACAGTAAGCATAGTACAAAATACATGGAAAGGACTACAAGTTTCAGCAGTTCAGTAAGTTAGTTACCTTGTGTGTGGACCTAATGGAAGCAGATTAGTCCATACCTTAAGATCCTTCCAGCCTTCTGATGGTAAATGGTTTCCTAAGAAGCAACCAAGGCATCAAGGATGCTCTGATTATATTGGGTGCAATTATAACCCTGCACACCCCCCTGAGGGCTCATAGGACCCTCCTACCTTGTATTAAGTTAAGAACCTTGTATTAAGTTAAGGACCTCAAGGGGAGGTCACAGGTTCAGGGTTCTCATATCATTAGATCCAGGTGAATCCATGGATCACATTACACCAAGCCTGACTCATTTGCTATGGTTCCATCGCAAGATATTTATATCTCGGTATCCAAGCATGCTAGAACCTAGGGAATTGGGGCACTATCCCCTGACAATGCAGAATCCAAAAATGTATTTGTCCTATGGCCGAGATGGACTAAAACTCTGCAACTGTCCCTTAGGCTTTGCGCCGCTTTGCGAAGCACTTATTTCGGACTGTGCCCTATCTTCAGTGGATAAATGACTCGCACAGGCACGGGTGCGTTGCGATTGTGGCGCAGCTGCGCTATCTTCTATGCGACACAATTTAGGGGGCGTGCAGTCGATCTGAGTTATTCGCACTGAGTGCGAGAGCTAACTTTAAAATTGTGACGCAAGCCCTAGCCCTAACATGCACCACTAAAAAGAACGGCAACTCTGTCAGGGAACTTGAGCAGGGAAGCAACACATCACTGTGTGTAGTATTCCTGTACTGTGATATTACTTTGTGCATAACCCCTCTAATCGGAGGTCACTGTATTATCAATGTTCTGTGACATCACTGTGTGTATTATCCCTTTATTCTGACATTACTGTGTATTATCTCCGTACTGTGACATCATTGTGTATTATCCCTGTACTGTGACATCACTGTGTGTTTTATCTCTGTACTGTGACATCACTGTGTATATTATCTCTATACTGTGACATCACTGTGTGTATTATGTCCTGTATGTGACATCACTGGTGTATTATCTTCCGTACGGTGAGCATCATGTGTGTATTAATCCCTGTACTGTGACTATCACTGTGTGATTATCCATTGTACTGTTGACATCAACTGTGTGTATATCGCTGTACTCAAACATCATCTGTGTGTTGTTCCCTGATATGTGACATCATGTGTGTATATCTACGTGATACTGTGGTTTACTTACTACAATTACTGTGTGTATTATCCCTGTTACCTGTGAATCACTGTGTGTATTGATCTCGTACTGGACATCAATGTTGTGTGGTATCCCTGCTACTGTGCATCCCTGTGTGTATTTCCCCTGTACTGTGAAATCACTGTGTGTTTTGCTGTCTGTGCATCACTGTGTGTATTATCCCTGTACTGTGACATCACTGTGTGTAGTATCCCTGTACTGTGACATCACTGTGTGTATTATCTCTATACTGTGACATCACTGTGAGTATTATCCCTGTAAACTGTGTACATCCCTTTGTGCTAATTATATCCCTGTACTTGGACATCCTGTGTTGTATTATCCATGTACTTGTGAATCAATTTGTGTATTATCCCCTGTACTCTAACATCACTGTGTGTTGTATCCCTGACTGTGACATCACTGTGTGTGTATTATCCCTGTACTGGTGACCTTACTGTGTGCATTATCCTGTACTGTGATATCACGTGGTTTATCTCTGTACTGTGACATCACTGTGTGTGTTATGCCCGTTACGTGTGACGTCCTGTGGTGTATTATACCCTGTACTGTGACATCACTGTGTGTTTAGTCCCTGTACTGTGAGGTGCATCACTGTGTTGTATTACATCCCTGTATGGAACAATCACGTGTGTAGTCATCGCCTGGTACTTGACAGTCACTGAGATGTATTATCCCGTGCTTTACTAAAGGAGACAAGTCAGCTGGTGATTATCTCTGTACTTGTACTCACTGTGTGTATTACACCTTACTCTGACATTTGGGTGTGTTTATCCTGTACTGGTGCACAATCAACACGTGTGTGTATTATCTCTATACCAGTGGTTCTCAACCTGTGGGTCGGGACCCCAGCGGGGGTCGAACGACCAAAACCGGGGGTCGCCTAAAGCCATCGGAGCCGCAATTTTACTGTGACTTGTATGGTTTGGGGTCACCACAGCATGAGGAACTGTATTGCGGGGTCACAGCATTAGAAAGGTTGAGAACCACTGCTCTATACTGTGATATCACTGTGTGTATTATCCCTGTACTGTGACATCATTGTGTATTATCTCTGTACTGTAACATCACTGTGTTTTCTACCTCTGCACAGTGACGCCACTGTGTGTATTCTCACTGTTCTGTTATATCACTGTTTGTATCAGTGCTGTCTACAGTTGGGAGTCTGTTCCTTATGGAATAGATATACTGGTTTCTTTCAGGTCATACTTGGTATTAAGGGGGCTGCCTTAAGAGGTAGCAAAAGGAGGCATTATTTTCCATTAGACACCTTGGAAAACGTAATTGCATACTTCCCAGAACTCCCTAGTAGAGAATCTATGGCTTTAAGTCTCCACATGCCTATAAGGTGGCCTTAATTGGCAAACTCTCCTTAAAGTGAACCTACCACCACAAATCTACCTATAAAGGTAGATCGGATGGTAGGTGCATGTATTGGACATGAGGATAAGCGATCGCATTTTGGCGCATCGGCGCCGGAATGCGCGCAACGGAAATCGGGGGGCGTGGCCGAACGAAAACCCAACGGATTCGGAAAAACCGCCGCAATTAAAAAAAAATGTGTCGCAAAAATTGCACTTACCTTCACTGGGAATAGGCCGGTGAATTTCAGGGCATTCCAGCGGACTTCAGCGCAGCGGACTTCAGCGCCACCTGGTGGACGTCGGAGGAACTACCTTAGTGAATCCCGGCCGGACCCGAATCCACTGCAGAGAACGCGCCGCTGGATCGCGAACGGACCGGGTAAGTAAATTTGCCCCATTCTGTTCAAGGCCTCCTTGTTTCACGCCTTGGGTTTTCTTTATGAGACAAAACCTTCTCATAGCACCAATTTTATATTGGAGTCAGAATGCACCTCAATGGAAACAATATGAAGTATGGGGAAGTATCGGAAACTATTTGTTCCTAGAGAATCCACTACCTTATCTTTCTTCATGCTTTCATAGCTATAAATGTATTCCATCTGATATACCGCTATGAGAGACTATGGTGCTTAATACTGAAATACTAATGATTCAGGACAGATGATAAATTATCTTTGTATAGAAGATTACAAAAAACAGGAAAAATAAGCCAAAAGGTCAAAGTGTGGAGAACTTGTGGAAAGGTCATTTGATTTGTGTCTGTAGATGAAGTTCTACTTATTAAGGTGTTTGGTGACTCCATGAATTATAGTGACATTTCTGGTTTCTGGATCCCTTGACAAAAACGAAGATCACGTTAAAAGAAGAGGTGAAAGAACCAGCCAGAATAGCCTAGAGCCCAAGAATACTACGTGGGTGTGTGACCCACAAGCCGAAGAATTAATAACCCAGGAGAGTCTCCCATTGCTCTAGTAATCACTTTGGCTCCAGCATAGTCTAATAACCTCACTGCTACCATTGCCATTGTATGGTACCATTGGGAGTTATCATCGTATAGTATACAATTGTTGAAAGGTTAAATGTTACATAATTGGGAAATTTTAGACAGGAGTTTTATTCATGGCTCGGAGTCTTCGCACATGCTGTCTATGTTTTTACTAGTATCTGAAATTATTTTCGTCTATTTAAAATGTAATTTAAAAAAATTGTATAACTAGGAAGAGTTATCTATGATTAATGAAGGTATGCTTTTATGTGGTTAGACAAGCTAAATAATCCCCCCACGTAAAAAACACACACCCCCCCTTCTGTTCGTCCTCTTCCACAAACTTCGTCACCAATAAGTCTAAGGTATTAAGTTAAGAACCCTTGTTTTAGTTAAGGACCTCAAGGGAGGTCACAGGTTTCAGTTCTCATATCAATTAGATCCAGGTGAATCCAGGATCACACATTACCCAAGCCTGACTCATTTGCTATGGTTCCATCGCAAGATATTTATATCTCGTATCCAAGCATGCTAGAAACCTAGGGATGGGGGCACTATACCCCTGACAATGCAAATCTCAAAATTTATTTGTCCTATGCCGAGATGGACTAAAACTCTGCAACTGTCCCTTAGGCTTTGCTGCCGCTTTGCGAAGCACTTATTTCGGACGTTGCCCTATCTCAGTGGATAAATGACTCGCACAGGCACGGGTGCGTTTGCGATTGTGGCGCAGCTGCGCTATCTTCTATCGACACAATTTAGGGGGCGTGCAGTCGATCTAGTTATTCGCACTGAGTGCGAGAGCTAACTTAAAATTGTGACCAAGCCCTACCTAACATGCACACTAAAAAGAACGGCAACTCTGTCGGAACTTGAGCAGGGAACCACACTCACTGTGTGTAGTATTCCTGTACTGTGATATAATTTGTGCATAACCCCCTAATCGGAGGTCACTGTATTATCATGTTCTGTGACATCACTGTTGGTATTATCCCCTTTTTCTGACATTACGGTGTATTATCTCCGTACTGTGACATCATTGTTTATTTTCCTGTACTGTGACATCACTGGTGTTTTTATCTCTGTACTGTGACATCACTGTGTATATTATCTCTATACTGTGACATCACTGTGTGTATTTATTCCTGTACTGTGACATCACTGTGTGTATTATCCCTGTACTGTGACATCCCTGTGTGTATTATCCCTGTAACTTGACTCATTGTGTATTATCCCTGTACGTGACATCACTGTGTGTTTTTATCTCGTACTGGTGACATCATGTGTATATTATCTCTATCACTGTGACATCACTGTGTGTATTATTCCTGTACTGTGACATCACTGTGTGTATTATCCCTGTAACTGTGACTCCCTGTGTGTATTATCCCTGTACTGTACATCACTGGTGTATTATATCCATGTACGTGTGACACAAGTGTGTATTATCCCCTGTACTCTCACTCATCTGTGTGTTTTATTCCCTGTACTGTGACATCACTGTGTGTATTATCCCTGTACTGTGACCTTACTGTGTGCATTATCCCTGTACTGTGATATCACTGTGGTATTATCTCTGTACTGTGACATCACTGTGTGTGTTTCCTGTACTGTGACATCCCTGTGTGTATTACCCTGTCTGTGACTCCTGTGTGTTTTAGCTCTGTACTGTGACATCACGGTGTGTTTAATCCCTGTACTGTGACATCACTGTGTGTAGTATCCCTGTACTGTGACATCACTGAGTGTATTATCCCTGTACTGTGACATCACTGTGTGATTTCTCTGTACTGTGCATCACTGTGTATTACCCTTACTCTGACATTACTGTGTGTATTATCCCTGTACTGTGACATCACTGTGTGTATTATCTCTATACCAGTGGTTCTCAACCTGTGGGTCGGGACCCCAGCGGGGGTCGACACCAAACCACGGGGTCGCCTAAAGCCATCGGAGCCGCATTTTACTGTGGACTTGTATGGTTTGGGGTCACCACAGCATGAGGGGAACTGTATTGCGGGGGTCACAGCATTAAGAAGGTTGAGAACCACTGCTCTATACTGTGATATCATGTGTGTATTATCCCGTTACTGTGACATCATTGTGTATTATCTCTGTACTGTAACATCACGTGTGTTTTCTACCTCTGACAGTGACGCCACGGTGTGTATTCTCACTGTTCGTTATATCACTGTTTTTACAGTGCTGTCTACAGTTGGGAGTCTGTTCCTTATGGAATAGATATCTGGTTTCTTTCAGGTCATACTTGGTATTAAGGGGGCTGCCTTAAGAGGTAGCAAAAGGAGGCATTATTTTCCTTAGACACCTTGGAAAACGTAATTGCATACTCCCAGAACTCCCTAGTAAATCTATGCTTTTAAGTCTCCACATGCCTATAGGTGGCCTTAATTGTGCAACTCCTCCTTAAGTGAACCTACACCCACAAACTACCTATAACAAGGTAGATCGGATGGTAGGTGCATGTATGGACATGAGGATAAGCGATCGCATTTTGGCGCATCGGCGCCGGAAAAATGCGCGCACGGAAATCGGGGGGCGTGGCCGAACGAACACCCAACGGATTCGGAAAAAACCGCCGCAATAAAAAAAATGTGTCGCAAAAATTGCACTTACCTTCACTGGGAATAGGCCGGTGGAATTTCAGGGCATTCCCGGACTTCAGCGCAGCGGACTTCAGCGCCACCTGGTGGACGTCGGAGGAACTACCTTAGTGAATCCCGGCCGGACCCGAATCCACGGCAGAGAACGCGCCGCTGGATCGCGTAACTGGACCGGGTAAGTAAATTTGCCCCATTCTGTTCAAGGCCTCCTTGTTCTCACGCCTTGGGTTTTCTTTATGAGACAAAACCTTCTCATAGCACCACAATTTTATATTGGAGTCAGAATGCACCTCAATGGAAACAATATGAAGTATGGGGAAGTATCGGAAACTATTTGTTCCTAGAGAATCCACTACCTATCTTCTTTCTTCATGCTTTCATAGCTAATAAATGTATTCCTCTGATATACCGCTATGAGAGACTATGTGCTTAATACTGAAATACTAATGATTCAGGACGATGATAAATTATCTTTGTATAGAGATTACAAAAAACAGGAAAATAAGCCAAAAGGTCAAAGTGTGAAGAACTTGTGGAAAGTGTCATTTGATTTGTGTCTGTAGATGAATTCTACTTATAAGGTGTTTGGTGACTCCATGATTTATTGGACATTTCTGGTTTCTTTGGATCCCTTGACAAAAACGAAGATCACGTTAAAAGAGAGGTGAAAACCAGCCAGAATAGCCTAGAGCCCAAGAATACTACGTGGGTGTGTGACCCACAAGCCGAGATTAATAACCCAGGAAGTCTCCCATTGCTCTAGTAATCACTTTGGCTCCAGCATAGTCTAATAACCTCACTGCTACCATTGCCATTGTATGGTACCATTGGGAGTTATCATCGTATAGTATCAATTGTTGAAGGTTAAATGTTAATATTGGCAAATTTTAGACAGGAGGTTTTATTCATGGCTCGGAGTCTTCGCACATGCTGTCTATGTTTTTAAATAGTATCTGAAATTATTTTCGTCTATTTAAAATGTAATTTAAAAAATTGTATATAACTATGAAGAGTTATCTATGAATAATGTAGCTATGCGTGTTTATGTGGTTGAATAATTCAGGGCCGAAGGTTGCAGAATAAGAAACATTTGTAAGAAGGGAACCTTTTATCCTGGTGGTTGCACATTGTTACAAAACAATGAAATGATATTAGTGTTTGGTGGGTGTATCACAGAATCGTGTCATAGGAATGCAACAATGATAAAGACATTTGATGCTGTGGTGTGTTTAGGCAGCTATTGTGGATCTGCATTTGGGCGGCCATTTGGGGTTCCCTGGTCCTGGGGGCCCATGGCAATCCAAATTGTTCATTTAGTAAGATAATGGGGGTCATTTACTAAGGGCCTGAATCGCGTTTTTACGTCGGGCTACCCGAATTTTACCGTTTTGCGCCGATTTTCCCTAAATTGCCCTGGGATTTTTGCGCACGCAATCGGATTATGGCACATCAGCATGCACGCGACAGAAATCGGGGGCGTGCCTAAGGAAAACGTGTCGGATTCGGAGAAACCGACGTATTTTTTTTTTTAAAAAGGGGCGCTTGACACGCACTTACCTGCGCTCGGCCTGGCTTGGTGAACTTCAGTGAACTCTGACGGAATTCAGTGCAGCAGCCACACCTAGTGGACATTTGGGGAACTACCTTAGTGAATCGCCGGAAAAGACCCAAATCTTCCACAGAGAACGCGCCGCTGGATCGCGAATGGACCGGTTAAGTAGTTAAGTAAATCTGCCCCACTCTGTTGTTGCTGCTGTTGCTAAATCAATGGGGCAGCAGGCCAAGTCATCTTTACAAATTACTGTGCAATTGCTGCAATACACTTTAGTAGAAAACTTGAATCTAGGGTATAACTAAGAGAGGCAGGGCCCCATAGCAGACTCCATTAAAAAAAATATACATATTTGTTTACTCACACATTTGTGTTACAATCAAAGTATATATTCACCATATATACAAACATACAGCATATAAAGCTATGCATCATATACATAGAAATACAGCATATACACATCACATATGCACACACATACAGCACATACATACAATACAATACCATATACGTATACAGTATATTACACAGCCAAAACCCCAGAGTCCAGGGCCCTCTGACACTGCAGGCCCATAAGCAGCTACTAGAGCTGCTACCTTTGTAGTTACCCCCCTGACTGGAGTCCAGTGTCTGACTGGCCCACCAGAGTACCAGAGGATCCTCCAGTGGGCCAAGGCTCTAATTCAGTACTGGAACCCAGAGGTACAGCAAAAGGCAACCGAATTTGGAGACTACTAGATTCTGTTTTCTAGAAGTTGATGGAGGATGGGCCCTTAGCAAAATTTATCTGGTGGGCCCGAGGAATCCCAGTCCGACGCTACTGGAGCACATTGTAGTTTGCTTTCACATTAGAAAACTGGTTAGTAAATCCTGTCCCAGCCCTCATTACTACATTTTCGGAAAGTGGGGAGGGTGGTAAAAAACTCCAAAACGTTTTGCAGTATACAAAGACTCAATTCAATGTTTTCAGCCTTTTGCCTCTTATGTAGTAAATAGTTTTAAAATTCTGGGATGTAAGGGGCCCATTCTTTACATATAGCCCATGGTAGCCTTAATCCGCCCTTGTTTGTCAGACAAGGTCCTATGAACCATTGATCACCAGAAACACAAAATGATTTCAAATTGTAAACTCTGACGCTGTTTTTAATGCACTTCTAAAACTCAAGCCTTTCCCCCATTACGCTATGACTGGTCCCTGAACTGTTATCCTGGTGGCCAACTTTGGCTTGGTTTTAGACCATGGGTAAGAAAGACAAATCTCTAATATATACATGTTTTAACTGAATATGGAGAATGAAATTGCTCCATGTAATGTAGGATATGGCAGCCATATTTGTTCAAGCAAAACATCATCTGTGTTATATGTGTATGTGCAAAATAACACAAACATTTCCTAATATTCATGTAGCAGGAAATATATGGACAGTACATGATATCACATTTTAACAAAAGCAACTTCCTGCTACAATTCTGTAATGATGGCATTGTTGTGTAAAAATACAGAATGGGAATGAACACAATAGTGAGCAGGACAATTATAACGTGGAATGAGACTTCCTATGATCAGAAAAGAAAGACGTGTTTTTACCTGTACTGTATCTCTATTAGGAGGTCTAGGAGCAGGTAACTACAACTCCCAGCATGTCTCTGGTCCCCAGCATTTCTTTTCTTCCCTGCAGAGCTCTGTCATGTGACAGGTCACCTTGTGGTGATTAGGGATGGACGGACCTTTTCAGGTTCAATCCAGAACCAAGTTTGAATGCTCACCCCCACTGGTAACATGTGGGTATTAATCTTTAAATGCTGCCAGCGAATCTGGGAGCAACAATCGTAAAGTAGGTGGCATTGCACATGACACTTTGGGGTGGGGGAGTGAGCTAAACTCTGAACTTCTTACTAAAGTCTATGTTCAGGAAACTGAACCCACAGTATTTACCATGAACTCAAACATTGCTCATCACCAGAGGTCCTGCAGTTGCAACATCCACCACTGGGGAAGTTCTTTTTGGCTTGGGGGCAGCTGGATTCCCTTTGGTACGTTAGTGGCAGGCTAAGCACGGCCTAGGGTTTGATGGGGTCATGGCCGCTGGGTATCAGAAGAACAGAGCCCAACCAAGCCGTGCAAAAAAAGAGAGGGAGATGCTGCAGATGAAAGTTCTACTTGGGACACTCCAAATGTAGGTGTAAGGATCCCTGGGTGGTAAATGGGGTGCCCTTGATGTTAATAGCTGCGGCAGGGATCACACGAGACAAGACAATGGATGTGAACTATAAACTTATAGTTCCTTTATTCAAGAACATGGAAACAGCAGAAGACAACAGTTTAACTAGTCCATGGCTGCTGGTTGGATAGTGTTCAGCAAAGGTGGCTCACAGCCTGGTATAGGTTCAGGCTAGAGATGAGTGGCTGCTTCAGCATTATAAGCAGGTTCTGATAGGTAGCTCAGAGCCCTGCAGAAGCCTGATGTCCTCCAGGAGGCCTGGTGCTTCTTATGAAGACTCCCTGAGAAGACTGGCCTAGAACCTTCCACCCCAAGGGTTTATAAAAACTTCCATTGGGAGTGGTCAGTTATCCAACCAGCACCTTTGTAACTGATACAGAATAAAGATGACATCCAATTGTTGACAATAATTTGCAATTACCATTTATAGACAGCAGATGGCACATAGAGGTGATCAGACACTTCACTTAGAATGGTCAGGCCATTACACAGTCACCTGCTCATTTCTCTTCCATGCCCAGGCTGATATTACGGGATACAAAGGGGCAATAATGGGGGGTTAAACCCTAGCATGCTCTTTTGCTATGTAAGAGTGCTGTATTATGCTATGTAAGAGTGCTGTATTATGCTATGTAAGAGTACTGTATTATGCTATGTAAGAGTACTGTACTGTATTATGGTATGTAAGAGTTCTGTATTATGCTACGTAAGAGTGCTGTATTATGCTATGTAAGAGTACTGTATTATGGTATGTAAGAGTGCTGTATTATGCTATGTAAGAGTACTGTATTATGCTATGTAAGAGTACTGTATTATGGTATGTAAGAGTACTGTATTATGGTATGTAAGAGTGCTGTATTATGCTATGTAAAAGTGCTGTATTATGCTATGTAAGAGTGTGTGTATGTTTAGGCTGATATTATTAGTATAACAGGGGTAAGTACAACTTCCACCACCCATATGAGAAGTCATTGCTAGCCTTCGCATATACATTTATTCCTACTCACGGTCAGTGAGTTGTATGCAAGTTTGACACAGTATTATATCATCCTGGAAGAAAGATAAAAGCTTCATAGAAAATCATGCAAACTTTTATCAAGCTGGCCAAACATTGGGAGCTGTCACCGCAGTTAATAAATATCCTCCCATTTCAAGCTTTACCTTGTATGAATATTTCAAAAAATGTCACCAGTCATAGGGGAGACATATAATAAGTCCAACACACAAAGACAATAGGAATCATTAAATAAATATAACCGAAAAACCTTCTAATAATATAGGAGAAAAACTTCTCCTCTTCATGAACTGACTGATTTACAGCAGTACAGCAGCTAAATTATGGATTAGCAATAATTGAGGGAAAATATTTTTGAGCCATGGGTGCACTCTTATTTGTGACATATCAAAAATATAGATTCACCATGAAGGGAAAAAAGATTGTAATGAAAGCTCGTTGGTGCAGCACAATGTGGTGCTTGGTGCTGTTTGGACGAGCTATTGGATATACAGCATATACTGAGAGCCGGGCTCCTGCCACAACTGAGTGATATTACACTGGAATACCACAGTATTGCAGTGCATTAAAAATGTGATCACTTTCTAGTCTCCTGGGACAAAATATAAATGTTTAAAAATAAATATTTAAAAAAAAAATTTAACTCAAAATTGCCTTTATCCATTAATATTTAAATGAAGTAAAAAAAATGTACTAAAATCATCCCACATATGGTATTCATAATGTCCCAATATTGATATACAGGCGGTCCTCTACTTGAGGACACCTGACTTACAGATGACCCCTAGTTAAAGACAGACCCGTCTGACCACTATGACCTCTGGTGAAGCTCTCTGGATACTATTACTTTACTCTCAGGCTGCTATGATCAGCTGTAAGGAGTCTGTAATGAAGCTTTATTAATAACCCATGTTCTCCTTACAGGAAAAAATTTGGAAACTCCAATTGTCACTTGGAAAAAAAATTTTTTGTTTGGGGTTACAATTATAAAATATACAGTTCTGACTTACATACACATTCAACTTAAGAACAAACCTATGGAACCTGTACGTAATCCGGGGACTGTCTGTATAGAGATATAAATAAATACCTAAAATATATTGTAGAAATGCTGTTGTTTTTTCCCCACATTTCCAAATGAAACTTTATAAAAAAAGTGATTGAAAATTACAGCTTGTTGTGCAAAAAATATCCTCAGTCGGTGAAAAAGATTAAAAAAAAGTTGGTGATGCAAAAGTTTAAAAAAACTTGTGTTTTATTGCATAACACTGGCAAAACTTTAAATAAATATATAAATTAGGTATCATCTAAATTGTACTGATCACACAGAATAAAGGTAACATGTTATTCATGCCATATGGTAATTTGCATAAAATTTTATCAATGAATCATAAACACCCCAAAAATGGACACTACCATCAAGTACAACTCTTTTCTGAAAAAAACAAGCCCTCAACCAGTGACATAAATGGAAAAATAGAAAGTAAGGGCTTTTAGAACTCAACAGGAAAAAGTTGAAAAATGTGGCTGCGGGTAGTGTTGAGTAGACCCTCTGAACCCGGACTGAACTTAAGTCAGAAGTTCTGGCTCCACTTACACCTTCTAGTTTCCTGCCAGTAACTCCCACGATTGACCCATGCACTAAAAATGCACTTCTGGGGTATAAATGCGACTTTAACAGGTTAAAACCCACGATTGGTGAACACCAGCACAGATCAGGGTGTCGCTCTTCTGGAACTGTTAAGGCCAGTAGACCACCAAGGATGTCTACATGATGCTTATTTTACTTAGGTGGTGATTTGGGAGTCACTTTAAATTGATACTCTCATTGACAGGTTGGTCCGATAGGGGAAATATATAATTCATTGGGTATTTAACAGGCTGTAACTCCCTACAAAGTCATATGCATGAAAAATGATAGTTTTTGCCAAGGATGGGTCATTTCGGATGCCCCTATCTTGGGCTCTCCAGCACATAATACTATGCTTCTGGTGTCATTTTAAAAATGTGAATGACAGCTATTTTTGGATATTTGTGCTATTGAAAGAGACATAGGGGCTTATTTATCATACGCAGGAGGATGGTGCACCAGCATATGATGTTCCATCCACCCCTCCAATGCACTACATAAATGATGCCTCGGAAGTATCCAGCAGGACAATTCAGCACCAGGCCTTGTCTTGTGTAGAATTTCACTGTGACCTGTTCAGGTGTGAAGAGGCACAAGCTATAGCTAATGCACAGGGACAGGAACACTTCCCATGATGGCCTATTCCACCACCAGGCATGTCCCCTTTCACAACCCTTGACGCCCACTTGGTGGAAATAATCACATTAAATTTGTTTGCTTGTACAATAAATATCTATCAAAGTTGGGAATGTGACCTTCATATAAAGATCCTATATCCAACATTCTGTATTTCTAGATCTTTAGGACACAGAACCACAATGAAGCCTTTTGAAAGCCGAGATTATCATCTTTAAAATGACACCAGCATGGTTTTAGGAACTATAGACCCCAAGATAGTGTCAGAAGAGTGAATTACTGCATCCCCTGCAGCATCTCTTTGATTGACGTCCATCTCTGACTCTTTTAGTTCACTTGCCTACGAATTTTAGAGGGCATGTTTTTTTATTTTTTAATAGGTCATGGGTGGAGTTTGAATATAAAGAGGGAATGATAGAAAGGATATTTCATTACCTACCTGATGGCCTGGTAGTTTAATACTGTAAAAGCTGGTGACAGGTTCCCTTTAAACGTAGAATGATTTCCTAGTGTTTATGTCCTTTGTCTGCAATAAAGTTAAACACTTTTCCTGTACATGACTATGGAATAACTTGGTCCAATATAAATGACAAGGATGAAATAGAGTCAGCAATTATTAGTCATATCCCCCATTACAATGTCTTCCAAGCATCAGACAGGGTCGTCCTATTGAAGGTAGATAGTTCTGATTTCAATTATTTCTAGATTCACTTTCCTATATCCGCCCCACACCTGCAGAAGAGCGGAATTGACCCGTCCATCCATAATAGATCAATCACCGAAAGTAATCACCGAAAGTAGATTTAAATATAAATTAAGGCTGCAATCTCCTCATTTAATATTAAGAGGATAATAAGCTTCTCTACCAATTGAGAAAATGACTCCCATACTTTATAGAAGAGGTCCTTCTACGAAATGAAATACACAAAAAATACTCAATCCAATATAAATTATGCATGTTTTAGGAAAAAATGGAATTTGGAAATTGCTTTCATATTTCTTTGAAGGGAAATGCAATATAGAGGAACATTTCATAACCCTGATTCACGTCTCTATAATGAAGAAGGCTTGAAACCGCATACACCTGCGCCTGCAACGGCGTAATGATAAGGTGGATGCTACCGATAAAGACACAAAGAGAGAGAGAGAAATATATGAAAGTATAAAAAAATAACCCATTGGCCCCAAGTAATATAAAAAATGAAATACTGCGCCGCTTTCTATGAGGCCTGAGAACGGCCGCTTTTATTACAAGTGATTGGTTTATTAGATAATGGAAAATGCACAAAATAAAATGTAATATTGTGTTTCGTAGTTTTTTAACAGTTTTCGCTTTTTCACATGAATTCTCTGTTTGTTTAGGGTACATTCACATTCGCACATTCATGTTCGCCATAGCCCGGGTGCGATCGTACAGCCACACTTTAGAGAGGAGGAGGGGTGAGCGCTGTTTACCCCTCCCCTCTCCAGAGAGAAGAGAGCAGCCGGTGCCATAACACGGTGAAATATAGGAAATGTCCTATATTTCTCTGTGCACGGTCATGTGACCGGGCACCATAGGCATCAATGGGGCAAAAATGGTGTGACTGGATATTAGTCCCCGTTACAGCCATGCGAATGAGCCCTTAGGCTGTAGGACAGGCAGATTTATGTTGAAGGGGTTGACCATGTTTCAATAAATCTCTTCCATTAGACATGTCTCTATATGTATTTGTAGCTTTGTCTTTGCCTCCTTTTAGATCTTTAGTCTTTTCCTGTTCTCCCTATGCTGCATGTATACGCAACTCTCCATCAGTCCGCCCTAATGGCATCACCCGCTGTGCCTCTCTCAGTCCGTCTCACTAAGACACACAGGAAGAAGGGAAGGGGGACAGAAGGTTGAGTCATAATCTTCTGCTGCAGCTCTTCCTATTCATCAGAGCTCAGACATATAAACAAATATCCACAGAGAGTTTGCAGACAGCACTATAGTAAGAAGCAGGACTGCTGAATCACTTGATGAACATTCAGTTTCCTAAGAAGCAACCAAGCTCAAGGATGCCTGATTATATTGGGTAGCAATTTATAACCCTGCAACACCCCCCTGAGTGGCTCATAGGTACCCTCCTACCTGGTATTAAGTTAAAATCCCCCTTGTATTAATTAAGGACCTCAGGGAGGTCACAGTTCAGGTTGCTCAATCATGTAGATCCAGGTGAAGCCAGGATTCCCATTACCCAGCCTGACTCTTTGCTATGGTTCCATCGCAAGATGATTATATACTCGTATCCAGAAGCCTGCTAGAAAAAACCTTAGGGAATGGGAGGCCCATATCCCCTGACCAATGCAGAAATCCAAAAATGTATTTAGTCCTATGGCGGGATGGACTAAAACTCGCAACGTCCCTTAGCTTTGCGGCCGCTTTGCGAAGCACTTGCTTCGGACTGTGCCCTATGCTTCAGTGGATAAATGACTCGCCACAGCACGGTGCTGCGTTTGCGATTGTGCGCAGCTGCGCTATGCTTCTATGCGACACAAGTTAGGGGGCTGCAGCATCTGAGTTATCGCACTGAGTGCGAGAGCTAACTTTAAAAAAATTGTGACTCAAGCCCTTAGCCCTAACATGCACCACTAAAAAGAACGGCAACTCGTCAGGGGAACTTGAGCAGTAAGCCACACATCACTGTTGTAGTATTCCTGTACTGTGCATATTACTTTGTGCATAACCCCTCTAATCGTAGGTCACTGTATTATCTAAGTTCTGGACATCACTTGTGTATTATCCCTTTATTCTGACTTACCTGGGTATTATCTCCGTACGTGACATCATGTGTGTATTCCCCTGTATATGTGATCACACTGGTGTGTTTATCTCTGTAACTAGGACATCACGGTATATTATCTCTTACCTGTACATCACTGTGTGTATTATTCGGTACTGTACATCACTGGATTGTGTTAGTCCTGTATGTGAATCCCTGGTGTATTATCCCTGTACTGTGACTCATTTGTATTATCCCTGTACTGTGACATCACTGTGTGTTTTATCTCTGTTACGGGGGTGAATCACTGTGTAATTTCTTGATACTGTGACACACTGTGTGTATGTATTCCTGTATGTGACATCACTGTGTGTATTATCCCTGTACGGTGGACATCCTGTGTGTTTATCCCTGTACGTGTGACATCACTGTGTGTATTATCCATTGTACTGGTGAACATCCACTGTTGTATATCGCCCTGTACTCATACATCATCTGTGTGTTTTATCCACTGTACTGTGACATCACTGTTTGTATATCCTGTACTGTGAACCTTACTGTGTGCATTATGCCCTGTACTGTGATATCACTGTGTGTATTACCTCTGTACTGTGACATCAACTGTGTGTGTATCCCTGTACTTGCATCCCTGTGTGTATTTACCCCTGTACTTGAAATCACGTGTGTTTTGCTCTTACTGTGACATCACTGTGTGTATATCCCTGTACTGTGACTCACTGTGTGTAGTATCCCTGTACTGTGACATCACGAGTGGTATTATCCCTGTACTGTGACACACTGTGTTGATATCTCTGTACTGTGCATCACTGTGTGTATTCCCTTACTCTGACATTTACTGTGGTATTCCCTGTACTGTGACATCACTGTTGTATGTAGTCTCTATAACCGAGTGGTTTTTCTCAAACCGTGGGTCGGGACCCCAGCGGGGGGTCGATCGACCAAACACCGGGTGTCGCTAAAAGCCATCGGAGCCGCAATTTTACTGTGACTTTTTATGGTTTGGGGTCACACAGAAGTGAGGAACTTACTGCGTGGGTCACAGCATTTAGAAAGGTTGTAGAACCACTGCTCTATACTGTGATATTAACTGTGTGTAATTATCCGTTAACTGTGACATCATGTGATGTAGTTTCTGTACTGTTAACCATCATCTGTGTTTCTACCTCTGCACAGTGACTGCCACGGTGTGTATTCTCCTGTGTGTTATACACTGTTTGTATCGTTGCTGTCTACATTGGGAGTCTGTGTCCTTATGGATAGATATAATGGTTTTCTTTCAGGTTCATACTTGGTATAAGGGGCTGCCTTAAGTAGGTAGCAAAAGGAGGCATTATTTCCATAGACACCTGGATACAACCGTAATTGCATACTCCCAGAACTCCCTAGTAGAGAACTATGCTTCTTAAGGCTCCACATGCCTATAGGTGGCCTTAATTGAGCACAAACTTCGCCTGGAAAGTGACACTACAACCCACAATCTAGCCTATAAAGGTAGATCGGATATGGTAGGTGCATGTATGGGACAGAGGATAAGCGATCGCATTTTGGCGCATCGGCGCCGGAATGCGCGCAACGGAAATCGGCGGGCGTGGCCGAACGAAAAACCCAACGGATCGGAAAAAACCGCCGCAATAGAAAAAAATGTGTCGCAAAATGGCACTACCTCAACTGGTGAATAGGCCGGTGAATTTCGGTGCATTCCAGCGGACTTACAGCAGCACGGGACTCAGAGCCACATGGTGGAGTCGGGGGAACTACCTTATGTGAATCCCGCCGAACCCGATCCACTGCCAGACGAACCGCGCGGATCGCGAACTGGACCGGGGTTAAGTAAATGCCCCATTCATGTCAAGGCCTCCTTGTTTCACGCCTTGGGTTTGCTTTATGATACAAAACCTTCCATAGCACCAATTTTATATTGGAGTCAGAATGCACCCTCAATGGAAACAATATGAAGTATGGGGAAGGTATCGAAAACTATTGTTCCTAGAGAATCCACTACCTTATCTTTCTTCATGCTTTATAGCTATAAATGTTATTCCTCTGATATACCTCTTGAGAGACTAGGTGCGTAAATACTGAAATACTACTGATTCAGTACAGATGATATATTATCTTTGTATGAAAGATGACCAAAAACAGAAAAATAAGTCCACAAGGTCAAAGTGTGGAAAACGTGGAAAGAGTCATTTGATTGGTGGTCGTAGATGAAGTTCCACATTAGTAAGGGTTTGGGTACTCCATGAATTATAGATGACATTTCTGGTTGTTGGATCCCTTACAAAACGAAGATCACTTAACAGTAAGATGTGAAAGAACCAGACAGCAATAGCTAGAGCCCAAGAAATATAACGTGGGTGTGTGACCCACAAGCCGAAGAAGAATATAACCCATGAGAGATCTTTCCGCCTTGCTCTCTAATCACTTTGGCCTTACCCAGCATAGTCTAATAACCTCACGCTACTCATGGCCATTGTATGGTACAATTGGGAGTTATCATCGTATAGTATACCAATTGTTGAAATGTTAAAGTTAAATAAATGGCAAATTTTAGACAGGATTTTATTCATGCTCGGAGTCTCTCGCAAGCTTTATGTTTCCCTTTCGCTCTTTTCCCCCCCCCTGTCTTCTAACTAGATCCGAATTTCTTTCGTCTATAAGTTAATTGTATAACATGTGAGTACTGTTATGAGGTTTATGTTATGTGTTAATCATCCGGGCCGAGTTGCCATGATAGAACCTAAGAACCCCTTGTAAGAGGGCCCTTTTTTCTCCTGTGGTTGAGCACGTTGTCACAAAACAATGAAATGATTTGGTAGTGATGATGTAGTGTTTGGTGGGTTTATCACAGATAGTGTCATAGGAAGGAACAACAATGATAAAGACATTTGTGATGTGTGGTGTGGTTTAGAGCAGCGATTGTGGAGATTGCAATTTGGGCGGCCATTGGGCTGTTCCCTGGTCCTGGGGGCCCATGGCCAATCCACGAAATTGTTCATTTAGTAAGAAATGGGGGGCATTTACTAAGGGCTGAATCGCGGTTGTTGTTTTATCTCGGGCTACCCGAATTTACCGTTTTGCCGGATTTTCCCTAAATTGCCCTGGGAGTTTTGCGCACGCAATCGATTACTGGCAATAAGCATGCACGCGACAGAATCGGGGGCGTTGCCTAAGAAAACTGTCGGATTCGGAGAAGAACGACGTATTTTTTTTTTAAAAGGGTGCGCGCTTGACACGCCCTTTACCTTGCGCTCGAGCCTGGCTTGGTGAACTCCAGTGAAACCTGACGGAATATCAGGTCAGCAGCCACAGCCCTATTGGACATTTTGGGGGAACTACCTTATGCATCGCCGGAAAAGACCCCAAATCTTCCACAGATAACGCCCGCTTGATCGCGAATGGACCGGTTAAGTAGTTAAGTAAATCTGCCCCACTCTGTTGTTTTGCGGGTTCTAAACTCATGGGACAGCAGCCAAGTCATCTTCATAAAGTTACTGTGGCAATCTTTCGCAATTACACTTATAGAAGAAACTTGAATTCTATGGTAAATAATAGAGGCAGGGCCCACATAGCAGACTCCATTAAAAAAAAATATACATATTTGTTACTCACAATTTGGGTTACCTCAAAGTATATTTCACCATATATACAAACATCAGCATATAAGTATGAGATCATATAATAGAAATACAGCATATACACATCATATAGCACACACATACGCACATACATACAATACAATACCTAAAACTATACAGTATATTACACAGCCAAAAAACCCAGAGTCCAGGCCCTCTGACACTGCAGGCCCATAAAGCAACTACTAGAGCTCTACCTTTGTAGTTACCCCGACTCTTAGGGGTTTTTTTTTTTCCTAGTGTGACTTGGCCACCACCGAGTACCAGAGGATCCTCGAGTGGGGCCCAAGCTCTAATTCAGTACTGGAACCGCAGAGGTACGCAAAAGGCAACCGAATTTGGAGCTACTAGATTCTGTTTTCTAAGAATTGAATGGTAGGATGGGCCCTTACAAAATTATCTGGTGGGGCCCGAGGAATCCAGTCCGACGCAAACTAACTGGAGCCACATTGGAGTTTGCTTTCAATGTAGAAAACGTTAGCAAATCCTTGTCCCAGCCCTCTTACTAATTTTCGGAAAGTGGGGGGGTGGCAAAAAACTCCAAAAACGTTTTTGGCAGTATATCAAGACTCAATCAATGTTCAGCCTTTTGCCTCTTAGTATAAATATTGTTTAAAATTCTGGGATGTAAGGGGCCCATGCTTTACATATAGACCCATGTAGCCGTAATACCGCCCTTGTGTCAGACAAGGTCCTATGAACCATTGATCACGCAGAACACAAAATGATTTCAAATTGTAAACTCTGACGCTGTTTTTAATGCACTTCTAAAACTCAACCTTTCCCCCATTCGCTATGACTGGTCCCTGAACTGTTATCCTGGTGCCAGACTTGGTGGTTTTAGGAACCATGGGTAAGAAAGACAAATCTCTAATTATACATTTTGTTAACTGAATATGGAGAATGACTAAATTGGCTCCATGTATGTAGGTATATGGCAGCCATATTTTGTTCAAGCAAAACGTCATCTTGTGTTACTATGGTAATGATGCCAAATATACACAAAAAATTTCCTGAATATTCATTAGCAGGAAATATATGGACATCCGTACAGGATATCACATTTTTAACAAAAGCAACTTCCTGCTACAATTCTGTAATGATGGAGTTGTTGTGCTAAAATACGAATGGGAGATGACACAATAGTGAGCAGGACACTTGATAGAAGTTGGAATGAGGCCTCATGATCAGAAAGAGAAAGACGTGTTTTAACCTGACTGTATGCTCATTAGGAGGTCTAGGAGCAGGTAACTTACAATCCCAGCATGTCTCTTGGTCCCCAGCATTTCTTTCTTCTTTCCCTGCAGAGCTCTGTCATGTGACAGTCCCTTTGGGTGATTAGGGATTGGACGACCTTTTCTGAGTGTCAAATCCCAGAACCAAGTTTGAATGTACCACCCACTGGTAACAGGGGGATTAATCTTTAAATGCTGCCAGCGAATCTAGGGAGCAACACTCGTAAAGTAGGTTTGCATGCCCACAATGACACTTTGGGGGTGGGGAGAGGTGGAGTCAACTCAGAACTCCTTCTGAACCTTCTATATAAAGTCTATTTCAGGAAAACTGAACCCACAGGATTTACCATGAACTCAAAACATTCTCTCATCACCAAGGTCCTGCAGTTGCAACATCCAACCACATGGGGAAGTTCTTTTTGGCTTGGGGGTCAGAGCTGGATTCCTCTTTGGTAGTAGTGGCAGGTCTAAAAGCACGGCCTAGGGTTTGATGGGGTCCATGGCGCTGGGTATCAGAAGAAAACACAGAGCCCAACCAGCCGTGCAAAAAACAGAGAGGTGAGATTGCCTCAGATGACATTTCTACTTGGTACGCCACTCCCAATGTGTTGTAGGTCCCTGTGTATTTAATGGTGTTTCCCTTATTTATATGCGTGCTCTTTCAACGGCCAGGACTCCACACAAGACAATGGATGGAACTATGCCAAACTTTAGTTCCTTTATTATAAGAACCAGTGGAAACCGAGCAGAAGGACAACAGTTTAAACTAGTCCATGGACTGCTGGTGGATGTGTTCAGCAAAGGTGGCTCACAAAGCCTGTTAGAGGTTCAGGCTAAGATGAGATCGGCTGCTTCAGCTTAAGCGGTTCGATAGGTAGCTCAGCACGACCCTGCAGAAGCCTGCGATGGTCCTTCGGATCCAGAGTCGGGTGGCCCTGAGTGTCATTCTATCTGATGAAAGACTGGTCCTATAAGGACGGCCTCAGAGTCCTCCACCCCAAGGGTTTAAAAACTTTAAACTTTTGGCATTGTGAGTTTCAGTTATCCAACCAGCCCCTTTGTAACTGATACAGAAGAAGATGAATGTCACAATTGTTGACAATGATTGCAATTCCATTTATAGACAGCAACCTGAAGATGCACATAGAGGTGATGCAGACACTTCACTTAGAATGGTCAGGCCATACACAGTCACCTGCTCATTTCTCTTCCATGCCCAGGCCTGATATTAACGGGATACAAAGGGGTCAATAATGGGGGTTAAAACCCTAGCATGCCTTTTGCTAGTAAGAGTGCTGTATTATGCTATGTAGATGCTGTATATTGCTATGTAACGAGTACTGTATTATCTATGTAAGATTTACTGTACTGTATTATGGTATGTAAGGAGTTCTGTATTATCTACGTAAAGTGCTGTATTATGCTATGTAGATACTGTATTAATGGTATGTAAGAGTGCTGTATATTATGTAAATGTACTGTATGTATGCTATGTAAGAGTACTGTATTATGGTAGTAAGAGTACTGTTTATGGTATGTACAGACGGGCTGTATTAGTGGGCCTATTTGTAGAAAAGTGCTGTATTATTGCTATTAAGAGTGGTTGTATGTATCTAGCTGCTGATTTATTATATAAACAGGGGTAAGTAACAACTTCCACCACCCCATATGAGAAGGTCATGCTGCCTCGCATATACAGTTATTCCGACTCACGGTCATGAGTTTAGCAAGTTTGACAAGTATTATATCATCCGGAAGAAGATAAAGCTTCAGTAGGTACAAAATCATGCAAACTTTTATCAGCGGCCAAAATTGGTGAGCTGGCACCGCAGTGAGTTAATTAAATATCCTCCCATTCAAGCTTTACTTGTATGAATATTTCAAAAAGTCACCATCATGAGGGGAGACATATATAAGTCCACACACAAAGACAATAGGAATCATTTAAATAAATATAACCGAAAAACCTTCTAAATATAGGAAAAGAACTTCTCCTCTTCATGACTGACTGCACTTTCCAGCATAAGTACAGCCGCTAAATTATGATTAGGCAATATTGAGGGAAAATTTTTTGAGCCAATGGGTGCATGCTTATTTGTATACATTCAAAAATATAGAGTCACATGAAGGGAAAAAAGATTGTAATGAAGCTCGTTGGCTGTCAGCACAATGTCGGTGCTTGTGCTTGTTTGGACGAGCTTATTGGATATCACAGCCATATACTGGAGACCGGGCTCCTGCCACAACTGAGTGATATTACACTGGAATACCACAGATGGCAGGGTCAATTAAAAATTGATCACGTTTCTAGTCTCCGGGACAAAATATAACATGGTTTAAAATAATATTAAAAAAAAATTACTCAAATTGCCTTTTATCCATCATTTTAACTGAAGTAAAAAAAAAAATGTACTTAAATCATCCCAATATGGTATTCATAATGGCCCAATATTGATTATACAGCGCGTCTAACACTGAGGAACACTGACTTACAGATTGAACCCCTAGTTAAGACAGACCGTCTCTGCCACACTATACCTCTGTGACAGCTCTCTGGATACTAGTTACTTTACTCTCAGGCCTGATATGATACACTGTACAGAGTCTGTAATGAACTTTATTAAGACCCATGTTCTCTCCGGACAGGAAAATTTGGAAACTCCAATGTGGTCACTTGGAAAAAAAAATTTTTTGTTTTGGGGTTACAATTATAAAATATACAGTTTTGACTTACATACTCATTCAACTAAGAAACAACCTTAGGAACCTGTATCGTAATCAGCGGGACTGTCTGTATAACGAAGATAAATAAACTACCTTAAATATATAGTGTAGAAATGCTTGTTGTTTTTTCCCCACATGTTCCACAATGAAACTGTTTACTAAAAAAGTGATATCGAAATTCACTGTTGTGGCAAAAAATATCCTCTGATGTGATTGAAAATGAAATTAAAAAAGTTGGTGATGCAAAGTTAGAAAAAACTTGGGTTGTTATTGCATAACCATCTGTGCAAAAACTTGAAATAACTATATAAATTTAGGTATCTCTAAATTGTGTACTGATCACACGAATAAGAGGTACATGTATTATTCATCCATTGGTAATTTGCATAAGATTTTATCAATGATGATCATAACACCCCAAAAATGGACACTACCACAATTACAAACTCTTTTCTGAAAAAAAAGCCCCCCCTCAACCAGAGACATAAATGGAAAAAAATACAAAAAGTAAGCGGCTTTTAGAACTGAGGAAGCAGGAAAATTGAAAATTGTGCTGCGGTTAGTGTGAGTAGACCCCTTGACCCGGACTGGGGACTACTTAAGTCCAATGAAGTTCCTGGCTCCATTTACAGCCTTCTAGTTCCTGCCAGTAAACTCCCACGATTGGACCCATGCACAAAAATGCATCTCTGGGTGATAAATGCGACTTTAAACAGGTTAAAAACCCACGATGGGTGAACACCAGACAGATCAGGTGCGCTCTTCTGGACACTGTTAAGTCCAGTAGACCACCAAGGATGTCTACATGATATTTATTTTACTTAGGGTGATTTGGGGTCACTTTAAATTGATACTCTCAGTGACAGTTGGTGCACGATAGGGGAAAATTATAGTTCATTGGGTATTTAACAGGCTGTAACTCCCTACACAAGTACATATTCATGAAAAATGATGTTTTTGCCAAGGATGTGTCCATTCGGTTGCCCCTACTTGGGCTCTCCAGCACTAATAGTATCTTCTGGCGTGTCTTTAAAAATGTGAATGACAGCTATTTTTGGGATATTTGGTGCATGCTATTGAAGAGAAAGGGGCTTATTTAATCAACGCAGGAGATGGTGCACCAAGCCGTATGATGTTCCATCCACCCCTCCAATGCATACCATAAATGATATCCTCGAAGTATCCAGCGGACAATTCAGCCACCAGGCATTGTCGTGTGTAGATTCACTGTGACCTGTTCAGGTGTGAAGAGGCCAAAGCATAGTATCTAACTGCAGGAAGGGACAGGAACCACTTCCCATGATGGCCTATCCACCACCCAGCATGATCCCCTTTCACAACCTTGACGCCCACTTGTGGAAATAATGCACATAATCATTTTTTGGCTTGTACAATAAAATATACTATGCACAATTGTGCCGGACATGTCCTTCATATAAAGATCCTATATCCAAACCTTCTGTAATTGCTAGATCTGTTAGGACACGAACCTACCAATGTGAATTCATAGCTTTTGAAAGCCGAGATTTATTCTTATAAATGACACCAGCAATGGTTTAGAGGAACTATAGACCCCACGATAGTTCAGAAATTATGCCTGCCCTGCACCCCTCAGTCGTTGACTCATCTACGACTCTTTTTTTTAGTTGCACCTTGCCTGAATTTAGAGGCATTTTTTTTTATTTTTAATAAGGTCCATGCGGTGAAGTTTGAAATTATAAAGGAGGATTAGATAAAAGGGATATTTCATTACCCTACCTGAATGGCCTGGTAGTTTAATACTGTAAAAGCTGGTGACAGGTTCCCTTTAAACTTATTCCAGTTTATGTCTGCATAGTTAACTTGTACCTGATAAATTTGGGCCTATATGACAGGATGATAGTACCATTTAGTCATAGCCCAGTCTCCCGCGGGTGCCCTATAAGTAATCTGATCAAATGTGGGGGCTGTCCCACTTCTCCCGACGGATCGGAGCTCGTCCCTGTCTCTCATCCGACTAGCGGGAACCTGTCAGACCACATGGTCCAATATATGACAGGACAGAAATGACGGTCAGCGTCACCGCAATTAGTTATCATCCTTCAAGTCTTCAAGCTGCGGCGGGGACTCAGTGATCGTAGTTACTGTCTATTTCTAGTTCACTTCCTATTCCGACCCAACCTCAGAGCGGAGGATTCCACGTGACACCATTAGACAATCACGATAGAGTTAGATGTTAAATGTTAATTAGTGTCCTGCAATTCCCTCATTAATATAAGAGGCTATAATAATCTTCTCTACCAATTTGAGAAAATGACTCCCATATATTAGAAGAGGTTTAGAATGTGGGAGAAGAGGCAGGCCATTCAAGTATTCCAATCTATATTATGAAATCTCTGCTACCCTCAGACACGACCTATCTGTATAGCTGGCAGTCCCTTCTACGAAATGAAATACACAAAAAATACTCAATCCAATATAAATTAATGGCTTGTTTTTAGGAAAAATGGAATTGAAATTGCGTTCATATTTCTGTTGAAGGGAAATTGCAATTAGAGGAAACCTTTCATAACCCTGTTCACGTCTCTATAATAAAGAACGGCTTAAACCGCATACACCCTGCGCCTGCAACGCGTTAATGATAAGGGGATGCTTCCGATAAAAGCAACAGAGACAAGAGAGAGAGAGAATATAGAAAATGTAAAAAAAGAACCCTGGCACCCAGTAATATAAAAATAAATACTGCGCCCGCTTTCTATGGAGCCTGAGAACGGGCCGCTTTTTAATTACAGTGATTGGTTTTTAGATAATGAGAAAAATGCACAAAAAATGTAATATTGTGTTTTTCCGGTAGTTAACAGTTTCCCGGCTTTTCACAGGAATTCTCTGTTTGTTTAGGGTAATTCACTTCGCACATGCAGGGGCATTCTGCCATAGGCCGGCCGCGCTCGTTCACCCACACTTTAAGAGAGGAGTGGTGTGAGCGCTGTTTATACCCCTCCCCTCTCCGAGAGAAGGAGCAGCGCTTGTCCATAAACAAAAACCGTGAAATAATAGGAAAGTCCTATATTTTCTCCGTGCTACGGTCATGTGACACGGCACAAGAGGCATTCGATGGATACCGATATCGGCCACAGATTGCGTGCGCTGGATATTCCTCCCCATTTGGCCATTTGAAATGAGCCCTTAGGCTGTAGGAACAGACAATTTATGTTGAAGGGGTTTTACCATTGTTTCAATTAATTCTCTTCGAGTAGACATGTATCTGGATGTATGTGTACCTTTGTCTTTGCCTCCTTTTAGATCTTTAGTCTTTTCCTGTTCTCCCTATGCTGCATGTATATGCAACTCTCCATCAGTCCGCCCTAATGGCATCACCCGCTGTGCCTCTCTCAGTCCGTCTCACTAAGACACACAGGAAGAAGGGAAGGGGGACAGAAGGTTGAGTCATAATCTTCTGCTGCAGCTCCTCCTATTAATCAGAGCTCAGACATATAAACAAATATCCGCAGAGAGTTTGCAGACAGCACTATAGTAAGAAGCAGGACTGCTGAATCACTTGATGAACATTCAGTGACTATTATTAAGGCAGTAAAGGCACATAGGCAACTTATGTAAAAGAGTGGCCAACCCCTTTAATAGTTGCCTAATTGCATTCAGTTTTGTGATTTGTGCATACAGAAAACCGTTCAGCACCTACACTAACTCCAACTCATTACATTGGTAATCCATGGATTCCATTGCAGTAGAAATCTTTTCTTTACCTCTCACAGTTCTTGAGCAATTAGTAGATTTTGGTTTAGATAACAGTTTGTTGAGTCAATTTTTTACCGTTAGCTGGAGCAGACAACCCACCTGACAGTAGGGGGACTATTTAGCTTTTTGGGTAGCGAAAATAAGAGCACTGATTGCTAAAGTTCGGCTGGGCTAGAGGTAGTGAAAATAAGAGCACTGATTGCTAAAGTTCGGCTGGGCTAGAAAAAAAGTCTTAACTGTGTCTAATTTGTGTCATCAGACAGGGTCGTCCTATTGAAGGTAGATAGTTCTGATTTCAATTATTTCTAGATTCACTTTCCTATATCCGCCCCACACCTGCAGGAGAGCGGAATTGACCCGTCCATCCATAATAGATCAATCACCGAAAGTCTACCAATTGAGAAAATGACTCCCATACTTTATAGAAGAGGTTTAATGTGGGAGAAGGAGGCCGGCCATCAAGTATTCCAATCTAATGAGTTATGAATTCTCTGCTACCCTCAGACACGCTATCTGTATAGCTGCAAGTCCCTTCTACGAAATGAAATACACAAAAAATACTCAATCCAATATAAATCCTTCTACGAAATGAAATACACAAAAAATACTCAATCCAATATAAATGATGCATGTTTCAGGAAAAATGGAATTTGGAAATTGAGTCACGTGAAAATGAGAAGAGAGTCAATTTTTGCCTATGATGGGTAACTCTCACACAGTGGGGGGGTTCTTTCAGACCCCTATCTTTGATTCTGTAGCACCTGGAATCATGCTTTTGGTATCACACATGACTTGTGGTTCTAATGAACCAGAAATACGGCATGGATCTAGATACTACACACCTGAAAATAGAAAGTGACTCATTTCATTTCAAATATGATTCTTTTCTGCTCATTTTCTCATGATTTTGGAGGTGATTATTTAAATAGGCACTGTGTGTGTGTATATGCTCTATATGCATGCACATGAGTGTATAAATGTGTGATTGTAGCTCACATGTGTGAGTATACAAATATGTATATTTTTCAAGCGGAAAGGGGGGGCCCATTCAGAAGCCTGCTATGGGGCCCTAGTTACACCCCTGCATCAGAGTATATATAGTAACCCACATCAGAGCATCTACTTTGTAGCCCAACCCGCCTGTTTCTTAATGTAATTCCAGACAGACTGGAAGACACCTGACGATAGAAAGTGGCTCATTTCATTTCAAATATGATTCTTTTCTGCTCATTTTCTCATGATTTCGGAGGTGGTTATTTAAATAGGTAAACAAGAGAGATTTCACATAGAGGAGGGAATTGTAGAAAGGATATGTCATACCCGGGGGGTTCTTTCAGACCCCTATCTTTGATTCTGTAGCACCTGGAATCATGCTTTTGGTATCACACATGACATGTGGTTCTAATGAACCAGAGATACGGCATGGATCTAGATACTACACACCTGAAGATAGAAAGTGACTCATTTCATTTCAAATATGATTCTTTTCTGCTCATTTTCTCATGATTTCGGAGGTGATTATTTAAATAGGTAAACAGGTGAGATTTCACATAGAGGAGGGAATTGTAGAAAGGATATGTCATACCCGAGATTTCACATAGAGGAGGGAATTGTAGAAAGGATATGTCATACCCCACTTAAGGGTGCTGGTGGGGTAAAAACTGGAGACTGAGTCCCTTTAATAGGCTACTGGGACCCCACTAATTAGTAGAATGGTGTCTTCAAGTTCCCTGATTGTCACTTCTTAACTGCAGGTACATGGGATTATGGACATGTACTTTGTCTGTTTGATGCCTATGACACTGACTCCATGTCCCCTGATTAGAAGTGACAATCAGGGAACTTGAAGACACCATTCTACTAATTAGTGGGGTCCCAGTAGCCTATTAAAGGGACCTCAGTCTCCAGTTTTTACCCCCACCAAGCACCTTAAGGGGGTATGACAGATCCTCTACAATTCCTCTCTAGTTGAAATCTCACCTGTTTTACCTATTTAAATAATCACCTCCGAAATCATGAGAAAATGAGCAGAAAAGAATACTATTTGAGAATGAATGAGCACTTCTATCTTCAGGTGGTGTAGTATCTAGACCATGCCGTATCTCTGGTTCATTAGAACCACATGTCATCGTGTGACACCAAAAGCATGATTCCGGTGCTACAGAATCAAAGATGGGTCTGAAGAACCCCCCCACTGGTCCTGAGAGTTACCATCATAGGCAAAATTTACTCCTTCTCTCATTTTTCACATGACTCAATTTCCAAATTCCATTTTTTCCTAAAACATTCATCATTTACTATTGGATTGAGTATTTTTGGTGGATTTCATTTCGTAGAAGGGACTTGCAGCTATACAGATAGCGGTGTCTGAGGGTAGCAGAGAATTCATAACTCGCTTTAGATTGGAAATACTTGATGGCCGGCCTCCTCTCCCCCACATTAAACCTCTCATAAGTATGGGAGGTCATTTTCTCAATGGGTAGAGACAAATTATTACCTCTTAATATTAAATGAGGAGATTGCAGCCTTAAGTGTATTTTAAATCTACTTTCGGGGTGATTGAATCTATATGTGATGGACGGGTCAATTCCGCTCTCTGCAGTGTGGGGCGGATATGGAAAGTGAATCTAGAAATAATTGAAATCAGAACTATCTACCTTCAATAGGACGACCCTGTCTGAGACACAAATTAGACACAGTAAGACTTTTTTTTCTAGCCCAGCCAAACTTTAGCAATCAGTGCTCTTATTTTCACACTACCTAATAGGCTAGATAGGCCACTTACTGTCGGTGGGTTTGTCCGCTCCCAGCCTAGGACTGCCCAGCTAACGTAAAATATGTGACTCAACAAACGTATCTAAAACCAAAATCTACTGATTGCTCGAGAACTGTGAGGAGGTACTAGACCAAGATTTCTACTACTTGCAAATGGAATCCATGGATTACCAATGCTATGAGTTTTGGAGTTAGTGTAGGTGCTGAACGGTTTTTGTATGCCAATCCAAAACTGAATGCAATTAAGGCAACTATTCAAAGGGGTTGGATCCACTCTTTACATAAGTTGCCTATGTGCCTTTACTGCCTTAATATAGTTCACTAGAATGTTCATCAATGATTCAGGCATCCTGCTTCTTACTATTAGTGCTGTCTGCAAACTCTCTGCGGATATTTGTTTAATGTCTGAGCTCTGATATATAGTGGGAGCTGGCAGCAGAAGAATTATGACTCAACCTTCTGTCCTTTCCCTTCTTCCTGTGTGTCTAGTGAACGGGACTGAGAGGCGCACGCTGTGTGATGCCATTAGGGCGGACTGATGGAGAGTTGCTATACATGCAGCATAGGAGCAACAGGAAAAGACTAAAGATCTAAAAGGAGGCAAGACCAAAGGTACAAATACATACATAGACATGTCTATCGAAGAGATTAATTGAAACATGGTCAACCCCTTCAACATAAATCTGTCTTTCCTACAGCCTAAGGGCTCATTTCACAATGGCCAATATGGGGGCGAATATCCAGTCGCACCAATCTGTGGCCGATATCGGTCTCCATCGAATGCCTATTGTGCCGTGTCACATACCGTAGCACGGAGAAATATAGGACTTTCCTATATTTCACCGTGTTATGGCACCGCTGCTCTCTTCTCTCTGGAGAGGGGAGGGGTAAACAGCGCTCACCCCTCCTCCTCTCTAAAGTGTGGCTGAACGAGCGCGCCCGGACTCATGAGCGAACTTGATGTGCGAAGTGTGATTTACCCTAAACAAACAGAGAATTCCTGTGAAAAGCCGGAAACTGTTAACTACGAAACACAATATACATTTTATTTGTGCATTTTCCATTATCTAAATAACCAATCACTGTAATAAAAAGCGGCCGTTCTCAGGCCCATAGAAAGCGGCGCAGTATTTCATTTTTATATTACTTGGTGCCAATGGGTTTTTTTTACATTTCATATATTTCTCTCTCTCTCTGTTGTGCTTTATCGGTAGCATCCACCTTATCATTACGCGCGTTGCAGGCGCAGGTGTATGCGGTTTCAAGCCTTCTTCATTATAGAGACGTGAATCAGGGTTATGAAATGTTCCTCTATATTGCATTTCCCTTCAACAGAAATATGAAGCCAATTTCCAAATTCCATTTTTCCTAACAATGCATTAATTTATATTGGATTGAGTATTTTTTGTGTATTTTATTTCGTAGAAGGGACTTGCAGCTATACAGATACGTGTCTGAGGGTAGCAGAGATTTCATAACTCATTAGATTGGAATACTTGATGGCCTGCCTCCTTCTCCCACATTAACCTCTTCTATAATATGGGAGTCATTTTCTCAATTGGTAGAGAAGATTATTATCCTCTTAATATTAATTGAGGAGATTCGGCAGTCCTTAATTTATAATTTAAATCTACTCTTACGGTGATTGATTCCTATTATGGATGTTGACGGGAGTCAATTCCCTCCGCTCTTCTGCAGGTGTGTCGATATAGGAAAGTGAATCTAGAAATAATTGAAATCAGAACTATCACCTTCAATAGGACGCCCCTGTCTGATGCTTGGAAGACATTGTAATGGGGGATATGACTAATAATTGGGTACTGACTCTATTTCATCTCTTGTCATTTATATTGGACCCAGTTTATTCCTAGTCTGTAAGGAAAAGCTTTTAACTTTATTGCAGCAAAGGACAAAACACTAGGAAATCATTACTACGTTTAAAGGGAACCTGTCACCAGCTTTTACAGTATTAAACTACCAGGCCATCAGGTAGGGTAGTGAAATATCCTTTTCTAATCCTCCCCTTTATATTCAAACTCACCCATGGACCTATTAAAAATAAAAAAAATGCCTCTAAATTCAGTGCAAGTGAACTAAAAAGAGTCGAAGATGAGTCACACTGAGAGGCTGCAGGGGAGGCATAAATTTCTGACACTATCTTGGGGTCTATAGTTCCTAAAACCATGCTGGTGTCATTTATAAGAATTGAAATCTCGGCTTTCAAAAGGCTTCATTGTGTTCATTGTGGTTCGTGTCCTAAAGATCTAGAATACAGAAGTGGTGATATAGGATCTTTATATGAAGGTACACTTCCCCACATGTGATAAATATTTTATTGTACAAGCCAAACAAATTTATGTGATTATTTCCACAAGTGGGCGTCAAGGTTGTGAAAGGGGACATGCACTGGTGGTGGATAGGCCATCATGGGAAGTGTTCCTGTCCCTATTCCTGTCCCGTTCATTACTATAGCTTTGAGCCTCTTCACACCTGAACAGGTCACAGTGAAATTCTACACAACAAGCCTGGTGCTGAATTGTCCTGCTGGATACTTCCGAGGCAATCATTTATGGTATGCATGGAGGGGTGGATGGAACATCATATGCTGGTGCACCATCCTCCTGCGTTGAAAATAAAGCCCCTATGTCTCTTTCAATAGCACCAAATATCCAAAAATAGCTGTCATTCACATTTTTAAAATACACCAGAAGCATATTATGTGCTGGGAGCCCAAGATAGGGGCATCCGAAATGACCCATCCTTGGCAAAAACTATCATTTTTCATGCATAGTACTTTGTAGGGAGTTACAGCCTGTTAAATACCCAATGAATATAATTTCCCCTATCGGCACCAACCTGTCATGAGAGTATCAATTTAAAGTGACTCCCAAATCACCACCTAAGTAAATAAATCATCATGTGACATCCTTGGTGGTCTACTGGCCTTAACAGTTCCAGAAGAGCGACACCCTGATCTGTGCTGGTTGTTCACCATCGTGGGTTTTTAACCTGTTTAAAGTCGCATTATACCCAGACGAATGCATTTTTAGTGCATGGGTCCAATCGTGGGGTTGTACTGGCAGGAACTAGAAGTTGTTAAATGGGAGCCAGAACTCTCTGACTTAAGTTCAGTCCCGGGTTCAGAGGGTCTACTCAACACTACCGCAGCCACATTTTCAATTTTTTCCTGCTTTCCGTCAGTTCTAAAAGCCTTACTTTTTTATTTTTTCCATTTATGTCTCTGGTTGAGGGCTTTTTTTTTCAGAAAAGAGTTGTACTTGATGGTAGTGTCCATTTTTGGGGTGTTTGATGATCATTGATAAAATCTTATGCAAATTACCAATGGCATGTGAATAACATGTTCCCTTTATTCGTTGTGATCAGTACACAATTTAGAGATCCCTAATTTATATATTTATTTAAGTTTTGCCATGTTATGCAATAAAACAAGTTTTTTTAACTTTTGCATCACCAACTTTTTTAATTTCTTTTCATCACGACGGAGGATATTTTTTGCACAACAAGCTGTAATTTTCATCATCACTTTTTTTATAAAGTTTCATTGGGAAATGTGGGAAAAAACAACAGCATTTCTACTATATATTTAAGGTATTTATTTATCTTCTCTATACAGACAGTCCCCGATCTACGTACGGTTCCTAAGGTTTGTTCTTAAGTTGAATGTGTATGTAAGTCAGAACTGTATATTTTATAATTGTAACCCAAACAAAAAATTTTTTTTTCCAAGTGACACTTGGAGTTTCCAATTTTTTCCTGTGGAAGAACATGGGGTTCTTAATAAAGCTTCATTACAGACTCTTACGCTGTATCATACAGCCTGAGAGTAAAGTACTAGTATCCAGAGAGCTTCACCAGAGGTCATAGGTGGCAGACGATGGTCTGTCTTAACTAGGGGTCATCTGTAAGTCAGGTGTCCTCGTGTATAGAGCGACGCCTGTATATCAAGATTGGGACATTATGAATACCATATTTGGGATATTTTAGTACATTTTTTTTTTTACTTCATTTAAATGATATGGATAAGGCAATTTTGAGTTAATTTTTTTTTAATATTATTTTTAAACATTTATATTTTTGTCCCAGGAGACTAGAAGGTGATCAATTTAATGCACCTGCATACTGTGGTATTCCAGTGTAATATCACTCAGTTGTGGCAGGAGCCCGGTCTCTCAGTATATGCTTATATGCCATAGCTCGTCCAAACAAGCACAACACCACATTGTGCTGCACCAACGAGCTTCATTACAATCTTTTTTCCCTTCATGTGAATCTATATTTTTGATATGTCAACAAATAAGCAGGCACCCATGGCTCAAAAATATTTTCCCTCAATTATTGCTAATCCATAATTTAGCTGCTGTAACTGCTGTAATCAGTCAGTCATGAAAGAGGATAAGTTTTTTCCCCTAATTATTAGAAGGTTTTTCGGTTATATTTATTTAATGATTCCTATTGTCTTTGTGTGTTGACTTATTATATGTCTCCCTCATGACTGGTGACTTTTTGAAATATTCATACAGTAAAGCTTGAAATGGAGGATATTTATTAACTGCGGTGACAGCTCACCAATTTTGGCGCTTGATAAAAGTTTGCATGATTTTACTATGAAGCTTTTATCTTTCTTCCGATGATATAATACTGTGTCAAACTTGCATAACATCATCTGACCGTGAGTCGGAATATGTATATCGCGAGGCTAGCATGACTTCTCATATGGGGTGGTGGAAGTTGTACTTACCCCTGTTTATACTAATAATATCACGCTAAACATACAACACACTCTTACATAGCATAATACAGCACTTTTACATACTAATACAGCCCCTACACCATAATACAGAACTCTTACATACCATAATACAGTACTCTTACATAGCATCATACAGTACTCTTCATTACATAGCATAATACAGCACTCTTACATAACCATAAACAGTATCTACATAGCATAATACAGCACTCTTACGTAGTCATAATACAGAACTACCTTACATACCATAATACAGTACGTAACTTTACTAGCATAATACAGTACTCTTACTAGCATATACAGCATCTTACATAGCATAATACAGCACTCTTACTAGCAAAAGAGCATGCTAGGGTTTAACCCCCCATTATTGACCCCTTTGTATCCCGTTAATATCAGCCTGGGCATGGAAGAGAAATGAGCAGGTGACTGTGTCATGGCCTGACCATTCTAAGTGAAGTGTCTGATCACCTGCTATGTGCCATCTGCTGTCTATAAATGGAATGTGCTAATTAATTGTCAACATTGTAATGTCATCACCTTTACTTCTGTATCAGTTACAAAGGGCTGGTTGGATAACTGACACTCCCAATGGAAGTTTTTATAACCCTTGGGGTGGAGGTCTCTAGGCCGTCTTCTCTAGGCAGTCTTCATAATAAAAGCACCAGGTGCCTCCTGGAGGACATCAGGCTTCTGCAGGGCTCTGAGCTACCTATCGAACGCTTATTGCTGAGCAGCCACTCATCTCTAGCCTGAACCTCTACCAGGCTGTGAGCCACCTTTGCTGAACACTATCCAACCAGCACCATGGACTAGTTTAAACTGTTGTCTTCTGCTGGTTTCCTGTCTTTAATAAAGGAACTAAAGTTTATGATGTCACATCCATTGTCTTGTCTCGTGTGATCCATGCCGCAGCTATAACATTCAGGGAAACCCCATTTATCCACCCAGGGACCTTACACCACATTTGGAGTGGTCCCAAGTAGAACTTTCATCTGCAATCTCCCTCTCTTTTTTTGCAACGGCTGGTTGGGCTCTGTTTCTTTCTGATACCCAGCGGCCATGACCCCATCAAACCAGGCCGTGCTTAGCCTGCCACTAACTACCAAAGGGAATCCAGCCTGCCCCCCAAGCCAAAAGAACTTCCCCAGTGGTGGATGTTGCAACTGCAGGACCTCTGGTGATGAAGCAATGTTTTGAGTTCATGGTAAATCCTGTGGGTTCAGTTTTCCTGAACATAGACTTTAGTATAGAAGTTCAGAGTTTAGCTTCACTCCCCACCTCCCCCACCCCAAAGTGTCATGTGCATGCCACCTACTTTACGATTGTTGCTCCCAGATTCGCTGGCAGCATTTAAAGATTAATACCCACATGTTACCAGTGGGTGCTACATTCAAACTTGGTTCTGGATTGAACTCTGAAAAGGTCCGTCCAATTCCCTAATCCCCAAAGGTGACCTGTCACATGACAGAGCTCTGCAGGGAAGAAAAGAAATGCTGGGGACCAAGAGACATGCTGGGAGTTGTAGTTACCTGCTCCTAGACCTCCTAATAGAGATACAGTACAGGTTAAAACACGTCTTTCTTTCTGATCATAGGAACTCTCATTCCACTTTATAATGTCCTGCGTCACTATTGTGTCATTCCCATTCGTATTTTCACACATGCCATCATACAAATTTGTAGCAGGAAGTTGCTTTTTGTTAAATGTGATATCTGTACGTCCATATTTTCCTGCTACTGAATATTAGGAATTTTTTTTTTTTGTGTTTTTGCACATACACATAGTAACACAGATGATGTTTTGCTTGAACAATATGGCTGCCATATCCTACATTACATGGAGCATTTCATCTTCTCCATATTCAGTTAAAAACATGTATAATTAGAGATTTGTCTTTCTTACCCATGGTCCTAAAACCAGCCAAAGTTGGCCACCAGGATACAGTTCAGGGACCAGTTCATAGCGAATGGGGGAAAGGCTTGAGTTTTAGAAGTGCATTAAAACAGCGTTCAGAGTTTACAATTTGAAATCATTTTGTGTTCTGTGATCAATGGTTCATAGGACCTTGTCTGACAAACACAGGGCGGATTAAGGCTACCATGGGCTAATTAAGATGGGCCCCTTACATCCAGATTTTAAACTATTTATACATAAGAGGCAAAGGCTGAAAACATTGAATTGAGTCTTTGTATACTGCAAAACGTTTTGGAGTTTTTTACCACCCTCCCCACTTTCCGAAAATGTAGTAATGAGGGCTGGGACAGGATTTCTAACAGTTTTCTACATTGAAGCAAACTCCAATGTGCTCCAGTATGCGTCGGACTGGGTTCCTCGGGCCCCACCAGATAATTTTGCTAAGGGCCCATCCTCCATCACTTCTAAAAACAGAATCTAGTAGTCCTCCAAATTCGGTTGCCTTTTGCGTACCTCTGGGTTGCCAGTACTGAATTAGAGCCTTGGCCCACTGCAGGATCCTCTGGTACTCTGGTGGCCAGTCACAACTGGACCCTCAAAGTCAGGGGTAACTACAAAGGTAAGCAGCTCTAGTAGTTGCTTTATGGGCCTGCAGTGTCAGAGGGCCCTGGACTCTGGGTTTTTTTGGCTGTGTAATAACTGTATACGTATATGGTATTGTATTGTATGTATGTGCGTATGTGTGTGCATATTTGATGTGTATATGCTGTATTTCTATGTATATGATCTAGCTTATATGCTGTATGTTTGTATATATGGTGAATATATCTTTGATTGTAACACAAATGTGTGAGTAAACAAATATGTATATTTTTTTTAATGGAGGTCTGCTATGGGCCCTGCCTCTCTTAGTTTATACCCTAGAATTCAAGTTTTTCTACTAAGTGTATTGCAAGCATTGCACAGTTTTATGAAGATGACTTGGCCTGCTGTCCCATGAGATTTAGCAACCGCAGCAACAACAGAGTGGGGCGATTTACTTAACTACTTAACCGGTCCATTCGCGATCCAAGCGGCGGCGTTCTCTGTGGAAGATTTGGGTCTTTTCCGGCGATGCACTAAGGTAGTTCCCCAAATGTCCACTAGGTGTGGCTGCTGCACTGAATTCCGTCAGAGTTCACTGAAGTTCACCAAGCCAGGCCGAGCGCAGGTAAGTGCGTGTCAGCGCCCCTTTTTAAAAAAAAATACGTCGGTTTCTTCTCCGAATCCGACACGTTTTCCTAGGCAACGCCCACCGATTTCTGTCGCGTGCATGCTATTGTCCATAATCCGATTGCGTGCGCAAAAATCCCAGGGCAATTTAGGGAAAATCCGCGCAAAACGGTAAAATTCGGGTAGCCCGAGATAACAAAACGCGATTCAGGCCCTTAGTAAATGACCCCCATTCTCTTACTAAATGAACAATTTGGGATTGCCATGGGCCCCCAGGACCAGGGAACTGCCCAAACGGCCGCCAAATGCAACATCCACAATAGCTGCCTACAACCACAACCACAATCATCAAATGTCTTTATCATTGTTGCTTCCTTCCTAGACTCTATTCTGTGATACACCCACCAAACACTACATCATCACTACAAATCATTTCATTGTTTTGTGACAACGTCAACCACCAGGATAAAAGTTCCCTTCTTACAATGTTTCTTATCTACATTTGCAACCTCGGCCCTGATATTCAACCACATAACATACATACCTCATAATCATAGATACTCTCATGTTATTACAATTTTTTAATTACTTTTAAATAGACGAAAATAATTTCAGGATACTATTAAAACATAGACAGCATGTGCGAAGACTCCGAGCTGAATAAAACTCCTGTCTAAAATTTGCCAATTATTTAACTTTAACCTTTCAACAATTGTATACTATACGATGATAACTCCCAATGTACCATACAATGGCCAATGGTAGCATGAGGTTATTAGACTATGCTGGAGCCAAAGTGATTACGAGAGCAATGGGAGACTCTCTGGGTTATAATCTTCTTCGGCTTGTGGGTCACACACCCACGTAGTATTCTTGGCTCTAGGCTATTCTGCTGGTTCTTTCACCTCTTCTTTAACGTGATCTTCGTTTTGTCAGGGATTCCAAAAACCAGAAATGTCACTATAATTCAGGAGTCCCAAACCCTTACATAATCGTGGTAACTTCATCTTACGACCACCAATCAAATGACCTTTCCACAATTCTTCCACACTTTGACCTTTTGGCTTATTTTTCCTGTTTTTTGGTAATCTTCATACAAAGATAATTATATCATCTGTCCTGAATCATTAGTATTTCAGTATTTAAGCACACTAGTCTCTCATAGCGGTATATCGAGGAATACATTTATAGTATAAAGCATGAAGAAAGATAAGGTAGTGGATTCTCTAGGAACAATAGTTTTTCCGATCCTTCCCCATACTTCATATTGTTTCCCATTGAGGTGCATTCTGACTCCAATATAAAATTGGTGCTATGAGAAGGTTTTGTCTCATAAAGAAAACCCAAGGCGTGAAACAAGGAGGCCTTGACAGAATGGGGCAAATTTACTTACCCGGTCCGTTCGCGATCCCGCGCGTTCTCTGCAGTGGATTCGGGTTCCGGCGGGATTCAATAGGTAGTTCCCCGACGTCCACCAGTGGCCTGAAGTCCGCTGTGCGCTAAGTCCGCTGGAATGCCGAAATTCACCGGCCTATTCCATTGAGGTAGTGCATTTTGCGACACATTTTTTTTTATTGCGGCGGTTTTTTCCGATCCGTTGGGTTTTCGTTCGGCCACGCCCCCCGATTTCCGTTCGCGCATTCCGGCGCCGATGCGCCAAAATGCGATCGCTTATCCTCATGTCCATACATGCACCTACCATCCGATCTACCTTTATAGGTAGTATTTGTGGTGTAGTTCACTTTAAGGCAAGTTTGGCCAATTAAGGCCACCTATAGGCATGTGGAGACTTAAAGCATAGATTCTCTACTAGGAGTTCTGGGAGTATGCAATTACGTTTTCCAGGTGTCTAATGGAAATAATGCCTCCTTTTGCTACCTCTTAAGGCAGCCCCCTTAATACCAAGTATGACCTGAAAAAACCATTATATCTATTCCATAAGGACAGACTCCCAACTGTAGACAGCAACTGATACAAACAGTGATATAACACAGTGAGAATACACACCGTGGCGTCACTGTGCAGAGGTAGAAACACAGTGATGTTACAGTACAGAATAATCACATGATGTCACAGTTAACAGGGATAATACACACAGTTGATATCACAGTATAAGCAGTGGTTCTCAACTTTCTAATGCTGTGACCCCGCAATACAGTTCCTCATCTGTGGTGACCCCAAACCATAAACAAGTCACCAGTAAAATTGGGCTGCCGATGGCTTTAGGCGACCCCGTTTGGGTCGTTCGACCCCCCGCTGGGTCCCGACCCACGGTTGAGACCCACTTGGTATAGAGATAATACACACAGTGATGTCACAGTACAGGGAATACCACACGTAATGTCAGAGTAAGGGATATACACACAGTGATGTCACAGTACAGAGATATCAACACAGTGATGTCACAGTAACAGGGATAATACACTCAGTGATGTCACAGTACAGGGATACTACACACAGTGATGATCACAGTACAGGGATAATACACACAGTGATGCACAGTACAGACAAAACACACAGTGATGTCTCACAGTACAGGGGTAAATACACACAGGGATGTCAAGTACAGGGATACACACAACATTGATGTCACAGTACCGAGATCAATACACACAGTGATATCACAGTACCGGGCATAATGCACACAGTAAGGTCACAGTACAGGGATAATACACACATGATGTCACAGTACAGGATAAACACACAGATGATGTTGAGTACAGGGATAATACACACATTGATTCACAGTACAATGGATAATACACACAGTGATGTCACACAGTACAGGGATAATACACACAGGATGTCACCGTACGGATAATACACCAGTGATGTCACAGTACAGGAATAATACACACAGTGATGTCACAGTATAAGATAATATACACAGTGATGTCACAGTACAGAGATAAAACACACAGTGATGTCACAGTACAGGGATATACATAATGATGTCAACAGTTACAGGGATAATACACAGGATTTCACATACAGCGACTAAGACACCAGTGATGTACAGTACCGGAATAATACACACAGTGATGTCAGGTAAGAGATAATATACCTGATGTCACAGTACAGAGATAAACCCAGTGATGATCACATACAGGGAATACAAATGATGTCACAGTACGGAGATAATACCAGTAGTCAGAATAAAGGGATAATACACACAGTGATGTCCAGAACATTGATAATACAGTGACCTCCGATTAGAGGGGTTATGCACAAAGTAATACACAGTACAGGAATACTACACACAGTGATGTGTTGCTTCCCTGCTCAAGTTCCCTGACAGAGTTGCCGTTCTTTTTAGTGGTGCATGTTAGGGCTAGGGCTTGGTCACAATTTTTTTAAAGTTAGCTCTCGCACCTCAGTGCGATAACTCAGATCGACTGCACGCCCCCTAAATGTGTCGCATAGAAGATAGCGCAGCTGCGCCACAATCGCAACGCACGCACACCGTGCCTGTGGCGAGTCATTTATCCACTGAAGATAGGGCACAGTCCGAACAAGTGCTTCGCAAAGCGGCTGCAAAGCCTAAGGGACGTTGCAGAGTTTTAGTCCATCCGGCCATAGGACAAATACATTTTTGGATTCTGCATTGTCAGGGGATAGGCCCCATTCCCTAGGTTTCTAAGGCATCTGGATACCGATATATAATATCTTGCGATGGAACCATAGCAAATGAGTCAGGCTTGGTGTAATGGTGATCCATGGATTCACCTGGATCTAATGATTGAGAACCTGAACCTGTGACTCCCCTTGAGGTCCTTAACTTAATACAAGGTTCTTAACTTAATACCAGGTAGGAGGGTCCTATGAGCCCTCAGGGGGGTGTGCAGGGTTATAAATTGCACCCAATATAATCAGAGCATCCTTGATGCTTGGTTGCTTCTTTAGAAACCACTTTACCCATCTGGAAGGCTTGAAGGACTTTTTAAAAAAGGTATGGACTAATCTCTTTCCATTAGTCCCACACACAAGAAGACTAACTTACTGACTGCCTGAAACTTGTAGTCCTTGCCTTGTATTTGTCAGGGCTTAACAAGTAAAATTACATAATTATTGTTGCCAAATACTGCTTGTCTAGTTTGCCCTTAAGTGCAATCAAAAATAATTTACACCTAGCTTGCTCTTATATGTATCTCATCCACAAATTCCCGCGTCTATGTCTCGTTAGATACAGCTATTGGGTGCATATAATCCCGTTACGGACCGGGTGTTAATTAAGGGAACTGGTGGCAGCTTAATTGGGTTGACAGGTTCTGTTTTACTGAAGCATAGTGAAGGGGTCTTATAGCCATTCAGGGCTGGTGAGTATTCCATAATCAATAAGTTGTTGGACAACTTTAAATGACTTCCTGTGCCTCTCGAACCTGTGCATTCTGGGAGTGATCTATAAAGGATAACTTATTGACCTTGCGTAGCCTTCAGGGTATTAAACGTCCATTTTTCCTTCACAGCATGTAAGCACATTGTGATGTTAAATATGTGAATAGAGCTTGAAACCAGACATCAGCCGTTGCTCTCCTGCAACATAGCACATTTGATGTTGGCTCCTTTCTTCTTTGGACACATATAAATGATCTCTGTCTACTGCACTTCCATATGAATGAACACTGGTGTCGCCTTGTTATAGGGCTATGAGAGCTATAGCATTGATGATAGGAGATAGCTGCCTTCCCCCCCCCCTTTTTAACAAAAAATTTCCCCATTGCAAGCCTCATCTCAAGCTACTGGAGGTCCTACCGTCCGAGCCCCAGGAATCCGACACGTTCTCCTATCCTAATGAAGCGGGGATACTTTCATGTGAAACCCTAAGCTCTTCAAGGAAACCTTTTCACCTCCTTTTTTTGAACAAATATCATTTTTGTCAGGAGATTACATCAGAACACCATAAATAACTGATTCCTGGAGCTTAATACTTTAAGATATATGTAGGCCGACTCATATATAGAGACAAATCAATAGGTCCTTGTTCACTATCTCTGCACTTTGACCCATTTGATCATTTTCCCTGGCAATTCTCTCAAGCTTCTGTGCAAACACGTAAGTTACATCTATCTACATGTTAGAATCAATGGAGAATTTTACCACGTTTCTGATATATCCGAAACAGCTAGAATATACACTACGGACAAGTCAGGTCTACTAAAGGGAGCTTGTGTACTTGCGTCGTTCCAAATATCATCATGGGGATCCATGGGTGAACTTTATATTCATGCAGAAACGGTTTGTTCATAGGAATCCTGATTTCAATGGTATAAAGATGTTCTGTTGCCGCTGAGTGCCTAGGCACAAATCTGTGAACTTTTCATAATGAGTTTCTCTTGGGAGATTTCGGTAAAGGAAGGAACATTGTGGGATAAAAAATAAATATCAACTAAGAGACTCCCCCTAATAACAACTGCTTCCTTGCTATAATAGCTGTATTATTCCTGAAGACATGCAGATTGCATACTAAACAATCCGCCATACAGTGGTTATAAAGTTACAGGATTCCTAGTAGAGAACAGTTTTTTGTTCGCAAACATGCAGCATAACCTTCATAGTATGACCGTAGCGTAGGCCCAATAAGACTCTCCCGAACCGGCCCATTATTCAACCTATATGTCACGGGTGGTCCCGCGACCCCATCGCGGGTCGCGGGCTCACCCGTCCGCACTGCCCCCCCAGCGCGCCGCCAGCGCACTCACACCGTCCCGGCTCCTGGCTCGCTCCCCTCCGTCTGTGCGCGCGCGTCCCCGACTGCTAGGGCGGCGCGCGCGCGGCACTTTCTCCAAATTTTAAAGGGCCAGCGCGCCATTAATTGGCGCTGGCCTATTTGCCCAATTTCTTCAAAGTGCCTGGCTCTTCCTGTTATCAAAAAACCACTAGTTGATAAAAAAAAATAACACCTTGCCCGGATCTTTTGTGCCTCATAGCCTTACAGAAAGCTTACTACGATTATTCCTTCCTGCGTTCCTGTGTATTCCTGCGTTCCTTGTATTCCTGTGTGTTCCCGCTCCTGAAGTCCTGTGTTTTGGGCCCGTGTGTACACTGAGTTCCTCCGTGTTGCTGGTTTCGTGGCCTGTGTTTCCCGTTCCGACCTGCCTGGACCCTCCTGTTGCTGCTGACCCGGACTTGGACCTGACTTGCAATCTCTGGCCGCCATTGCCCTGACCCCCTGTCCTTGACCTGTCACGATAATTGTATCGTAAGGTACCTCGACCTCTGGCTGCCCCGTGGGCTAGTCACACCCTGGGAACGACCTAGTGTTATCCTGCCGCAGCAAGTCCAACCCGCTTTGCGGCGGGCTCTGGTGATACCAGGTGCCGCTAGCCTCCGGTTTCCGGTGTTGGCTAGTTACATCTCCCGCGGTGGTCCTAGAGGATCCTGATCCTAACAGTAGATCCCGGCCATGGATCCGCCGAGGCTCCTTCTCCCAGTCAGGCCTGATCTCGCACCCCATCGGGATCCACCAGTGCCGGCACGATTGCTTGCACCACGGAATCAACTTGAGCAAAGTCCCACCGCATGCTGCACACTGCTAGCTACCCAGCATCAGCAACAGTCTTCCTGTAGGTTGCCGCTGCGACTCCTGCTACCCCGGTTATCTTCTTCCTGCCTGCTTGCTGACCCAGCTATGACGTCCTCTTGCCCGGCATTATGACGGGGTCCCAAGTGTGCAGGGGCTTTCATTTCATCACCCAGGCTCCCTGCACATAGACTTCTGCCGCCGTCGCATTTTCCACAAGCGGTCCAAGGTGGCATTTGTCCCCAGCCTCCTCCCGGGAAGCCCTGGCCCTGGGCTACTCCTCTTTGGGACAGGGATGACCCGGTTGTCGCTACCCTCCCCTCTCTCGGATTTCTGGTAGAGTTCCGGTCATCTTGATGAACCGGGCCCGAGCTTCCTCTGACGAGGTCTGCATTTATTGAACCTTCGCCAGGTAACATATCTGTTGGGAGAGTACGCAGTTCCAGTTCCGCACCCTGCTTCTGAACTTGCCTGGAACGATGCGGCCTCCCATTGCTACCTCTCAGAAAGGGACTCTGCGTGCAGTCAAGGACGCGCTGGCAGCACGGGACCTGCAGTCAACTCTGAGTGGTCTAACCCCTAGCCACTCGAATTGATGTGCTGTTTACGAGCGCTCTGGGAACTACGCTCCGATTACCCCCAAGGCCGTGTTCGACGTCTCCTGCACCTGGCACCTGATATTCCAAAAGCGCTTCAGCCCCCGGCTGAATCTTCTGCTGATGAACCTATGCAGGTGGAACCGAGTCCGGCTTTCTCTACAAGAGCGTTCCAGGCGCGTCAGGAGAACCTGTGGGCATGTATTGTGCCAGCCCAGGGCACTTCCGTCGGGGCTTGTCCTGCCGCCCCCAACGTCCGGGAAACGCCAGCACCTAGGCTTCTCAGAGAAGCGTCCTAGGTGAGACTAAAGCTTCTCCACCACCACGCTTGACTCTCCCGTACCCTCAGCATTGCACTGGCAACCCAGATCCAGTTTCCGCCCTTCCTGATTCAGGCTCTACAAGCGAACTTTAGGATGCTGCCCTGGTCTCCCAGCATCACTTCCCTGTGTTCGTCTCAGGAAGCCATTGTCTATTGCCCTCGGTCAGAGTGGCCAAATTCTCTCCGTGCCCATCCGTTTTTCGAACAGAACCCCTGCCTCCTGCAAGTTGGAGCATTACATAGAGAAAGACTGTCCGTTTTTGTGCTGCCCAGTGCACTTCCACTCTCCTGCTTGGCCTCCCCTGGTTGCAACAGCATGCCCCGTTTTGGCTGGTCTTCTGGGAGATTCCTCCGTTGTGTCCGGATCGTTTCAATCACACTGTATGAAGGTTCTTACATCCGTCCCTGTCGGTACTTCACCTTGTCTCCTAATCCTTTGGGGGCTTCTCTCCATACCAGGACTTCGCGATGTGTTCTCCAAGAAACAAGCTGAGACCTTCCTCCACAATCGTCCCTACGATGCCCCACTCGTACGCTGCCTGGATCTTCTCCTCCTCGGGTCGGGTGTAACCCGCTCTCGTACCTGAAACAGCCGCCATGGTCCGCGTAATGTCCAGTAAATCTGCAAAGAAGGCTCATTTTCGCAATCCACCTTCCGCGGCGCCGGCTTCTTTTTTGTCACCAGAAATGCTCTCTCCTCTCCGCCCGTATGAACTATCGCGGTCTTAAACAACGTCACCGTTAATAATCGCTTCCTCTGGCCGCTGATCACGGACTGTTTTGGGATCCCTACGGGTGCTAGAGTCTTTACCAAGCTGGATCTTCGTGGGCCTACAATCTTATCCGCACCAGAGGGGCCGCCGAGTGGAAGACCCGCCTTTAACACCCGTGTGGGCCCATTATTGAATATTTAGTTAATGCCTTTCGGACCTCTGTAATTCCGCCAGCCGTTTTCCAAGAGTTTTTCAACATATCTTCAGTGATCTTATTGTACCGCTGTGTTGTGGTTTACCTGGATGACATTCCTTTTGTATTCTTGCTACTCTCGAGGTCCCACCATTTTCCCATGTACGGCAAGTCCTTAGGCCGCCTCAGGGCCAACCATCTCACGCCAAACTGGAGAGTGCCTGTTTCATCAAAAACCCTTCCTTCCTCTGCTACATTTCTTTCCGATAAAGGCTTTGCAAATGGCTCCTGACAAGTTATCTGGCGGTTCTCTTCATGTGGCCACTGCCCAGTGGGACTACGGGCTAATTCAGATTTCCTGCGGCTTCGCAAATTATTATAGACATTCATTCTCTCACTTCTCGACTCCTGGTAGCTCCTATGGTGGCGCTAACAAGAAAGGTGTCATTTCCTCGTGCCTGGCCCCCAGCGCTGACCAGGGCCTCACGAGACTACCGTTGCTTTTTTTCTTCTGCCAGTCCTTACCGACCAGATACCAGAACCATTTTTTTTTGTGTAGGTTATGCCTCCTCCGTAGGAGCTGGAGCGGTCCTTAACTCAGAATGGGCCTAGGGGCCGTTACTCTAATCTTGCGGCTTCTTCTTCCAAATTTTCTCCCCTGCAGAAGAGGATTATTCTATTCGGAGATCGTGAGCTTCTGGGCCATCAAGCATTCGCCTTGGAGGAGTTGGCTGTCATCTGTTGGCGGGAGCCAGATTTCAGTCAGCATCTACACTGACCACAAAACCTCCAATACCTACAGTCGGCTCACGTTTGAACCCGCTCACGCCCGTTGGTTTCTCTTCTTTTTCCCGTTTGACTTCCAAATCCATCTTTCTCGCCCTGCCGAGAACATCAGGCTGACGCCTTGTCCCGTGCTTCGGATGTTATGGTGGAGGACTGGTGCCCCGAGATACTCGTTCCTCCTGGGACCTGTTCTGGCAGCACGGTTGAACCTCCGCAATTACCCTCCCGGCCAAAGACTTATATGTGCGACCTGACTTCGAAAGAGTATCTGACCTGGGGACATTCCTCTCGTGTGGCTGTGCACCCTTGGTCAGCGCTCTGTGGCCCTAATTTCCCAATTCCTATTGGTGGCCTGATTTGGTCATGGACGTTCTGGATTTTGTGCGGTCTCTGTACCTCTTGTGCTCGTAATAAGCCCCTCACGACAAAAACCACTGGTCTTCTTTTGCGTTCCCCCGGCCTACTGCCCGTGGTCCTCACGTGGCTATGACTTTTTTTTACGATCTGCCACCACATCATCTGGCAATACCGTTAATCTGGTGGTAACCGACCGCTTTTCCAAAATGTCTCATTTTGTTCCGCTGCCAGGCCTGCGTCTGCTCCACAACACTGCCAGCCAGTTCTTTCAACACACATCTTTCGCCTCATGGACTTTCCGTTGCACATCGTCTCGGATCCCAAGGGTGGCAGGCAGGAAGGAATAAGGGGAAGAGAAAGGAGAAAGGTTCGATGGAGAGATAATACATGGAAGGAGGTATGAAATGATTAAAGGGAGCGACGGTGGTGGGGGGGGTGAACATTTGGGGTGAATGAGTTCATACTGGTAAGGTAAGGGGAGCTTGGGGGGTGAAAGTAGGCGTGAGTATGAGGCGGGAACGATGAAAGTAAGGGAGGAAAGAGGGATGTGGATCCCTTTTTTCTCCGCCTTACCCCGCTCTGGGAGCCTGTGCTATTCCACTGCAGAGAATAAAACTGGACTTCTCTTCTCGTCCATCCTCAGTCTAATGGACAGGTTTAAAGAGTTAACCAGACTTTGGGCTGTTACCTCTGCGTCACTTTGTCTCTGCCGTCGGATAACTGTTCCACCTTGGGCAAGTTCTCAATATAACTCCCTGATTCGGAGTCTGCTGGTGCCTCACCCTTCTTTGTTCTATATGGAAGACATCCACGTCCACCCCTACCCTCTTCCCCGTGTCTGCTGATGTTCCTGCTGTGGAAGGTTGGTAACGACCTTAAGCTATTTGGGACAGACTCGTCAGTCCCTGCTTCAGGCCTCTGCCCGCCCAAGATCAGGCCGATAAAAAACGCAGGCCTCCTCCGCATCTCTCTCCAGGGATAAAGTGTGGCTGTCTTCAAAATATGTCCCGGTTGAGATTACCGCTACAAGCTTGGCCCTCGCATCTGGGTCCATTTGAGGTGCTTAAGTCGTATTACCCCTGTGCCTATAAGCTTGCGGCCTTCCTCCCCCATGCGCATCCCGAACTCTTCATGTCTCCCTGCTCAAGCCTGTTCATCTTGAATCGCTTTCTCCCAGCAAGATCCTCCTCCTACTCCAGTGGGCGGACTCTACCACAACACCTATAGGTAAAAGAGATTGGGATTATGGACATGTACTTTGTCTGTTTGATGCCTATGACACTGATGGAAACTCCTGTGCTCTCTTTATATGCTGCCCCTTGTACATTTAAGGAAATCTGCCATTTATTTTCATGCATTGTGAATGAAATTTACTTTGAGAATGCTGTAGCTACTCTGCTGCATAAACATATCTTGTTTAATCCCTTAACTGAGTGGTTTTGTTAAAAAAAACTAATATAAAATTCAGGACATTGGGTAAGCTGGGAGCAGACTTGCTTCTGTACATAAAAGAGCTGCCTGAACTGTCCAGACAGAACTAATCAACTGGCTGACTCATACACAGCAGCTAGGGGGATGGTGAAGCAATTGATTACTTCTGCCTGTCAGGGACAACACAGTGATGACATATTCTCAGCTTATGCTGGGCAGGACAAGGCTGGAGCAGGGCATAATTAGGGTAGAAGGAGAAGCGCTAGGGCAGCGGTGGCGAACCTTTTAGAGACTGGGTGCCCAAACTACAACCAAAACCCACTTATTTACCATCAAGTGCCAACATAACAATTTAAACTTTAACCTATTGCTCCCTGTTCTTCCACAACATAAAAAGTATCAGACCCCTGAGTACACCAATACGGTTGAAAGCAGGAGGGCAAATTCAGACATCAATGTAGCATCTTTCCCGAGTCTCTCGAATCATGGGGCCAGCAAGGAGACTTCAAAAGATAATTTGTCCAGGGCCGGATTATAGGCGGGGCTCCCGGGGCTCGAGCCCCGGGGCCCCCACCATCTTGCCCCCCCTAGGGGCCCCCACCAGATCGCGCCTCCCGCTACCCCCTTATGAGCCGCATGCCGTCCGCAGCCTCCCGGCCATCTCTATGAACGACCGTGCCGCGTCCCAGCTCATCCACCCCCCTGCATGGACTCCCCGCCCACCCTTCCTGCTGCAGTCTAAGCCGTCCGCACTTCGGCACAGGCGACTCCGCCTCCGCGCAGGCCCCCCCTCCCCCAGCACAGGTGATGGCTTCCTGGCCCGCCCATCCCGGCGCCGTGTATGCCCGAGCCGGCCCACACAAACAAGCGACACCGCTCGACCCCGCCCCCCGCTCGACCCCGCCCCTGCTCGCACCACTCCCCGACCCCCCCGCCGACCCCTCCCTCCCGCTCTCAAAACCCCCACCGCCCCTACACGCTCCGCGCTCAAAAATATCACTCCACTGTCCGCCCCCCCTCGCGCGCCTCAAACACACATCCCCCCACACGCTCGAACAAGCATCCCCGCCACCCCCAATGTCCCTGCAACAAGCAAAACAAACCCACACCCCCCTCCCCCCCCGGTCGAACAGCACCTGCAAGACTCACCCGCCTCCCCAAACAGACACCCGATCATCATAAAATGAAGATATACATATGTTTTGGTGTTTGTGTATTTAGTATATACAGTGTGTATATTTGTTTAAGTATTACAGGTGTTAGTGTGTATAACAGTGTATATACAGTGTGTATAGTGTGTATTATACAGTGTATACAGTGTGTATGTGTATATCATGTATATACAGTGTGTATATGTGTTTATGTATATACAGTGTATATATGGTTATGTACGTGTATATACCCCCAGTGTGTTTATATGTGTATTATGTATATACAGTGTGTATATGCGATCTACTGTGTATATATGTCATACTAGTGTATAGATCTATCTCGGTTTATTATACTCAAAATTTATATAAGCATATACTGTAGTGTGTACCTTATTAATATAATTATATATATATATAATACATTTTAGTGTGATGATATGGTTTTTGTATATGACTAATAATGTATTATGTATATGCTGTATATACTGAATGTGTGTGTGTATTCCCGTTCATGTGTTTTGTTATCTGTAATCTGAATGTTGTGTATTTGCTGTAATGTGTGTATATAACCTTTATGAGTTGTATATACTGCCTGTGCATTAGTGTATAAAGATGTATATGAGTGCCACAAAGGTGTGTGTGTATTAGAGTCTATTACTTGTGATTATCTATGCAAGTATTTCGAGTGTGTAGAACTTATGTGTGTGTTATTAAGATATTAAAGGCGTTATGTTACAGTTGTTATCATACTACACTGGGGGCGAGCGGGCTGTATCTGATTATGTGTTACTGGGGGGCGAGGCTGCTGTTATTACTGTGGTCTACTGGGGATGAGGCTGGTGATGGAGCTGTGTTAACTGGGGATGAAGGCGGCGATCATATATTGGGGTTACCTGGGAGTAGGCGGGCGTATGTAGCTGTGCTACTGGGGATGAGGCGCTGTCTGTGGTGTTTACTGGGATGTAGGCTGTACGTGTGTACTGGGGTGCAGGCGGGCGATGTGCTGTAGTGCTGTGAGCTGTGAATGTAGCTGGTGGTCGAGGCGGAGGCTGTATGCCTACGCCGTGTGTTAGGGGGGGTGAGGCGGTCTGTATGATTAGCGTGGTTACTGGGGATAGGCGCTGAGGCTGTGTCTGGTGAGCGCGAGTAGCTGTGTCTGGGTGAGGCGGCGTGTGTGATTCTGGGGATGAGGCGGCTGTATTAGCAGTGGTACTGCTTGGATGTGGAAGGAAGCAGGAGGACTGTGGTGTACGCTACACTTAGTGGCGGGCCCTCCACCAGGATTTTTGCCCTAGGTGCCCCCACTCCTTAATCCGGCCTAATTTGGGTCCCTGTTCACACCTACCTTGTCACTCTCCGCAGTTCCAATCAGTCGGAAGATGTGTCACCTTACAGAGCATTGAGAGCCAGCCATCTCAGTTGTCGCAACTGCATGACGGTTCAAGTCCTGTCTGCGGTGAACACGTCCTGGTGGCGGACAGAGCTGGGTGCCCAACGCGAATAGGGCTCACGGAGTGTCACCCTCTGGCACCATGTGGCCATAGGTTCCCATCCTGCGCGATGGGCATCCACAGGAGTGACAGAGCCTCATTATCATAATGTCCGAAAGCTTGTTTGAGCAAAAAAAACACCCAGGGATTTTAAACAAGATAGCTTCTGATCAGTGTACTACAAGCATTTCGAATGTATGTTTGTTCATAAATGCACAGGAAATGTAGGTTCTTTAAATGGAGGATCAGGGAAATGAGCCCCTGGTAAGCTTCTACAGAAAGAATTAAAATGTACTGAAGCTGTAACGTCACGTATTAGGTTGTGGTTAAAAAAAATTAAAATAGGTCAATAAACTGGCACAGGAATTATGAGAGAATAATATGATCTTTTGTAATCCTTAACCCTTGCATACCAAGGTCAGTGGCTTTTCCATAAAGCTCTGCCTTGTGGTAAAGGGATCTCCGAAGGTCAACAACGGAGGGGACTGGGCTCACAGGGTTGCAGTCCTCCTGCCTACCTGGATGATTCTATTACTGAGTATCAGGGACATTTAATTAGCTGTGAGAACATTCCTGCAGCACAGCCAGCCATCCCATGTACAACATATAAACGTGACCCTGATATATCCAAAAGGGAACAACATCCCAGGCTACCATGTAAAGGGAAGTCTGCTAACCTCCACATGGGAGCAGTCACTTCCATGTATATTCCATCCTTTTATCCCATTGCAATAACCTCTCCCTACATGGAGAAATCTTATAATCGAAAGGTCTTCAACCATGCAATCTCGCCTGAGCGTTACTTACAATACCACTTTCTCTAGTTGTTCTTTATTCGGTTTCTCAGCTCCGCTATCTATTCTTCCAACCTTTTCAACTTTTAAAAGACCAGAAAAATAGAAGAATCTGGGTACGCATCTAACTTGATTTTTCTTAAACCTTTCTTACGTGAGGCTTCCTAGATTTATTACCATAATGTTTACTTTCCGTATTATAATTTTTGTCACAGATTCAGTCTAATTTGCAGATATTAGCCCAAAATAAACAATGTATCCCCAATTCACAGATACATTGTATCCACCATCAGAGTATACATTGTATCCCACCTCAGTGTTATATTGATCGACACTCTCAGAGTATCACATTGGGTGAAGTTATGACTTACCGCACCCATCCGCGATCCAGCGGCGCGTTCTTCTGAACAGGAATTGTCGGGTCCGGACGGGATTTATGATGGACAGTTTGTCCCTCCGCCGTCCACCGCAGTGGCGCTGCTGCGCATGAAATGCATCTGATTGTCGCCGGACTAACACCTGCTGGACCAGTGTGAAGTGTAAGCACTCACCAAGGACTAAATTTTCGGTTTAGTTAAATGCCAGCGTTTTTTCCGAACTCTGTCGAGGGATTTATCGTTCGCTCGGCCACGCCCCCTGCGATTCCGTCACGTGCATGCCAGCGCCGAGCGCCACAATACGATTTCGCGTGAGCACAAAATCCCGGTGGCAATTCAGTACAGATCGGCTGCAAATCTGAAATATTCGGGTAACACGTTCAGGAAAACGCGAACTGCCTTAAATCGCTGTGCCCTATAGTATAATGAGCCACCACAGAGTCTGTTGATCCTCTAGTTTGTTCCACATCAGAGTATACATGTATGCCACATAATATATTTGTATGAAAACAACATAAGTAGCTTGTATCCCTCACATAATGATCCACATACAGTACATCATAGGTATACGTCACAATCAGAGGTATCTACCATCATCAGGATACATTCCACTCACAGTATATTTAACAAGAAATTGTATCCCCATCAGAACAGTATCATAACATTGTATCCCACAATCAAAGTATAAGATTGTATACTCACGTACATTTTATGCACAGTCAAGTAATACATTGTATCCCACACAGTATCAGAACTAGATATACATTATTCAGTTATTCGTTTATCCACATCAGAGTATGACATTGTACCTGTACATTAATCCCTATCGATCACATAAATGTATCCACACATCAAGTATGACATGTATCCCACACTCACACATACAGTGTTACAGTTCCTACGTATCATGTGTATACATCACAGTATACATGTATCCCACATCAGAGATACTTGTATCCCACATCAGTTAAGTATACATTGTTATCCCACATACAGGTTATACATTGTATCCATCATCAGAGGTATACATTGTAATCCCACATCACAGTGATACTTTGTATCCCACATCGAGTATACATTGTAATCCCCACTCAGGTATACATTGTATCCCACATCACTAGTCATACATTTGGTATGCCCACATCAGAGTATACATTGTAGATCAGAGTACATTGTATCCACATACACAGTATACATTGTATCCACACATTGCTAACAGTATCACTTCCGTATTCATTTATCCACATCAAGGTATCATTGTAATCCCACATCACAGCTATACATTGTATCCCATCAATCAGTTACTACATTGGTATCCCACATCACAGGAGTCACATTGTATCCACATCAGAGTATACATTGTATCCCATCGAGTCTACATGGCATCATCACAGTATACATTGTAGTCCAATCCAGAGTATACATTGTACTCCCACATCAGAGTATACATTCTGATCCCACATCAGATATATTACATGTGGACCATGGAGTCTAATGTCAATCGGTTTGCATGCCCGCACGTTACATGGAGGCAACTCAGTGTATACTGCTCCCCCTACACAGTATAAATTGGGTAATTGCACCCATATACAAGTAGTTCGGCAGATTATCAGCTGTCTCAAGGCAGCGTAGTTACAGTTGCTATCGCACCCAGATAACACACGCCACACTCAAGCAGTATTTCATTTCTGTACCACATGCCAGGAATAGTGTTGCATAGAAAGCTGCGAGCTGAGGGTCGTGTTGGGGCTGTCCGACTGAACGAAAGGAGTATGTAGCACGCATATACTGGCAGATATAAGTGTCTACGAGATCCAGTCCATTGACACCTCAGTTATTTTCAGTCTGATAAGACTATGAGTCACAACAAATATCATCAGGACACTAAAATCTGCCCATAGTTATATTGTACACGCATAATATTTGTAAAAACTATTGTGATTATATATGCTGTTGTATCTGTATACAGTGATATGGTTGTTTATATGTCATAAATATATGCTGTATGCTTATAAATGGCACTGTGTGTGTAATTGCTCTATATGCTGCACTATGAAGTGTATAAATTTTGATTGTAGCTCACATGTGGTGAGTATAAAATATGTATATTTTTCAAGCGGAAAGGGGGGGGCCCAGTTCGAAGCCGCTATGGAGCCCTAGGTACCAATCACCCGCATCAGAGTTCAGTATATATAGTACCCCACATCAGAGAGATCTACTTTGTATGCCACAACCGCCTGTTCTTCTTATGAATTTCCAGACGATGGAATAGAACACAGATACGGGGCTTCTTCTACTTCTGGGACTCCTTGTTCTTCCTTTTCGCACTGAAGATAGTTCTTTTGCCATGGTTGTATGTTGAGACCTTTGCAAAAGCATTTACACTTGTGGTTTTAGAAAGCATTAGTTGTGGCACAAGGTCTCTATCTGACACATACGGTAATTAAAGGTAAAATGTAGTTAAAAGGTAGATCAATATTATCGTCTATTACATGCCGTGTATACCTGGCGCGGTCCTATATGATGGGTTGAGAATTGATGCGGCTTTCCTTAGATTTGAAGGAAACCATTCCATTGCCCTCCCTGCTGTCATATGTGAAGGATGTCAAATCTCAGATTGCAAATGACAAAACTTGTTGGATTTTCAAAGAGCTTTGTTGAGACTTCAATTGTTGGTGCGCAGATCCATCTGATAAGTATTACCAGCTGGACATTATTTATGTGTGTAATTATCTGCACTCAGTATACATGGGGGGGGTCCGGATCTGCGGGGCAGACCTCCTGACTACTGTCCCTCTTGAGTGAAGCTCTGAAATAAAGCATGTTCACACCATCTCTAAGAGCAATCCCAAGAAGACTGGATACTTTGCTTGCCTGCATCAATGCTGGTCTCTCATGCTCACAGCCCCGTGTGAGCATGTATTAGCCGTTGTTAATGTGTTGCTGTGTTGTGTAAAGTCATGTTGATATGTTGACTTTGTGTGAATATATGCTTGGTGCTGGTGTGTGATTGGGTGGTTAGTGCCGGGTTGTTGTGGTGTGTTAGGGAAATAACAGGTTGGGTGTGCTCAGTGTATATATAACAGTGACTGCGCGTGGTGAATGTGTATAATAAACAGGGCTGGTTTGTCTTGTGGTGGTATTATAGAACAGTCCTTACGAGGTGGCTGCTGTCTGTGTGTACTATATGTGTTGGCTGGGTAATTTTGCTTGTATGATAGTTAGGTATTGAATTGTGCTTGCTGTCCTGAGTGTTGGACTTAACCGTGGCTGAGGCTCTGTTTTTCTGTTTGTGTGCACATAGTAGTGTTGAAGTAGTGATGCTGATTTGTGTGTAGACTAGTTCATGTTTGGTTGACTGTGTGTTGTATATAGGATACTGTCTGGTGTGTTCATGTTGTGTATAGCAGGGTGGCTGTGGTGTTGGTGTGTGTGTTTAGCACATGCTGGGTGTGTCCATCGCTCTCTCTGTTATAGCAGTTGCTGGTGGGTGTTGTGTGTGTAGAGAGAGTGTTGGTCGGGTTTGTTGATTTTGTTGGTGTGTGCATAGTAGTGATTGGGTTGGGTTGCTGGTATGTATATTATGCTGGTGTAGAATGTGTGATTGCGGTGTTCTAGCGTATGCTTGGGTGTGTTTGGGTGGTAATAGTAGGGTTGGGTTTGTGTTGCTGTATGATAATGTTAGTGCTGGTGTGTGCTGGTGTGTATGCAAGTGCGGGTTGACTGTGTTGTGTGTGGGATATGTGTGTTTTTGGTGTATGATGCTGTCAGCTTCATCAGTGCTGGGTTAGTTTGATGGGTGTGCGATATAGTAGTGCCGGATCTGTTTGTCATGAGTGTGCTCTTGTGTATAGCCAGTGCTGAGTGTGTCGTGTGAGGTATGTAGTAAACGTATGTAGCGGATCTGAGTAAGTAGAAAGAGTGTAGAAGAAGCTGGTGTGATCCATCTGAATGATTGATTGTTTGGGCGAGTGCTAGTGAATGAATGAATGGTAGCTGAGCTGAGTGTATGTGAATGAGAGGAATATAGCAGGGGCTGAATGTATGGAGCAGCAGAACTATTTGTACTAAATCTATGGGTGGTTATATTATACGGTAAGATCTGTTCTCCAGTCCAAATGTGGCTCTAAGCTATACAGCCAGGTTCCTCAAATCATGACTTCGCTTTTGAATATTGCAATTGCAATCGGAGGACTCCGGTAACAGGTAAAGAAAACATTTCTAGAGTCAAAAAATATACTGGACTTTTCATTTTAGTATGAAGGGCCAACGAGGAGAGCTAGACCCTCCCCATGCCCAACCCCACCCTCCCCCCACCATGGTTTTTGTATATGCTATGTATATGGTATGTATGTATATGCTGTATATACTGAATGTGTGTGTGTATTTCCCGTATGTGTGTGTATATGCTGTATATACTGAATGTGTGTGTATTTGCTGTATGTGTGTATATACTTTATGAGTTTGTATATACTCTGTGCATTAGTGTATAAATGTATATGAGTGCACAAATGTGTGTGTGTATAAGTCTATACTTGTGATAATATATGCAAGTATTCGAGTGTAGAACTTTATGTGTGTGTATATAAGTATATAAAGGCGTTTATGTATCAGTGTATACATACACTGGGGGCGAGGCGGCTGTATGTATTGGTGTTACTGGGGGCGAGGCGGCTGTATGTAGCTGTGTTACTGGGGTGTATATGCTATGTATATGGTATGTATGTATATGCTGTATATACTGAATGTGTGTGTGTATTTCCCGTATGTGTGTGTATATGCTGTATATACTGAATGTGTGTGTATTTGCTGTGTGTGTGTATATACTTTATGAGTTTGTATATACTCTTTGTATTAGTGTATAAATGTATATGAGTGCACAAATGTGTGTGTATAAGTCTATACTTGTGATAATAAATGCAAGTATTCGAGTGTAGAACTTTATGTGTGTGTATATAAGTTTATGTATCAGTGTATACATACACTGGGGGCGAGGCGGCTGTATGTATTGGTGTTACTGGGGGCGAGGCGGCTGTATGTAGCTGTGTTACTGGGGATGAGGCGGCTGTATGGCCCGCGTCCAGCTCATCCACCCCCCTCTCTGCATGGGACTCCCCGCGCCCACCCTTCCTACTGCAGTCTCAGCCGCCGCACTTTCGCAAGGCACTCCGCCGGCCCCGGCGCAGCCCCCCCCCCATCCCCCAGCACCAGGTGATTGGCTTCCTGTGCCCGCCCATCCCGCGCCGTGTTCCCGAGCCGGCCCAAAAACAAGCCACCGCTCACCCAGAGTTGTCCTCACCCCTCGCTACCCCGCCCCTTGCTCGGGCCCCACTCCCCGACCACCCGCGACCTCCCCACGTCCTCAAACCCCCACCGCCCCTACTCGCTCCGCGCTCAAAAGATACATCTCCACCGTACTGCCCCCGCTCCGCGCCCTAAACAAGACACACACCCTCGCCCACCGCTCGAAACAAGCATCCCCGCCACCCACCATGTCCCGTGCAAACAAGCAAAAAACAAAACCCATCACACCCCCCTCCCCCCGGTCGAACAGCACCTTGCAAGACTCACCCACCCTCCCCAACAGACACCCGATCATCATAAAAGGTGAAGGATATACATATGTATTTGGTTTGTGTATTTAGTATATACAGTGTTGTATATTGTTTTAAGTATATACAGTGTTATGTTATACAGTGTATATCAGTGGTTATGCTGTTTATTATACAGTGTATATCAGGTTGTATGGTGTATATACCAGTGTATATAAGTGTGTATATGTGTTTATTTATATCAGTGTATATATGGGTTATGTACAGTGTATATACCCCCAGTGTCGTAATGTGTATTAATGTATATACAGTGGTAGATTATGTGCATATATTGTATCATATGTATTGGTATAATGCCATCTTACGTGTACTTTATACAGCATCATAATTTATATAAGCATATACTGTATGTGTGTACCATTAATATAATTTATATTATATATATATATACATTTATGTGAATGATATGGTTTTTGTATATGACTAGTTAATTGTATTATGTATATGCTGTATATACTGAATGTGTGTGGTGTATTCCGTTCTGTGTTTGTATATGCTTGTAATACTGAATGTGTGTGTATTTGCTGTAATGTTGTATATCTTTATGAGTTTGTATATACTGTGCTATATACATGAGTGCACACAAAGGTGTGGATTGGTCTATTATTAATTGATGCAGTATATGAGTGCAAATATGTGTGTGTTATTAAGTATAAAGTCTTATCTTCGTGTTATTATCATACATGGCAGGGCTGTCTATCGAGTGTTATGGGGGCGACGGCCATACTGTGTATGGATGGCGTGATGACTGGTTATGGGGATACGCATAGTATATTGTTACGGAAGGCGGGTATGTTACTGTGTAAGGTCGAGCTTGTTGCTGGATTAGTGTACTGGGGATGGCAGGCGGGCGTGTATGTCTTAGTATGTGTTACTGGGGGCGAGGCGTGTGTATCCCTAGCTCTGTGGTTCCTATGGGTGTGAGCGGCTGTATGTAGCGTGTGTTAACTGGGGATTGAGGCGGCTGTATATGTGGGTTCCTGGGTAGGGCCGGCTGTATGTAGTCTGTGTACTGGGGATGAGGGCGCTGTATCTGTAGGTGTATGTACTGGGGATGAGCGGCTGTAAACGACTGTGTACTGGCTGTATGTAGCTGTGTTACTGGGGGCGAGGCGGCTGTATGTAGCTGTGTTACTGGGGATGAGGCGGCTGTATGTAGCTGTGTTACTGGGGATGGGGCGGCTGTATGTAGCTGTGTTACTGGGGGCGAGGCGGCTGTATGTATCCCCAGTACATACACTAACTACAGCCGCCCTCATCCCCAGTACACAGCTACATACGCGGCCCCTCACCCCAGGAACACAGCGACATACAGCCGCCTCAATCCCCAGTAACCACGCTATGCATACAGCCGCCTCACACCCCCTCTCACACGAGCGGTAGGGCATCACACCGCCTCGCCCCCAGTAACACAGCTACGTACAGACATCCGCCCGCCTGCATCCCCAGTACACACCCTACATCCAGCCCAACAGCCGCCTCATCCCCATTAGCACAGCTAACATACGCCCCGCCTCTCCCCCAGTAACACCAATATATATCGCCGCCTCATCCCCAGTAACACAGCTCCATCATCCGCCTCATCCCCAGTACCACAGCTACATACAGGCCGCCTCGCCCCCCATAACACATACATCAGGAACAGCCCGCTCGCCCCAGTGTATGTATAGATAACACTGATACATAACGCCTTTATATCTTAATAAACACACACATAAGTTCTACACACTCGAATACTTGCATATATTTCACAAGTAAATAGACCTAATACACAACACACTTTGTGTCACTCATATACATCTTTATACAACTAATGCACAGGAGTATATACAACTCATAAAGGATATACACAATTACACAAATACACACACATTCAGATTACAAGCATAGTACAACACACATGACGGGAAATAACCACACACATTCAGTATATACAGCATATACATAATACATTATAACTAGCATATACAAAAACCATATATCACATAAATGTATTATATATATAGTATAATATATATATAGTACAACAATACAGTATATGCTTATTTATAATACTATGTTGATATATAACGCTAGTAGGCATGCTATACACATATATGACAGATATACACAGTAGATCGCATATACCCACTGTATATACATAATACACATTAACGACACTGGGGGATATACACTGTACTACCCAGTATATACACTGATATAAATAAAACACATATACACACTTATATACACTGATATACACATACAACCTGTATACACGTATATACACACTATACACACTGTATATACATGTATAACACTAACACTGTATATACTTAAAACAATATACAACACTGTATATACTTAAATACACAACACAAATACATATTATATACTTCACTTTTATGATGATCGGGTGTCTGTTTGGGGGCAGGGTGGGTGTCTTGCAAGGTGCTGTTCGCCGGGGGGGGAGGGGGGGTGGGTTTGTTTTTGCTTGTTTGACAGGGCATGAGGGGTGGCGGGGATCTTGTTTCGAGCGTGTGGGGCGGGTGTGTGTTTGTTAGGCGCGCGAGCGGGGGCGTGACACGGTGGACGATGAGTATCTTTTTGAGGCGCGGAGCGGTAGGGGCGGTGGGGGTTTTGAGAGCGGGACGTGAGAGTCGGGGGGGCGGGGAGTGGTGCCGAGCAAGGGGCGGGGTAGAGCGAGCGGGTGGAGCAACCTCTGGTGTGTAGCGGTGTAGCTTGTTTGGGGCCGGCTCGGGAAACACGGCGCGGGCATGCGGCAGGGCAAGGAAGCCAATCACCTGGTGCTGGGGGATGGGGGGTGGGCACTGCGCGAGCGCGGGCGGAGCGCCTTGCGAAAGTGCGGCCGGCTAATGCAGCAGGAAGGTGTGGGGGGGGAGTCCCATAGCAGAGGGGGGGTGGATGAGCTGGACGCGCGGACCCGGGGTCTTTCCCCCCATAGAGATGGGCCGTGAGGCTGCGGACGGTATGTGCGGCTCATAAGGGGTAGCGGGAGGCGCGCATCTGTTGGGGGCCCCTAGGGGGGTGCAAATGGTGGTGTGCCCCGTGGCTCGAGCCCCGGTAGCCCCGCCTATATCCGCCCTGGCCAAATTAATCTTTTTGAAGTCTCCTTGCTGGCCCCATGATTCGAGAGACTCGGGAAGATGTACATGATGTCTGAATTTGCACCTCCTGCTTTCAAACCGTCTTTGGTGTAACTCAGGGTCTGTACTTTTTATGGGGTTGTGGAAGAACCTGGAGGGTCAAAAACCAAAAAATTTAGGTTAAAGTTTACAAAATTTGGTATGTTGGCCCTTGATGGTAAATAAGTGGGGTTTTGTTGTAGTTTGGGGGCACCCATTCTCTAAAAGGTTCGGCCACCGCTGCCCTAGCGCTTCTCCTTCTATTCTAACCCTAATTATGCCCTGCTCCAGCCTTGTTCCGCCCAGCATAGCTTGAGAATATGTCATCACTGTGTTTGGTCCCCTGACAGGCAGAAGTAATCAATTGCTTCAAAACCATCCCCCCATGCAGCTGCTGTGTATGAGTCAAGCCATTTGATTATTTATCTGTCTGACAGTTCAGGCGCTCTTTTTATGTACTCAGAAAGCAAGTCTGCTCCCCAGCTTACCCATGTCCTGATTTTATATTATTTTTTTTTAACAAAAACACTCAGTTAAGGGATTAAACAAGATATGTTTATGCAGCAGAGTAGCTACATACAAGCATTCTCAAAGTAATTTATTCACAATTCATGGAAAATACATGGCAGATTTCCTTAATGTACAAGGCGGCAGCATATAAAGGAGCACAGGAGTTTCCATCCGTGTCATAGGCATCAAACAGACAAAGTACAATGTCCATACTCCATGTACCTGCATTAGAAGTGACACACTCAGGGAACTTGAGACACCTTTACTAATTAGTGGGTCCCAGTAGCCTATTAAAGGGACCTCAGTCTCCAGTTTTTACCCCCACCAAGCACCTTAAGGGGGTATGACAGATCCTTTCTACAATTCTCTCTCTAGTTGAAATCTCACCTGTTTTACCTATTTAATAATCACCCCGAATCATGAGAAAATGAGCAGAAAAAATAACTATTTGGAATGAATGAGTCACTTTCTATCTTCAGTGGTGTATATCTAGAGCCATGCCGTATCTTCTCTGTTCATTAGAACCACATTCATCGTGTGAACCAAAAGCATGATTCCGGTGCCTACAGAATCAAAAGATGTGGTCTGAAGAACCCCCCCACACTGTCCTGAGAGTTACCATCATGAGGCCAAAATTTTACTCCTTCCGTCTCATTTTTCACATGACCAATTTTTCCAAAGTTCCATTTTTTTCTCTAAAACATTCATCATTTATATTGCGATTGAGTATTTCTTGGTGGATTTCATTTCGTAGAAGGGACTTGCGCTATACAGATGCGGTGTCTGAGGGTAGCAGAAGAAATATCATAACTCCTTAGATTGAATACATTGATAGGCCGGCCTCCTTCTCTCCCGTCACATAAACCATCTTCTATAGAGTAATGGGAGGTCATTTTCCTCATGGGTAGAGACAATATTATTATCCTCTTTAATATTAAATGAGGAGATTGCAGCCTTAATGTATATTTAAATCTACTTTCGGGGTGATTGACATCTACTTATGTGATGGACGGGTCAATTCACGCTCTCCTTCCCTGCCAGTGTGGGGCGGATATCGGAAAGTGAATCTAGAAATAATATGAAATCAAACTATCTACCTTCAATAGGACGACCCTGTCTGAGACACACAATTAAGACACAGTAAGACTTTTTTTTCTAGCCACAGCCAAACTTAGCAATCAGTGCTCTTATTTTCATTCACTACCTAATAGGCTAGATAGGCCCTTACTGTCGGTGGGTTGTCCGCTCCCACCTAGGCACTGCCCAGCAACGTAAAATATGTGACTCAACAAACGTATCTAAACCAATCTACTGATTGCTCGAGAACTGTGGGAGGTATAGACAAGATTGTCGTACTACTTTGCAAATGGAATCATGATTACCAATGCTAATGAGTTTTGGAGCGTTAGTGTAGGTGCTGAACGGTTTTTCTGTATGCCAGAATCCACAAACTGAATGCAATTAAGGCACTATTCAAAGGGGGTTGGATGGTCCACCTCTTTACATAAGTTGCCTATGTGCCTTTACTGCCTTAATACTATTCACTACTGAATGTTCATCAATGATTCAGGAGGGGCATCCTGCTTCTTACTATAGTGCTTCTGCAAACTCGTCTGCGGATATTTGTTTAGATGTCTGAGCTCTGATATTATAGCCTGGGAGCGGCAGCAGAAGAATTATGACTCAACCCTTCTTCTGTCCGTTTCCCTTCTTTCCTGTGTGTCTACGTGAACGGACTGAGAGGGCACGCTTGTGATGCCATTAGGGCGGACTGATGGAGAGTTGCTATAACAGTGCAGCATAGGGAGAACAGGAAAAGCTGAAAGATCTAAAGGAGGCAAGACCAAAGGTAGCAAATACATACATAGACATGTCTACTCGAAGAGAATTAATTGAAACAATGGTCAAAACCCCTTCAACATAAATCTGTCTTTCCTACAGCCTAAGGGCTCATTTCACAAATGGCCAATAATGGGGTGCGAATATCCGTCGCACGCAATCTGTGGCCGATATCGGTCTCCATCGAATCGCCTATTGTGCCGTGTCAATCATACCGTAGCACGGAGAAAATATAGGACTTTCCTATATTTCACACGTGTTATGGCACCGCTGCTCCTTCTCTCGGGAGAGGGGAGGGGTAAACAGCGCTCACACCCTCCTCTCTCTAAAGTGTGGCTGAACGACGCGCCCGGAGCCTCATGAGCGAACTTGAGTGTGCGAATGTGATTTACCCTAAACAAACAGAGAATTCCTGTGAAAGCCGGAAACTGTTAACTACGAAACACAATATACATTTTATTCTGTGCATGTTTGTGCTCCATTATCTAAATAACCAATCACGTGTAATTAAAAAGCGGGCCGTTCTTCAGGCCCATAGAAGCGGGCAGGCAGTATTTCATTTTTATTTACTTGGTGCCATGGGTTCTTTTTTACATCTTTCTATATTTCTCTCTACTCTCTCCGTCTCCTCTGTTGTCTTTTATCGGTAAGCATCCACCTTATCATTACGACGCCGTTGCAGGCGCAGGTGTATGCGGTTTCAAGCCTTCTTTCATTATAGAGACGTGAACAGGGTTATGAAATGGTTTTCCTCTAATTGCATTTCCCTTCAACCAGAAATATGATGAGCGTCAATTTTCCAATTCCATTTTTCCTAACAATGCCATTAATTTAATGGATTGAGTATTTTTTGTGTATTTTATTTCGTAGAAGGGACTGCCAGCTATACAGATATCGTGTCTGAGGTAGCAGAGATTTCATAACTCATTAGATTGGAATACTTGAATGGCCTGCCTCTTCTCCCATTAACCTCTTCTAAAGTATGGGAGCATTTTCTCAAATTGGTAGAGAAAGATTATTATGCCTCTTAATATTAATTGAGGAATTGCAGTCCTTAATTTATAATTTAAATCTACTCTTCGGTGATTGATCTATTATGGATGTTACGGGAGCAATTTCCCTCCGCTCTTCTGAGGTGTGGGTCGGATATAGGAAAGTGTAATCTAGAAATAATTGAAATCAGAACTATCGACCATTCAACTTAGGACGCCCCTGTTGATGCTTGGAAGACATTGTAATGGGGGATATGGAAACTAATAATTGGGTACCTGACTCTATTTCATTCTCTTGTCATTTATATTGGACCCAGTTTAATTCCCTAGTCATGTAAGGAAGCTTTTAACTTTATTTGCAGCAAAGACAAAACACTAGGAAATCATGCTACTAACGTTTAAAGGGAATCCTGTCACCAGCCTTTTACAGTATTTAAACTACCAGGCCAGTCAGGTAGGGTAAAGTGAAATATCCCTTTTCTAATCCTCCCCTTTATACATTTCAAACTTCACCGCATGGACCTATTAAAAATAAAAAAAATGCCTCTAAATTCAGATGAAGGTGCCAACTACAAAAAAAGAGTCGGTACAGATGAGTCAACGACCTGAGAGGCTGCAGGGAGGCATAAATTTCTGACACTATCGTTGGGGTCTATAGTTCCTCTAAAACCATGCTGGGTCATTTATAAGAATTATAATCTCGGCTTTCAAAAGGCTTCATTGAATGTGTCACATTGGTAGGTTCTGTGTCCTAACAGATCTAGAAAATGATACAGAAGGTTTGGTGATATAGGATCTTTATATGAAGGTACCTGTCCGGCCACATTTGTGCATATCAATATTTTATTGTACAAGCCAACAAATTTATGTGATTATTTCCACAAGTGGGCGTCAATGGTTGTGAAAGGGGGATCATGCCTGGTGGTGGAATAGGCCCATCATGGAAGTGTTCCTGTCCCTTTCCTGTCCCGTTCAATTACTATAGCTTTGGCCAATCTTCACACCTAACAGGTCACAGTGAATTCTACACAACAAATGCCCTGGTGGCTGAATTGTCCTGCTGGATTACTTCGAGGCAACATTTATTGGTATGCATGGAGGGGTGGATGGAACATCATATGCTGGTGCCCATCCTCCTGCGTTGAAAATAAGCCCCCTATGTCTCTTTCAATAGCAATCGCTACCAAATATCCCAAAAATAGCTGTCATTCACATTTTTAAATATTACACCAAAGCACGTATTATGTGCTGGGAGCCCAAGATAGGGGCAATCCGAATGGACCCATCCTTGGCAAAAACTATCATTTTTCATGCATAGTACTTTGTAGGGAGTTACAGCCTGTTAAATACCCAATGAATATAATTTCCTTCCCCTTACTCGTGCACCAACCTGTCACTGAGAGTATCAATTTAAAGTGACTCCCAAATCACCCCTAAGTAAATAAAGTCATCATGTGACATCCTTGGTGGTCTACTGGCCTTAACAGTTCCAGAAGAGCGCACCCTGATCTGTCTGGTTGTTCACCATCGTGGGTTTTTAACCTGTTTAAAGTCGCATTTTATCACCCAGACGAATGCATTTTTGTGCATGGGTCCATCGTGTGGGTTTGTACTGGCAGAACTAGAAGTCTGTTAAATGGGAGCCAGAACTTCTTCTGGACTTATAAGTTCACAGCAGTCCCCCAGTCCGGGTTCATGAGGGGTCTACTCACACTACCGCAGCCACAAATTTTTTCAATTTTTTCCTGCTTTTCCGTCAGTTCTAAAAGCGCTTACTTTTTTATTTTTTCCATTTATGGTCTCTGGTTGAGGGCTTTTTTTTTCAGAAAAGAGTTGTACTTGATGGTAGTGTCCATTTTTGGGGTGTTATGATGCATCATTGATAAAATCTTATGCAAATTAACCATATGGCATGAATAATAACATGTTCCCTTATTCGTTGTGATCAGTAACAATTTAGATGATCCCTAAATTTATATATTTATTTCAAGTCTTTTTTTGCCAATGTTATGCAATAACAACAAGTTTTTTTTAAACTTTGCATCACCAACTTTTTTAACCTTTTTTCAGTTTTCAAATTCACAATCAACACGACGGAGGATATTTTTTGCACAACGCTGTAATTTTCGATCATCACATTTTTTTATAAACTACAGTTTCATTGTGGAAATGTGGGAAAAAACAACAAAGCATTTCTACCCTATAATCTTAAGGTATTTATTTATCTTCTCTATACAGACAGTCCCCTGATCTACGATACCTGGTTCCCTAAGGTTTGTTCTTAGTTGAATGATGTATGTAAGTCGAACTGTATATTTTAATAATTGTAACTCCAAACAAAAAATTTTTTTTTCCAGTGACCAACATTGGAGTTTCCAACTTTTTTCCTGTCCGGAAGAACATGGGTTCTTAATAAAGTTCATTACAGACTCTGTACGCTGTATCATATCAGGCGCTGAGAGTAAAGTAACTAGTATCCAGGAGAGCTGTCACCAGAGGGTCATAGGTGGGCAGAGACTGGTCTGTCTTAACTAGGGGCTTCATCTGTAAGTCAGGTGTTCCTCGTGTATAGAGCGACGCCTGTATAATCAAGATTGGGACATTATGAATACCATATTTGGGATATTTTAAGTACATTTTTTTTTTTACTTCATTTAAATGTATGGATAAAAATGAGCAATTTTGAGTTAATTTTTTTTTTAAATATTATTTTTAAACATTTATATTTTTGTCCCGGAGACTAGAACGGTGATCAATTTTTAATGCACCCTGCAATACTGTGGTATTCCAGTGTAATATCACTCAGTTGTGGCAGGAGCCCGGCTCTCAGTATATTGGCTTGATATGCCATAAGCTCGTCCAAACAAGCACCAATCACCGACTTGTGCTGCAGCCAACGAGCTTTCATTGACAATCTTTTTTCCTTCATGTGAATCTATATTTTTGAATGTCATACAAATAAGAGGCACCCATTGGCTCAAAAATATTTTCCCTCAATTATTGCTAATCCATAATTTAGCTGGCTGTAAACTCTACTGCTGTAAGTGCAGTCAGTCATGAAAGAGGAAAGTTTTTTCCCCTATATTATTAGAAGGTTTTTCGGTTATATTTATTTAAATGATTCCTATTGTCTTTGTGTGTTGACTTTTATATGTCTCCCTATGACTGGTGACTTTTTGAAATATTCATACATGTAAAGCTTGAATGGAGGATATTTAATTAACTCACTGCGGATGACAGCTCACCAATTTTGGCAAGCTTGATAAAGTTTGCATGATTTGTGCACCCTACTGAAGCTTTTATCTTTCTTCCGTATGATATAATACTGTGTCAAACTTGCATAACATCACTGACCGTGAGTGTGAATACTGTATATCGCGAGGCTAGCATGACCTTCTCATATGGGGTGCGTGGAAGTTGTTACTTACCCCCTGTTTATATAATAATATTCACAGCTCTAGATACATACACACACTCTTAATAGCAATAATACAGCACTTTTACAAATAGCTAATACAGCCCCGTACAACCATAATACAGTAACTCTTACATACCATAATACGTACTCTTACATAGCATCATACAGTACTCTCTTACATAGCATAATACAGCACTCTTACATAACCATTAAACAGTAGTCTACATCAGCATAATACAGCACTCTTACGTAGCATAAATACAGAACTCCTTACATACCATAATACAGTACCGTAACTCTTACTAGCATAATACAGTACTCTTACATAGCATATACAGCACTCTTACATAGCATAATACAGCACTCTTACATAGCAAAAGAGCATGCTAGGGTTTTAACCCCCCATTATTGCCCCTTTGTATCCCGTTAATATCACCTGGGCATGGAAGAGAAATGAGCAGGTGACTGTGTCATGGCCTGACCATTTAAGTGAAAGTGTCTGATCACCTCTATGTGCCATCTTGCTGTCTATAAATGGAATGTGCAACTTATTGTGCAACATTGTGAATGTCATACCTTTACTTCTGTATCAGTTACAAAGGGCTGTTGGCAATAACTGACACTCCCAATGGAAGTTTTTATAACCCTTGGGTGAGGTCTCTAGGCCGTCCTTCTCTAGGGCAGTCATTCATAATAAAATGCACTCAGGGCCTCTGGATGGACATCGCAGGCTTCTGCAGGGCTCTAGAGCTACCTATCGAACGCTTATTGCTGACGCAGCCGACTGCCCATCTCTAGCCTGAACCTCTACCAGGCTGTGAGCCAACCTTTGCTGAACACTCATCCACCAGCATCCATGGACTAGTTTAAACTGTTGTCCTTCTGCTGTTTCCCTGTTCTTTAATAAAGGAACTAAAGTTTGGCATGATGTCACATCCATTGTCTTGTCTCGTGTGATCCTGCCGTCAGCTATTAACATCAGGGCCAAACCCCATTTCCACCCAGGGATCCTACACCTACATTTGGAGTGGTCCCAAGTAGAACTTCATCTGCCAATCTCCCCTCTCTTTTTTTGCACGGTGGTCTGGGCTCTGTTTCTTCTTCTGATACCCAGCGCCATGACGCCCATCAACCAGGCCGTGCTTAGCCTGGCCACTAACTACCAAAGGGAATCCAGCCTGCCCCCCAAGCCAAAAGAACTTCCCAGTGGTGGATGTTGCAACTGCAGGACCTCTGGTGATGAAGCAATGTTTTGAGTTCATGGTAATCCTGTGGGTTCAGTTTTTCCTGAACATAGGACTTTATTAGAAGTTCAGAGTTTAGCTTCACTCCCCACCTCTCCCCACCCCAAAGTGTCTGTGCATGCCACCGTACTTTACGATTGTTGCTCCCTAGATTCGCTGGCAAGCATTAAAGATTAATCCCACATGTTACCAGTGGGTTACATTCAAACTTGGTTCTGGGATTGAACTCTGAAAAGGTTCCGTCCAATTCCCTAATCCCCAAAGGGACCTGTCACATGACAGAGCCTCTCGCAGGGAAGAAAAGAAATGGCTGGGGACCAAGAGACATCGGGATTGTAGTTACCTGCTCCTAGACCTCCTAATGAGATACAGTACAGGTTAAAACACGTCTTTCCTTTCTGATCATAGGAACTCTCATTCCAACTTTATCATGTCCTGCGTCACTATTGTGTCATCTCCCATTCGATTTTGCACACACTCCATCATACATAATTGTAGCAGGAAGTTGCTTTTTGTTCAAATGTGATATCATGTACTGTCCATATCTTTCCTGCTACTGAATATTAGGAATTTTTTTTTTTTGTGTTATTTGGCATCATACCATTAGTAACACAGATGAGTTTTGCTTGAACAATATGGCGCCATATCCTACTACATGGAAGCACTTTCAGTCATTCTCCATATTCCAGTTAAAAACATGTATAATTAGAGATTTGTCTTTCTTACCCATGGTCCTAAAACCAGCCAAGTTGGCCACCAGGATACAGTTCAGGGACCAGTTCATAGCGCAATGGGGGAAAGGCTTGAGTTTTAGAAGTGCATTAAAACAGCGTCAGAGTTTACAATTTGAAATCATTTTGTGTTCTCTGTGATCAATGGTTCATAGGACCTTGTTCTGACACCAGGGCGATTAGGCTACATGGGCTAGATTTAAAGATGGGCCCCTTACAATCCCAGACTTTTAAACTATTTATACATAAGAGGCAAAAGGCTGAAAACATTGATTGAGTCTTTGTATACTGCAAAACGTTTTTTGGAGTTTTTTGACCACCCTCCCCACTTTCCGAAAATTAGTAATGAGGGCTGGGACAAGGATTTCTAACAGTTTTCTAATTGAAGCAAACTCCAATGTGCTCCAGTAGCGTCGGACTGGGATTCCTCGGGCCCACCAGATAATTTTGCTAAGGGCCCATCCTCCATCACTTCTTATAAAACATGAATCTAGTAGTCCTCCAAATTCGGTTGCCTTTTGCGTACCTCTGGTTCCAGTACTGAATTAGAGCTTGGCCCCACTGAGGATCCTCTGGTACTCTGGTGGCCAGTCACAACTGGAAAAAAAAAAAAAAAAAAAAAACAAACCCCCTCAAAGTCAGGGGTAACTACAAAGGTAAGCAGCTCTAGTGTTGCTTTATGGGCCTGCAGTGTCGAGGGCCCTGGACTCTGGGTTTTTTTGGCTGTGTAATAACTGTATACGTATATGGTATTGTATTGTATGTATGTGCGTATGTGTGTGCATATTTGATGTGTATATGCTGTATTTCTATTATATGATTCATACTTATATGCTGATGTTTGTATATATGGTGAATATATCTTTGATTGTAACACAAATGTGTGAGTAACAAATATGTATATTTTTTTTAATGGAGGTCTGCTATTGGGCCCTGCCTCTCTTATTTATACCCTAGATTCAGTTTTTCTACTAACGTGTAATTGCAAGCATTGCACAGTCTTTATGAAAGATGACTTGCCTGCTGTCCCATGGATTTAGCAACCGCAGTCAAAACAACAGAGTGGGGCGATTTACTTAACTACTTAACCGGTCCATTCGCGTCCAAGCGGGGCGTCTCTGTGGAAGATTTTGGGGTCTTTTCCGGCGATCACTAAGGTAGTTCCCCCCAAAAATGTCCACTAGGTGTGCTGCTGCACTGAATTATTCCGTCAGGTTTCACTGAGTTCACCAAGCCAGGCCGAGCCGCAAGGTAAGTGCGTGTCAGCGCTGCACCCTTTTTAAAAAAAAATACGTCGGCTTTCTTCTCCGAATCCGACACGTTTTCCTAGGCAACGCCCCCGATTCTGTCGCGTGCATGCTTATTGTCCATAATCCGATTGGCGTGCGCAAAATCCCAGGGCAATTTAGGGAAAATCCGCGCAAAACGGTAAAATTCGGGTAGCCCGAGATAAAAACAACAACCGCGATTCACCCTTCAGTAAATGACCCCCATTCTCTTACTAATGAACAATTCTGTCGCTGGATTGGCCATGGGCCCCCAGGACCAGGGAACGCCCAAGGCCGCCCAAATGCAACTATCCACAATAGCTGCCTAAACCCAACCACAATCATCAAATGTCTTTATCATTGTTGCTTCCTTCCTATGACCTATTCTGTGATACACCCACCAAACACTACATCATCACTACAAATCATTCATTGTTTGTGACAACGTTCAACCACAGGAAAGTTTCCCTTCTTACAATGTTTCTTATTTCTATCATTTTGCAACCTTCGCCCTGACTATTCAACCACATAACATACATACCTTCATTAATCAAGATACTCTTCATGTTATTACAATTTTTTAAATTACTTTTAAATAGACGAAAATAATTTCAGGATACTATTTAAAACATAGACAAGCATGTGCGAAGACTCCGAGCTGATAAACTCCTGTCTAAAATTTGCCATTATTTAACCTTTAACCTTTCAACAATTGTATACTATACGATGATAACTCCCAATTGTACCATACAATGGCAATGGTAGCTGAGGTTATTAGACTATGCTGGAGGCCAAAGTGATTACGAGAGCATGGGAGACTCTCATGGTTAAGTAATTCTTCTTTCGCTTGTGGGTCACACACCCACGTATATTTCTTGGCTCTAGCTTATTCCTGTCTGGTTCTTTCACCTCTTCTTTAACGTGATCTTCGTTTTTGTCAGGGATTCCATAACAACCAGAAATGTCACTATAATTCATGGAGTCCCAAACCCTTAATAATCGTGGTAACTTCATCTTACGACACCAATCAAATGACTCTTTCCACAAGTTCTTCCACACTTTGACCTTTTGGCTTATTTTTCCTGTTTTTTGGTAATCTTTCTAATACAAAGAATAATTATATCATCTGTCCTGAATCATTAGTAATTTCAGTATTTAAGCACCTAGTCTCTCATAGCGGTATATCCGAGGAATAACATTTATAGTATAAAGCATGAAGAAAAGATAAGGTTAGTGGATTCTCTAGGAACAATAGTTTTTCCGATCCTTCCCCATACTTCATATTGTTTCCCATTGAGGTGCATTCTGACTCCAATATAAAATTGGTGCTATGAGAAGGTTTTGTCTCAATAAAGAAACCCAAGGCGTGAAACAAGGAGGGCCTTGACAGAATGGGGGCATTTACTTACCCCCCCGGTCCGTTCGCGATCCCGCGCGTTCTCTGGCAGTGGATCGGGTCCGGCGGGATTCAATAGGTAGTTCCGCCGACTCCACCATGTGGCTCTGAGTCCCGCTGTGCGTAAGTCCGCTGGGAATGCCCGAAATTCACCGGCCTATTACCATTGCAGGTACGTGCCATTTTGCGACACAATTTTTTTTTACTTGCGGCGGTTTTTTCCGACTCCGTTGGGTTTTCGTTTCGGCCACGCCCCGCCGATTTCCGTTCGCGCATTCCGGCGCGATGCGCCAAAATGCGATCGCTTATCCTCATGTCCCATACATGCACCTACCATCCGATCTACCTTTATAGGTAGATTTGTGGTTGTATGTTCACTTTAAGGCAAAGTTTGGCCAATGTAAGGCCACCTATAGGCATGTGGAGACTTAAACGAAGCATAGATTCTCTACTAGGAGTTCTGGGACGTATGCAATTACGTTGTTCCAGGTGTCTAATGGTAAATAATGTCCTCCTTTTGCTACCTCTTAAGCAGCCCCCTTATACAAAGTATGAACCTGAAAAAAAAACCATTATATCTATCCATAAGGCACAGACTCCCAACTGTAGACAGCAACTGATACAAACAGTGTATAACCACAGGAGAATACACAACCGTGGCAGTCACTGTGCAGAGGTAGAACACACAGTGATGTTAACAGTCAGATATAATCACATGATGTCACAGTAACGGATAACTACAACACAGTGAATATCACAGTATATAGCAGTGGTTCTCAACCTTTCTAATGCTGTGACCCCGCATACAGTTCCTCATGCGGGTGACCCCAAACCATAAACAAGTCCACCAGTAAAATTAGGGCTGCCGATGGCTTTTAGGCGACCCCCCTGTTTGGGTCGTAATCGACCCCCCGCTGGGGTTCCCCGACCCACAGGTTTGAGACCCACTGGTATAGAGATAATACACACAGTGATGTCACAGTACAGGGAATACCCACGTAAAATGTCAGAGTAAGGGATATACACACAGTGATGCACAGTACAGAGATATCAACACAGTGATGTCACAGTAACACGGGATAATACACTCGTGATGTCACAGTACAGGGATACTACACACAGTGATGATCACAGTACAGGGATTAATACACACAGTGATGCACAGACAGCAAAACACACAGTGATTTCACAGTACAGGGGAAATACACACAGGGATGCACAGTAGCAGGGATACCACACAACATTGATGTCCAGTACGAGATCAATACACACAGTGATATCACAGTACGGGATAATGCACACAGTAAGGTTCCACAGTACAGGATATACACACATGATGTCACATACATGGATACAACACACAGATGATGTTTGAGTACAGGGCGATATACACACATTGATGTCAACAGTACAATGGATAATCACACAGTGATGTCCACAGTACAGGGATAATACACACAGGATGTCACCGTACTGGATAATACACCAGTGATGTCACATACAGGACATAATACACACAGTGATGTCACAGTATAAGGATAATATACACAGTGATTCACAGTAACAGAGATAAAACACACAGTGATGTCACAGTACAGGGATATACAAATGATGTCACATTACAGGGATAATACACCAGGATTTCACATACAGGATAAGACACCAGTGATGTACAGTACCGGAATAATCACACGTGATGTCCAGTAAGAGATAATATACCTGATGTCACAGTTACAGAGATAAACCCCACGTGATGATCACATTACAGGGATATACAACCATGATGTTCACAGTACGGAGATAATACCCAGTATGTCAGAATAAAGGGATAATACACACAGTGATGTCACAGAACTTGATAATACAGTGACCTCCCGATTAGAGGGGTTTGCACAAGTAATAGCACAGTACAAGGATACTACAACAGTGATGTGTTGCTTCCCTGCTCAAGTTCCCCTGACAGAGTTGCCGTTCTTTTTAAGTGGTGCATGTTAGGGCTAAAGGGCTTGGTCACAATTTTTTTAAAGTTAGCTCTCGCACTCAGTGCGATAACTCAGATCGACTGCACGCCCCCTAAATGTGTCCGCATAGAAGATAGCGCAGCTCGCCACAATCGCAACGCACGAACAAGCACCGTGCCTGTGGCCTGAGTCATTTTATCCACTGAAGATAGGGCACAGTCCGAACTAAGTGGCTTCGCAAAGCGGCGCAAAGCCTAAGGGACGTTGCGAGTTTTAGTCCATCCGGCCATAGGACAAATACATTTTTGGATTTCTGCATTGTCAGGGGATATGGGGGCCTCCCAATTCCCTAAAGGTTTTTTCTAAGAGCATTCTTGGATACCGATATATAATATCTTGCGATGGAACCATAGCAAATGAGTCAGGCTTGGTGTAATGGTGAATCCATGGATTCACCTGGATCTAATTGATTGAGAACCTGAACCTGTGACCTCCCCTTGAGGTCCTTAACTTAATACAAGTGTTTCTTAACTAATACCAGGTAGGAGGTCCTATGAGCCCTCAGGGGGGTGTGCAGGGTTAATAAATTGCACCCAATATAATCAGAGTCATCCTTGTGCTTGGTTGCTTCTTTATGAAACCATTTCCATCAGAAGGCTTGAAGGATCTTTTTTAAAAAAAAAAGGTATGGACTATCTGCTTTCCATTAGGTCCCACACACAAGTAAACTAACTTACTGACCTGCTGAACTTGTAGTCCTTTCCATGTATTTGTACAAGGGCTTAACAACAATAAAATCTACATTAATTATTGTTGCCCAAAATACTGCTTGTCTGTTTTCCCTAAGTGCAATAAAAATAATTTAAACCTGCTTTGCTCTTTATAATATCTCGATCCACAAATTCCCGCGTCTTGTCTCGTTATATAACAGCTATTGGGTGTCTATATAATCCCGTTACGGACCGGGTTTAAATCTAAGGAGAACTGGTGGCAGCTTAATTGGGTTTGACAGGTTCTGTTTTACTGAAGCATAGTGAAGGGGTCTTATAGCCATTCAGGGCTGGTGATTATTGCCATAATCAATAAGTTGTGTGGACACTTTAATGACTTCCTGTGCCTCTCGAACCTGTGCATTCTGGGAGTGATCATAAAGGATATTAATTGACCTTGCGTAGCCTTCATGGGTATTAAACGTACAGTTTTTTCCTTCACAGCAGATAAGCACAGTGTGATGTTAAAATGGAATAGAGCTTGAAACAGACATCAGCTTTCTCTCCGCAATAGCACATTTGATGTTGGCTCCTTTCTTCTTTGGACACATTAAATGATCGCTGCTATGCCACTTCCATATGAATGAACACTGTGTCACCTTTTATAGGGCTATGAGAGCTATAGATTAATGATAGGAGATAGCTGCCTTCCCCCCCCCCTTTTTAACAAAAAATTTCCCCATTGCAAGCCTCATCTCAAGCTACTGGAGGTCCTACCGTCCGAGCCCCAGGAATCCGACACGTTCTCCTATCCTAATGAAGCGGGGATACTTTCATGTGAAACCCTAAGCTCTTCAAGGAAACCTTTTCACCTCCTTTTTTTGAACAAATATCATTTTTGTCAGGAGATTACATCAGAACACCATAAATAACTGATTCCTGGAGCTTAATACTTTAAGATATATGTAGGCCGACTCATATATAGAGACAAATCAATAGGTCCTTGTTCACTATCTCTGCACTTTGACCCATTTGATCATTTTCCCTGGCAATTCTCTCAAGCTTCTGTGCAAACACGTAAGTTACATCTATCTACATGTTAGAATCAATGGAGAATTTTACCACGTTTCTGATATATCCGAAACAGCTAGAATATACACTACGGACAAGTCAGGTCTACTAAAGGGAGCTTGTGTACTTGCGTCGTTCCAAATATCATCATGGGGATCCATGGGTGAACTTTATATTCATGCAGAAACGGTTTGTTCATAGGAATCCTGATTTCAATGGTATAAAGATGTTCTGTTGCCGCTGAGTGCCTAGGCACAAATCTGTGAACTTTTCATAATGAGTTTCTCTTGGGAGATTTCGGTAAAGGAAGGAACATTGTGGGATAAAAAATAAATATCAACTAAGAGACTCCCCCTAATAACAACTGCTTCCTTGCTATAATAGCTGTATTATTCCTGAAGACATGCAGATTGCATACTAAACAATCCGCCATACAGTGGTTATAAAGTTACAGGATTCCTAGTAGAGAACAGTTTTTTGTTCGCAAACATGCAGCATAACCTTCATAGTATGACCGTAGCGTAGGCCCAATAAGACTCTCCCGAACCGGCCCATTATTCAACCTATATGTCACGGGTGGTCCCGCGACCCCATCGCGGGTCGCGGGCTCACCCGTCCGCACTGCCCCCCCAGCGCGCCGCCAGCGCACTCACACCGTCCCGGCTCCTGGCTCGCTCCCCTCCGTCTGTGCGCGCGCGTCCCCGACTGCTAGGGCGGCGCGCGCGCGGCACTTTCTCCAAATTTTAAAGGGCCAGCGCGCCATTAATTGGCGCTGGCCTATTTGCCCAATTTCTTCAAAGTGCCTGGCTCTTCCTGTTATCAAAAAACCACTAGTTGATAAAAAAAAATAACACCTTGCCCGGATCTTTTGTGCCTCATAGCCTTACAGAAAGCTTACTACGATTATTCCTTCCTGCGTTCCTGTGTATTCCTGCGTTCCTTGTATTCCTGTGTGTTCCCGCTCCTGAAGTCCTGTGTTTTGGGCCCGTGTGTACACTGAGTTCCTCCGTGTTGCTGGTTTCGTGGCCTGTGTTTCCCGTTCCGACCTGCCTGGACCCTCCTGTTGCTGCTGACCCGGACTTGGACCTGACTTGCAATCTCTGGCCGCCATTGCCCTGACCCCCTGTCCTTGACCTGTCACGATAATTGTATCGTAAGGTACCTCGACCTCTGGCTGCCCCGTGGGCTAGTCACACCCTGGGAACGACCTAGTGTTATCCTGCCGCAGCAAGTCCAACCCGCTTTGCGGCGGGCTCTGGTGATACCAGGTGCCGCTAGCCTCCGGTTTCCGGTGTTGGCTAGTTACATCTCCCGCGGTGGTCCTAGAGGATCCTGATCCTAACAGTAGATCCCGGCCATGGATCCGCCGAGGCTCCTTCTCCCAGTCAGGCCTGATCTCGCACCCCATCGGGATCCACCAGTGCCGGCACGATTGCTTGCACCACGGAATCAACTTGAGCAAAGTCCCACCGCATGCTGCACACTGCTAGCTACCCAGCATCAGCAACAGTCTTCCTGTAGGTTGCCGCTGCGACTCCTGCTACCCCGGTTATCTTCTTCCTGCCTGCTTGCTGACCCAGCTATGACGTCCTCTTGCCCGGCATTATGACGGGGTCCCAAGTGTGCAGGGGCTTTCATTTCATCACCCAGGCTCCCTGCACATAGACTTCTGCCGCCGTCGCATTTTCCACAAGCGGTCCAAGGTGGCATTTGTCCCCAGCCTCCTCCCGGGAAGCCCTGGCCCTGGGCTACTCCTCTTTGGGACAGGGATGACCCGGTTGTCGCTACCCTCCCCTCTCTCGGATTTCTGGTAGAGTTCCGGTCATCTTGATGAACCGGGCCCGAGCTTCCTCTGACGAGGTCTGCATTTATTGAACCTTCGCCAGGTAACATATCTGTTGGGAGAGTACGCAGTTCCAGTTCCGCACCCTGCTTCTGAACTTGCCTGGAACGATGCGGCCTCCCATTGCTACCTCTCAGAAAGGGACTCTGCGTGCAGTCAAGGACGCGCTGGCAGCACGGGACCTGCAGTCAACTCTGAGTGGTCTAACCCCTAGCCACTCGAATTGATGTGCTGTTTACGAGCGCTCTGGGAACTACGCTCCGATTACCCCCAAGGCCGTGTTCGACGTCTCCTGCACCTGGCACCTGATATTCCAAAAGCGCTTCAGCCCCCGGCTGAATCTTCTGCTGATGAACCTATGCAGGTGGAACCGAGTCCGGCTTTCTCTACAAGAGCGTTCCAGGCGCGTCAGGAGAACCTGTGGGCATGTATTGTGCCAGCCCAGGGCACTTCCGTCGGGGCTTGTCCTGCCGCCCCCAACGTCCGGGAAACGCCAGCACCTAGGCTTCTCAGAGAAGCGTCCTAGGTGAGACTAAAGCTTCTCCACCACCACGCTTGACTCTCCCGTACCCTCAGCATTGCACTGGCAACCCAGATCCAGTTTCCGCCCTTCCTGATTCAGGCTCTACAAGCGAACTTTAGGATGCTGCCCTGGTCTCCCAGCATCACTTCCCTGTGTTCGTCTCAGGAAGCCATTGTCTATTGCCCTCGGTCAGAGTGGCCAAATTCTCTCCGTGCCCATCCGTTTTTCGAACAGAACCCCTGCCTCCTGCAAGTTGGAGCATTACATAGAGAAAGACTGTCCGTTTTTGTGCTGCCCAGTGCACTTCCACTCTCCTGCTTGGCCTCCCCTGGTTGCAACAGCATGCCCCGTTTTGGCTGGTCTTCTGGGAGATTCCTCCGTTGTGTCCGGATCGTTTCAATCACACTGTATGAAGGTTCTTACATCCGTCCCTGTCGGTACTTCACCTTGTCTCCTAATCCTTTGGGGGCTTCTCTCCATACCAGGACTTCGCGATGTGTTCTCCAAGAAACAAGCTGAGACCTTCCTCCACAATCGTCCCTACGATGCCCCACTCGTACGCTGCCTGGATCTTCTCCTCCTCGGGTCGGGTGTAACCCGCTCTCGTACCTGAAACAGCCGCCATGGTCCGCGTAATGTCCAGTAAATCTGCAAAGAAGGCTCATTTTCGCAATCCACCTTCCGCGGCGCCGGCTTCTTTTTTGTCACCAGAAATGCTCTCTCCTCTCCGCCCGTATGAACTATCGCGGTCTTAAACAACGTCACCGTTAATAATCGCTTCCTCTGGCCGCTGATCACGGACTGTTTTGGGATCCCTACGGGTGCTAGAGTCTTTACCAAGCTGGATCTTCGTGGGCCTACAATCTTATCCGCACCAGAGGGGCCGCCGAGTGGAAGACCCGCCTTTAACACCCGTGTGGGCCCATTATTGAATATTTAGTTAATGCCTTTCGGACCTCTGTAATTCCGCCAGCCGTTTTCCAAGAGTTTTTCAACATATCTTCAGTGATCTTATTGTACCGCTGTGTTGTGGTTTACCTGGATGACATTCCTTTTGTATTCTTGCTACTCTCGAGGTCCCACCATTTTCCCATGTACGGCAAGTCCTTAGGCCGCCTCAGGGCCAACCATCTCACGCCAAACTGGAGAGTGCCTGTTTCATCAAAAACCCTTCCTTCCTCTGCTACATTTCTTTCCGATAAAGGCTTTGCAAATGGCTCCTGACAAGTTATCTGGCGGTTCTCTTCATGTGGCCACTGCCCAGTGGGACTACGGGCTAATTCAGATTTCCTGCGGCTTCGCAAATTATTATAGACATTCATTCTCTCACTTCTCGACTCCTGGTAGCTCCTATGGTGGCGCTAACAAGAAAGGTGTCATTTCCTCGTGCCTGGCCCCCAGCGCTGACCAGGGCCTCACGAGACTACCGTTGCTTTTTTTCTTCTGCCAGTCCTTACCGACCAGATACCAGAACCATTTTTTTTTGTGTAGGTTATGCCTCCTCCGTAGGAGCTGGAGCGGTCCTTAACTCAGAATGGGCCTAGGGGCCGTTACTCTAATCTTGCGGCTTCTTCTTCCAAATTTTCTCCCCTGCAGAAGAGGATTATTCTATTCGGAGATCGTGAGCTTCTGGGCCATCAAGCATTCGCCTTGGAGGAGTTGGCTGTCATCTGTTGGCGGGAGCCAGATTTCAGTCAGCATCTACACTGACCACAAAACCTCCAATACCTACAGTCGGCTCACGTTTGAACCCGCTCACGCCCGTTGGTTTCTCTTCTTTTTCCCGTTTGACTTCCAAATCCATCTTTCTCGCCCTGCCGAGAACATCAGGCTGACGCCTTGTCCCGTGCTTCGGATGTTATGGTGGAGGACTGGTGCCCCGAGATACTCGTTCCTCCTGGGACCTGTTCTGGCAGCACGGTTGAACCTCCGCAATTACCCTCCCGGCCAAAGACTTATATGTGCGACCTGACTTCGAAAGAGTATCTGACCTGGGGACATTCCTCTCGTGTGGCTGTGCACCCTTGGTCAGCGCTCTGTGGCCCTAATTTCCCAATTCCTATTGGTGGCCTGATTTGGTCATGGACGTTCTGGATTTTGTGCGGTCTCTGTACCTCTTGTGCTCGTAATAAGCCCCTCACGACAAAAACCACTGGTCTTCTTTTGCGTTCCCCCGGCCTACTGCCCGTGGTCCTCACGTGGCTATGACTTTTTTTTACGATCTGCCACCACATCATCTGGCAATACCGTTAATCTGGTGGTAACCGACCGCTTTTCCAAAATGTCTCATTTTGTTCCGCTGCCAGGCCTGCGTCTGCTCCACAACACTGCCAGCCAGTTCTTTCAACACACATCTTTCGCCTCATGGACTTTCCGTTGCACATCGTCTCGGATCCCAAGGGTGGCAGGCAGGAAGGAATAAGGGGAAGAGAAAGGAGAAAGGTTCGATGGAGAGATAATACATGGAAGGAGGTATGAAATGATTAAAGGGAGCGACGGTGGTGGGGGGGGTGAACATTTGGGGTGAATGAGTTCATACTGGTAAGGTAAGGGGAGCTTGGGGGGTGAAAGTAGGCGTGAGTATGAGGCGGGAACGATGAAAGTAAGGGAGGAAAGAGGGATGTGGATCCCTTTTTTCTCCGCCTTACCCCGCTCTGGGAGCCTGTGCTATTCCACTGCAGAGAATAAAACTGGACTTCTCTTCTCGTCCATCCTCAGTCTAATGGACAGGTTTAAAGAGTTAACCAGACTTTGGGCTGTTACCTCTGCGTCACTTTGTCTCTGCCGTCGGATAACTGTTCCACCTTGGGCAAGTTCTCAATATAACTCCCTGATTCGGAGTCTGCTGGTGCCTCACCCTTCTTTGTTCTATATGGAAGACATCCACGTCCACCCCTACCCTCTTCCCCGTGTCTGCTGATGTTCCTGCTGTGGAAGGTTGGTAACGACCTTAAGCTATTTGGGACAGACTCGTCAGTCCCTGCTTCAGGCCTCTGCCCGCCCAAGATCAGGCCGATAAAAAACGCAGGCCTCCTCCGCATCTCTCTCCAGGGATAAAGTGTGGCTGTCTTCAAAATATGTCCCGGTTGAGATTACCGCTACAAGCTTGGCCCTCGCATCTGGGTCCATTTGAGGTGCTTAAGTCGTATTACCCCTGTGCCTATAAGCTTGCGGCCTTCCTCCCCCATGCGCATCCCGAACTCTTCATGTCTCCCTGCTCAAGCCTGTTCATCTTGAATCGCTTTCTCCCAGCAAGATCCTCCTCCTACTCCAGTGGGCGGACTCTACCACAACACCTATAGGTAAAAGAGATTGAGGCGGCTGTATGTAGCAGTGTTACTGCTGGGATAGTGGGAAGGAAGCAGGAGGACTTGTGTGTACGCTACACTTAGTGGGGGCCTCCACCAGATTTTGTGCCCAGGGGCCCCCACCATCCTTAATCCGGCCCTGAATTTGTCCCTGTTCACACCTTGTCACTCTTCCTGCAGTTCCAATCAGTCAAGGATGTGTCACCTTAAAAGAGCATTGAGAGCAGCATCTCAAGTTGTCTGCAACTGCATGACGGTTCAAGTCCTGTCTGGTGAACACTGTCCTGGGGCGACAGACTGGGTGCCCACAGAAAGGGCTCCGAGTGTCACCTCTGGCACCTGTGCCATAGGTTCGCCATCACTGCGCTAGGGCATCCACAGGAGTGACAGAGCCTCATTATCATAATTTCCGAAAAGTTTTTTGAGCAAAAAAAAACACTCAGGGATTAAACAAGATATGCTTCTGCATCAGTGTAGCTACAGCATTCTGAAGGTATGTTTGGTTCATAATGCATAAAGGCAAATGGTAGGTTTCCTTTAAATGGAGGATCAGGGAACATGAGCCCTGGTAAGCTCTACAGAAAGAAATTAAAATGTACTTGAAGGTAAGTAACGTATTAAGGTTGTGTTAAAAAAAATTAAAATAGGTCAATAAACTGCACAGAATTAATGAGAGAATAATATGATCTTTATGAATCCTTAACCCTTGCATTACAAGGTCAGTGGTCTTTCCATAAAGCTCTGCCTTGTGGTAAAGGGATCTCCGGAGGTCACCACGGAGGGGGACTGGGCACAGGGTGCAGCCTCCTGCCTTACCTGGATGATTCCATTACTGAGTATCAGGGACATATTTGATATGAGTGGGAGAACCATTGCCTGCAGCACAGCCAGTCATCCCATTATAACTATAGAAAGTGACCCTGACATATCCAAAAGGGAACAACATCCCAGGCTACCATGTAAAGGGAAGTCTGCATAACCCTCCACATGGGGAGCAGTCACTTCCATGTATATTCCATCCTTTTATCCCATTGCAATAACCTCTCCCTACACGGAGAAATCTTATAAATCGAGCTTCAACCATGCATCTCGCCTGAGCTTGACTTACAATACCCTTTCTTCAGTTGTCTCTTTATTAGCATTTCTCCAGCTCCGCTATCTTATCTTCCAAACCTTTTCAGCTTTTAAAAGACCAGAAAAAATAGAAAAATGGTCGCATCTAAACTTGATTTTTCTTAACCCTTTCTTACTGAGCTTCCTAGATTTTATTACCATAAATGTTTACTTTCCTGTATAATTTTTAGTCACAGATTCAGTCTAATTTGCAGATATTTAGCCCACATCAGAGTATACATTGTATCCCACATCACAGTATACATTGTATCCCACATCAGAGTATACATTGTATCCCACATCAGTGTATACATTGTATCACACATCAGAGTATACATTGGGGCAGATTTACTTACCCGGCCCATTCGCGATCCAGCGGCGCGTTCTCTGAACAGGATTCGGGTCCGGACGGGATTTATGATGGCAGTTCCTCCGCCGTCCACCAGGTGGCGCTGCTGCGCTGAAATGCATCTGATTGCGCCGGAATACACCTTGCTGGACCAGGTGAAGGTAAGCACTTCCCAAGCGACACATTTTCGGTTATTAAATGCAGCGGTTTTTCCGAATCTGTCGGGTTTTCGTTCGGCCACGCCCCCGATTTCCGTCACGTGCATGCCAGCGCCGATGCGCCACAATACGATCGCGTGAGCCAAAATCCCGGGGCAATTCAGGTACAATCGGCGCAAATCTGAAATATTCGGGTAACACGTTCAAGGATAAGCAGCGTAATCGGTGCCCTTGTAAATGAACCCCATTGTGGGCCACATCAGAGATACATGTATGCCACTAATATCCCCACAAAGAGTATCCATTGTATCCACACCATCAGAGAAATTTAATATAGGGATCCATGTTCCCACATCACAGTATACAGTTGTATCCCCATCAAGAGTATACATTGTATCCCCAATACAGAATATAATTGTATAGCGCCACATCATCACGTATCTTCATTGTATCCCACATCAGAGTATACATTGTATCACACCAGTCACGAGTATCACATTACGAGATACATTGTATCCCACGATCGACAGTAACATTGTATCCCCCATCACAGTAACATGTATCCCACATCGGACAGATACATTGTACTCACACACGGTATACATGTATCCATCAGAGTATACATTGTATCCACACATCACAGTATAAACATGTATCCCCATCAGAGGTATACATTGTATCCCACATCACGATATATACATTGCTTATCCCACATCAGTTATATACATGTATCCCACTCAGAGTAATACATTGTATCCCACATCAGAGTGATACCATGTGTATCCCACAGCTCGCAGTAACATTGTATCCCACATCAGAGTAGTACATGTTCCCACATCACAGTATACATTGGTATGCCCACATCCAGAGGTATACATTGCTATCCACATCAGTATACATTGTATCCCACATCAGTAGCTATACATGGTATCCCACATCAGCATATATACATTGTTATCCCACATCAAGAGTATCATTAATATCCCACATCACAGTAATACATTGTATCCACAACACAGTATATACATGGTATCCCACAATCACAGTATCACATTGTATCCGCACTCAGATGTATACATTTTCCCACATCAGAGTATACATTGTATCCCACATCAGAGTATACATTGTATCCAATAGCAGTATACATTGTATCCCACATCAGAGTATACATTGTATCCCACATCACTTAATTGTATCCATAATATACATTGTTCCACACAGATACGAGTTTAATCTTACATCCACACTGTATTACATTATCCACATACAATACAGGATCAACTCATGTTATACTATCCCATCAAGAGTAACATTGTATCACACCATATAGATAGTCACAGTGTATCCTCCCACATCAGCGTATACATTCTTCCACACCCAGAGTAGCATTGTCCCCACATCAGAGCAGTAAATCGTAATCAGACAAGTGTATGGGCCATAGGAGCTGCGTAGCTGAGGGGCCGCGTGTCAGGGCGCCATGTCCCCGGACCTGACACAGTAAAGAGTGGGGTAAGATGGAAGCACACCGCAATTACTATTGGGGCAGATTATTATCAAGCTGTCTGAAGTCAGAATTTCCAGTTTGCCCCATGGAAATCCTAAACACAGCTCAGGCTTTCATTTTACCAGTGCCTCATGGAAATTTCAAGGGAGCTGAGATGTTCCAGGGGCAACTAGAAATATTACTGACCTTTCAGACAACTGAAAATCCGTCCCTAGTGTATATTGACAGCTAATATTTATAAAAACATATTGGTGATGGATTATATATGCTGTGTATCTGTATACAGTATATGGTTGGGTGTATCTAATGGCATAAATATATAGGCTGTATGCTTATAATGCACTGTGTGTGTAAACTGCTCTATATGTCATGCACAGTGATGTATAATGTTGATTGTAGCCCATGTGTGAGTATATCACATATGTATACTTTTTCAAAGCGGGAAAGGGTGGGGCCCATTCAGAAGCCTGCTATGGGGCCCTAGTTATACACCCCTGCATCAGAGACAGGTATATATAGTACCCCACATCAGAGATCTACTTTGTAGCCAAACCAGCCTTGTTCTTCTTAATGTATTCCAGACAGATGGATATGAGAAACAGAATCGGGGCTTCTCTTACTTCTGTGGACTCCTTGTTTCTTCCTTCACTGAAGGATAGGTTTCTTTTGCCATTGGTGTATGTTGAGACCTTGCAAAGCATTTAACACGTTCGGTTTTAGAAAGCATTCAGTTTTGTGCACAGGTCTACTATCTTACATCGTACGTATAAAGGTAAAATGTATTAAAGGTAGTATCAAATTATCGGCTACTTACATTCCGTGTATACTGGCGTCCTTAGTATGATGGCGGAGGAATCGTGATGCGGCTTTCTCCTGAAGATTTGAAGGAAACCATTCCAATTGCCAACTCCCTGCTATGTATATGTGAAGGAATCATCTAGAGTTGCAATGAAAAACTGTTGGATTAAGTAAGAGCTTGTGTTGAGACTTAATTATGTTGTGCGCAGACCCTCGTATTATTACACACTTTGGACATCTATTTATGTGTAACTTATCTTCACGTCAGTAATCATGGGGGGGGTCCGAGCTGCCGACCTCCTGACTACTGTCTCTTGAGGTGAAGCGCTGTATAAAGCATTTCACCCACTCCTAGAGAGCAATCCCAAGAAGACTGGATACTTGCTTCCTGCATCACTGCATGGTCTCTCATGCTCACAGCCCCGTGTGATGCATGTATAGCCGTGTTAGATCTTTGTTGCTGTGTGTGATAGTAATGTTGAGTTATTTGCTTTTGTGTTATATAGCAGTAGCTGTGTGTGATTGGCTGTGTGTAGTGCCGGTGTTGTGTGTGTAGGGATAACAGGTTGGGTGTGTGCAGTGTATATTACAGTGACTGGCGTGTGTGATGTGTATAATAATACAGTGCTGGTTTGTCTTGTGTGTATACACGTCCTACGGTGTGGTTGCTGTCTGGTGTGTATAATTGTTGGCTGGGTATTGCCTGTATGATAGTAGGTATTGTAATGTGTTGCTGTCTGAGTGTGGCTTACGTGGCTAGGTGTTTTCTGTCTGTGTGCACATAGTAGTGTTGAGTAGTGATGCGATTTGTGTGTATAGATGTTTCATGTTTTGGTTGACTGTGTGTTGATATAACACTGTGGGTGTGTTGCATGTTGTGTATACAGCGGTGGCTGTGGTGTTGGTGTGTGTGTTTCGCATTGCTGGGTGTGTCCATGCTCTCTGTGTATAGCAGTGCTGGTGGGTGTTGTGTGTGGATAGAGTGGGTGTTTTGGTAGAGTAAGTATGGTGTGGTTTGTTGTTATTGTGCTGGTGTGTGCTGATAGAGTGCGTTGGGGTTGTGTTGTATGACATGGTTTGGGTTTTTGCTGTGTAGATATTGGTGGTGTGTGCTGGTGTATAGCGTATGCTTGTGTGTGTTTGGGTGGTAATAGTAGGGTTGGGTTGTGTTGCTATGATAATTTAGGTGGTTGTGCGGTTATGCAGGCGTTGACTTTGTGATTTGTTGATGTGTGTCACAGGTGGGATGTGGTGTCATATAGTAGTGCCGCGATCTGTTTGTCATGAGTTGCTCTTGTGTATAGCATTCTGAGTTGTCGGTGGATGTGTAAACGTATGTAGCGTGATCTGATAAGTAGAAAGAGTTGTATAAGAAGGCTGGTGTGACCATCTGATATTGTGTTTGGGCTGAGTGTTATGTGAATGAATGAATGGTAGCTGAGCTATGTATGTGATGAAGAATATAGCCGGTCTGAATGTACTGGACAGCAGAACTATTTGTAATTCAATGTGGTGTAGTACTTATACGTAAGATCTGTCTCAGTCAAATGTGGTCTCTAGCTCTACAGCCAGTTCCTCATCTGACTTGCTTTTGAATATGTTGCACATCGAGGACTCCGTATACAGGTAAGAAAACATTTCTAGAGTCAAAATATACTGGATTTTCATTTTAGTATGAAGGGCCAACGAGGAGAGCTAGACCCTCCCCATGCCCAACCCCACCCTCCCCCCACCATGTATTTTTCTTCCAGGGAGATAGTTTAGACCTGACACACAGCAAAGTTATGTGAGGACATGGAAAAACAAAAGCAGATAAAAAATGCGGAATACATAACTTTAGTCATCTATGGCTGCAACATAAAACATAAATTCAGTCATCGATGGCTGAAATCCATCCAGTCTTCTGGAATAGCTCTTAATCTGGAAAGGCTTTGTCTTCCTTTCGCAAGGAACCATGTAACCGAACTTTTCTATCCATAGTAATACCTCTTCTCCATAAATATTCATGGAATTGCGCAGGCAATTTTAACAGTATTTGTTGGGTATTTGCTGTACGTTGCAGATGGATGGAGTCACATCACCCACAAGATTTCTGTATTTTCATGTGTTACTTTGTCAGCTGAAATTGTAACATCTAGATACAGAAAGTACAGCCCATTGTGAATAATTTATATTACATCTAAAGCAGTTATTCAACTTTGATATCTCTCGCAGAGATGAACGAAAGAGCATTGGCTGATGCGAAGACGACAAAGACATTTTATAGGATTACATTTCCCAAGAGGTCAAAATTAATGGTATATTTCTCCAAAAGTCTGGCTTTGGTCTTTCAGCGGTCAATCACAGGGTTTCTGCGGGGCTTATTGAACTTGCTGAAGCTTACGGTTTAACAATAGGCTATGCTGAAAAAAGCTCCACTCTCAACTCCAGATACAAGTTGTAATGAGAGATCCTTCTCATTAGAACATGTACAAACTTAGTGGGCATTCTGCTGATGGATTTTTCAAACGTGTCAGCAAGAAATTCTCGCTTTACAGGAGCTCAGGATAAAAAAGTGAATATTTTACAATGTGAAAGCGATTCCAATTTAACCATCCATCCGTTAACATAGCAATAGAAATTAAATCAATGCCCTTGCTAAAATGAAGGCCTGCCCATTATACTGATGCTCTGGGTTTAATGACTTTTAGTGGTTAGCGCTCTCTTAATTATGGGGCTACCGGAATAGGCTCAGAACATGGCCTGTCTAAATCTTATTTGATGCTGTCACATTGCAATGACAGAATTGAAAAGTAAGCCGGGATATATGTCAGAGATCAGCATGATAACCAGTCCCTCATAAGTCATTATAAAACTTTGGATGTACCGTATTCTATATTTAAATTAAAAAATAGATGAAACTCAGTGTTACTAGTAAGATTTTAACGTGTCCTGATATCACCATATTACCATTAACATAGGAATGCAAGTGATGCTACTGAGTAGCATTGAGTGGACCCAAACCGCAAAGTTATTGACAGGGGCGTAACTACAGTAGTAGCAGCCAAAGCAGTAGCTATGGGGCCCACAGTGTTAGGGAGCCCGGCATCAGACCTGATACACCATTATATATTTTATATAACAGTGCACATAATCACAGTACACAGCATGAATCGGTATCTCAGATAAGAAAAAGTAAGGGAGAGGGAAGGGACAGCAGAATGACAGAAATAGGAATGCCTCATCCCTAGTTTCTGCCTTGCACTTCACCCATATGGTCAGCAGCTAATGTGTAAGTGTATAAAAGTATCTATCAGAGCATAAATGTGCGCACATAAGTGTACAAATATGTGTATGTGTGTAAAATTGTGGGAGTATACAAATATGTCTATTTTCTGAGGGGGTAGGGGGGGGCCCCATTCAGTAGTCTGCTATGGGGCACTGCCTCTCCTAGTTACACCCCTGGTTAAATCAATACCTATCTTTCAACCCTCAAGGAGGAGGGGTGAAAAAACCAACATAAACAGCAAAAAAACGTGATCAGTAGTAAAAGATTGTAGATTTTATTGGGTCAAATAACAACAAAATGGTTTAAAAGTGAACCCACTATGAGGGGGGACACAAGCAAGAGTTGCATCTCAGGCAACCGATCAATGCACCTAGGTAAATAATATGTAAGAGCATTAGTGGCCAGATGCAGGTATAGAAACAATCATAATGGGAAGCATGTAAGATAATACATTCGATAACCTAAAAATCAATGCACATAGATTGTTATGGCGAGCTTACCCATATTGCGATTGTTGCCCAGGATAGCAGCAACCCCGACGCGCGTTTCGGCTGATGGAACAGCCTTCGTCTGGGGGTGTAACCCCTGGTTACTGACTGTGTGGAAGTGGCCTGAAAGTGTTAGGAGGGCACTTAAATGGCTGCACTAAATGTGGCACAAACTCTGACTAAGCACCAGCAAACGCCTTTAGGTGCACATTTTTTCTGTCTTGTCGGACAAAGAGCAGCCGCAACACAAAACAGGCGCAGACACTTTATAACTACATGTACAAGCAGTTTGCACTTCCTTTTTAGTGCAAAGTCAGACAGAAAACTGGTGCAAACACTTTAATAAATGTGGGTCAATGTCTCTCAGCACTGAGACGGATGGCTGAGCCCTAAAGGGTAGAGCAGGCCCTATCTTGGGTGTGATTGTCCATCCAGCCATGCGCTTCGGCCTGGGCTCGCATAGCAGTGTTTTGCTTTATGAATAACTTCCCTTGCAGTAGTAAAAGTACATGTCCTAGTCAGAAACAGATGCCAGTCTGATGAAAATCAGCCATTTCCCCCCTCTTATATTTGCACCATAGGTGTGCTTCTATTCTAAGGCCTGAATGTTTTAAGCTTCATTAGAGCCATCTCAGTCTGTGAAATACAAAGGGCCTGTCCTTGTTTCTATTTGCTCTTTGCTAATTTAATCTTACTTTTTCCTTGTGTTAAATGGGGCATATTTTAAGATCTCTTTTTGAGACATTTGTTACAAATGTCGCAAAAATGTTGCATGAATGTCACAAATCACTTCTTAACATTTTCTAAGTTTTCCTCAAGTATGGTTTAGTCTAGAGTTTTTTACCCCAAAAAATGTTTATTTTCAAATTTTAGACAATTTGAAATGATAAATGTTGAATAGAAGATAAAGGTGTCTTCCTGACGAAAAACAAATGTCCGGCGGACATTTTAAAATGTCCCCAAAAAGGCACAAAAATTGTCATGCACCAGAAAATGTCTCAAAAAAGACAGAAAAAACTGGAAGAGAAATTAAGATAAATGACCCCCAAAGAGTATATCTGCTCTATTTCTGGTGTTGGTCACCTTTAAGGGACCAGAATTTAAGCTTTACCAGAGCTTATCCATAATGCTGTGGTAATCACACTTTCAGTATGTAGCAGTAGGACAATATGATAGATAACTAAAACATAGTGGGGCAGATTTATCAAGCAGTCTGAAAGTCAGAATATTTCTAGTTGTCCATGTCAACCAATCACAGCTCAGCTTTCATTTTACCAGTGCTCATGAATATTTTAAAGGGGAGCTGAGATTGGTTGCCTTGGGCAACTAGAAATATTCTGACTTTCAGACTGCTTGATAAATCTGCCCCATTTTTGAAAAATGTTAAATCATCATTTATAAAATGTTACCATGTCATATATGTCACATGTCTATATACGATACAAGAACTAGTTAGCTTAATAAAATAATAATACTCGCTAATTCTGTACTGTAGTTGTCTCATTTTCATCATAAACTGTATTAAAGAAGAAAATAATATCTCTAAACACCATCATTGCCTCCACTACTGACAATAAATAATCATTGCATCACTACTGACATTAGATGATGTCACAGCTTATCTCCTCCTATTCCCTGTACAATGACCACTATATAGATAACACTAACCCATCATTACATCACTACTGACAATAGATTATGTCACAGCTTATCCCCTCCCCCTCCCTGTACAATGTCCTCTATATAGATAACACTGACCCATCATTACATCACTACTGACAATAGATGATGTCACAGCTTATCTCCTCCCCATCCCTGTACAATGTCCTCTATATAGATAACACTAACCCATCATTACATCACTACTGACAATAGATGATGTCACAGCTTATCCCCCCCCCTGTACAATGACCTCTATATAGATAACACTTACCCGTCATTACATCACTACTGACAATAGATGATGTCACAGCTTATCTCCTCCCACTCCCTGTACAGTTTCCTCTATATAGATAACACTGACCCATCATTACATCACTACTGACAATAGATGATGTCCCAGGCTTATCCCCTCCCCTCCCTGTACAATGACCTCTATAAGATAACACTGACCCATTCATTACATCACTACTGACATAATGATGTCACAGCTTATCTCCTCCCCTGTAACAATGACTCTATATAGATAACACTGACCGTCATTACATCACTACTGACAATAATGATGTCACAGCTTATCTCCTCCACTCCCTGTACATTCCTCCTCTATATAGATAACACTGACCCATCATTACATCACTACTGAACATAGATGATGTCACAGCTTATCTCCCCCCCACTCCCTACAATGAACCTATATAGATAACACTGACCCATCATTACAATCACTACTGACAATGATGATGTCACAGCTTCTCTCCTCCTCCTATACATGACCTCTATATAATAACACCTGACCATCATTACACACTACTGACAATAATGATGTCACTGCTTTTCTCCCTCTCCTAGAAGATAGAGATAAAGATATTGTCACGAGGTGCTCCAGCGTATCCCCTGTCTCGGATCGCGGTATGACCCATCACTCACCGGGTTCCGGTGCCCGGCTGAACTCTCCTCCACCTCCATTTACTATGACTTCTATATAGATAACATTGACCCATAATTACATCACTACTGACAATAGATGATGTCACAGCTTATCTCCCTCCTCTCCCTTACAAGGACCTCTATATAGATAACCCTGAGCCATCATTACATCACTACTGAAATAGATGATGTCACAGCTATCTCCTCCCCTCCCTGTACAATGACCTCTAAATAGATAACACTGACCATCATTACATCACTACTGACAATAAATGATGTCACTGCTTTTCTCCTCTTTTTTAGAATAGGAGTAATTTATCACGGTGCTCCGCGTCCCTGTCTCGTCTCCCTAGGCTCGGTCGTGCGCCGGATCGCCTACGAGTTTAAGTGCCAGTCGCCAATAATTGGCGCATGGCCTGATTAAATTCAGCTCTTACTATTGCCTTCTGGATCTACAAGTCCTTTCCCTGAGAGACATCATCTCCTGTATTCTTCCTGCGTTCCTGTGATCCTGCTTTCCTGTGATTCCTGTGAGCCTGTGATTCCTGTGTGCCAGTCCTTCCGTGTCGTGATTCCTGTGTGCCAGTCCCTTCCTGGTGTCCTGCGTTCCGTGTGCCAGTCCGCGCCTGTGTGCGTCCTGTGTGCCAGTCCTGTCCCTGTGGTCCTGTGTTCCTGTGTGGCCAGCTCCTGCGATTTCTGACGGAGTGGTGTCTCCTGTATTACTACCTTGGCAGCCACCGCGGCCTAGTCGCACCTGGGAACGACCTGGTTGGAATACCGCCACAGCAAGTCCTCCCGCTTTGCGGCGGGTCTCTGGTGACACGGGGTTTCCATTTAGACTCCGGGCCCAGGTCGCTAGTACCACCTACCCTCCCGCGTGGTCCAGGGGCCACACACTCCCGATCCTTAGATATACACTCACCAGCACTTTATAGGTACAAACCATGCTAGTAACGGTTGGACCCCCTTTTTGCCTTCAAAACTGCCTCAATTCTTCGTGGCATAGATTCAACAAGTGCTGGAAGCATTCCTCAGAGATTTTGGTCCATATTGACATGATGGCATCACACAGTTGCCGCAGATTTGTCGGCTGCACATCCATGATAATCTCCTCCCGTTCCACCACATCCCAAAGATGCTCTATTGGATTGAGATCTGGTGACTGTGGAGGCCATTTGACGTACAGTGAACTCTGTCATGTTCAAGAAACAGTCTGAGATTATCCAGCTTTATGACATTGCGCTGACATTCCTGCTGAAAGTAGCCATCAGATTTGGGGTACATTGTGGTCATAAAGGGATGGACATGGTCAGCAACAATACTCAGGTAGGCTGTGGTGTTGCAAAACGATGCTCAATTGGTACCAATGGGCCCAAAGAGTGCCAAAAATATTCCCCACACCATGACACACCACACCACCAGCCTAACCGTTGATACAAGGCAGATGGATCCATTCTTTCATGTTGTTGACACCAAATTCTGACCCTACATCCAAATGTTCGCAGCAGAAATCGAGACTCATCAGACCAAAAACGTTTTTCCCCAATCTTCTACTGTCCAATTTCGATGAGCTTGTGCAAATTGTAGCCTCCTCAGTTTCCGTTTCTTAGCTGAAAGGAGTGGCACCCGGTGTGGTCTTCTGCGCTGTAGCCCATCTGCCTCAAAGTTCGAAGTCTGTGCGTTCAGAGATGCTCTTTTTTCCTACCTTGGTTGTAACGGTGGCGATTTGAGTCCGGTTGCCTTTCTATCAGCTCAACCAGTCTGCCATTCTCCTCTGACCTCTGGCATCAACAAGGCATTTCCCCGCCCACAGAACTGCCTGCTTTCTGTTCTGCCGCCATTCTCTGTAAACCCTAGAGATGGTTGTTGCGGTGAAAATCCCAGTAAGCAGCAGTTTCTTGAAATCCAGACCAGCCCTTCTGGCACCAACAACCATGCCACATTCAAGGCACTCAAAATCACCTTTCTTACCCATACTGATGTTCGGTTTGAACTGCAGGAGATTGTCTTGACCATGTCTACATGCCTAAATGCACTGGTTGCCGCCATGTGATTGGCTGATTAGAAATTAAGTTTTAAAACGAGCAGTTGGACAGGTGTACCTAATAATATGACCGGTGAGTGTATATGGCCTGTATCTGACTAGTAACAGCAGCAACTAGGGAACTAAAATGGACTTAAAGAACATACATGAGGAATCTATATCAGAAGTAGATCTGACGTAGATTCTCCTGCCTTCCTCTGCAATGTAATATGCAATGATAGATTCCTCATTGTAGGTTCCTTTTAAAGAATCTTCCTTCGTTGTAAGTTATCCTGGGGGATTCATAGAAGACAATGGTGAGCTGTGGTTGGAGATAACCAAGGTGGGAGCAATCCCAAGTCAAGTTTTTTTATGGGGAAGGTAGGGGGTTAAGGTCTAATGATCCTATGGTTCCCAGTGGTCGAGCCCAGAATTCTACACAATTTCTCTAATAACCCCAAGAAAATTGAAATGACAAAAAGACAAATTTTTATATTCTAGCCAGGATTCAAACCAACTATCATTACCAGAATATAGCATGGTATCAATTATTTATAGTAACTATTCAACAAATGTACAGCATCTGTACCTCTACCCCTAAATACTAAGAGAGAACATACACTTGCAATAAGGAACCATTGTCTTGAATGTAGCGTATCGGCGCCGATGAGGATGACATGAAACCTGAATTTATTGAAATGTGTAAAATTATAAAGACACAGATTATGAATATGTCACATTATTGAAAGTTGTATAATTGGTCATAAGAGTTCGCTTCCAGTAAGAAAGTAATAGCTTCCAATCATTTTTCATTATTTCTGAAATATTTACTGCTTTTTATTTATTTTATTTGTTCCCATTTTCTCTACTCTCATGCTCTTATAGTTTTACATGAAAATACAGAAGAGTTACAGTCGAAAAGAATACACTGTGACCTGCAGGGACAATGCCCTGACTTATTATGGGTCTCAGATATAAAATTTCATCCACTAGAATAATTTAGCTCTATATACAACTTGGTTTCCATATGACACCATTAAGTTTCGGATAGTTAAACCTGAAATAACTAAAAAGTTGCTAAATTCAATGCAATGTAAAACGAAAACTTTATTATCAAATTCTATCAGAAAAAAACACACTACAACTGCAGTCCATGTAATAATTTCTTTTTAGGGAAGCACAAGTCAGGCAGAGAAAAGACAACTTTTTCTTTGTCGAAGGATACACAACACTAGAAAACACTAAAGAAGTGTTCTACTTGTTAAAACAGTCTGCAATGACCTTAAAGGGGTATTCCCACAAGACAATTTGTTAAATATTCAGATAAAAAAATAACACATTCTCTCAACTCACTTATTAACAAAACTGCATTTCACGGTATAATTCCAACCTGTCCTATCAGTCCCTGGTTTTATACAATTTCACATCTCGACCACCCCGATTCCTTGTCACTTCTGACTTGTGTCGGGGAAGCATCTTGGATTTCTGTGCGACGGCGTGGAGCTGAGTTACTCTCTCTCTCTGCACCCAGCCCCGCCCCCTGCAGCCCCAACAAAGCTCACACACTGATAATAAACTGAGTTCCTCCTGCCGGCAGTAGCGTGAGAAACTACAAGTTACAGACAATAAGCTCTTTTATCTGGGGGAAGGGCACATCAGATCTAGAATGTATAGAATATGCAGGGATGTAGGAGAGCTGTTTACATTGTGTATAAATACATCTCATGGATCTCATCATCTCTGATCTCTGATGTGTCTCAACTCTCTTTCTATGTGTACTTCACGCACAATGATGAAACCCTGAAAATGGGGCTTATTTACTAAGGTCCGCGGATCACATTTCCGATCGGACTTCCCGACATTTTTCAGGATTTGCTCTGCTGTGACAGGGATTAAGCAGTGGATTGTGTCGCACTTATCAAATTTTGGCACACGCGGGGCTGCTTTTATGCCACAGATTCAGGGTGAGGTGCGGGGCTGTCCGTCTACGATCCGACTGATTCGGACTGAGCACGGGATTTAACATCAATTTATGTCGCAAGACATGCACTTACATACACCGGGAAGAAAGAAGATGAACTCCGGCGGACCTGAGCGGGGAAGCAACACATCAAAGATACGTTGCACGATCTTGTGGAATCGCGCCAGAGTGTATGATCGTCCGAACAATAACCATTTGGATGAACTCCTTGGCCGGTTAATTAATGTGCCCCACTGTGTTGGAATTGTCTTACCAGTACAAGGATAAGTGACTCAATGCAGGGCTGGGCGCCGGCACTAGGCATACCTGGCAAGTGCCTGGGCCCATACTGCTGGGGTCCCCCATAAGGCTGTCATAGCCATCCATGGTGGTGAAGGGGGCTGTTCTAATGAATCCTTAGGGCGTGAAAGCTTATATAAATAACCATATGGGGCTGTTTGGTAGAAACTAGGGAATTTTTATGAAACAGAGACTGTTTTAATTCCTAATTTTGTTTGCTGTCCTATAGTTACTGCAAAGGGGCCCACTGAGGCCTGTCACCCCAGAGGACTACTGAACCTGAGATGGCCCAGGCCTGAGGTCTGCACTGTTGACTTGTAACATCTGCAACAGTGTGCCTTTTCTCCATGTTATACATTTCCATTGGAAACTTGGTTAACATCCTCAAAACTGTTTTGGAAATAGGCACCAATAAATGGGGGGGCGTTTATTAAAACGGCATTTTGAACACCCTCCTCAACATCCCCCTTCCCTGCAATTTGCAGGCCAGAAATCCCAGAGGTTCCAGCCCCTCAGTATCCAGAAACCAATCTCCTTCAGGTCAGACAAGTTTAGACCGGTCTAACCTGGAGGGATTTCAGCAAACCTTCTGATTTCTGCTGGAGACCATGTGACATGTGCCATCCCACTGCCACCCAAGTCCCTGCCCTGTCCAGCCAAAATGGTGTGGAATTCAACATCACAGTAAGCGGGAATTATACATGCCTTGTCCTCAAGAAACACTAAGAACTCCAGAAGGCAACTTACAGCTTTCATTGACTGATTATTTCCCAGATATAAAATGGAACATTTTAAATATTTCTTAAAGTAAATTCTTCTTTTTGGATTAGCTAAAAGCTAATGCCGCTATAATTTCGAGGGAAAAAAAGAAAACATAATCATTAAGTTGTTAGTACCCTATTAGTAACATATTATGGAAATAGCATTTTATTAACAGTAAAACATAACATTAATGAGAGAAAATCACCTTCGCTGTGTACTGGAGGTTAATGGAAATTTTAATAGTAAGGATGAAGACAAATTAAGAAGAGATTAAGGAATAATATGGCATTGACAATGCGTTCTGATTTGGTGTAAAAAGTACAGAATTTGTTGGGTAATCCGTGAGATTGCATTGGATGGATTTGAAATATTCCTTAAAGTTAATTACTGGTTAACTTAATTCAAGCTGAAGCTTCTCATCTCACGAATTGGCAGGACCGCCTGCATCAGCGGTAATTGGAAACACAAACAACAGGTTCATTGTGAACAGCGCATCTTGCGTCGCCTGCCATTTAATTGTTTTGCCATCTCATGGGAACGAAGCCTGATTGCAATAGCGCTGGTATACAACTTCCAAATGACTTCGAAATCTAAACAAATTAAAAACTGCAAGTGGTGCGCGCTGACATTTCAGATGAGCAAGTTTTCTCTGAACTGAAATGCGAGAGGTCTTGCACAGTTGTATTGATGGAAGAATAACGTCTTAACCACGTCTGCGGCAGACAGAAGGATGTCTGAGTTACGGGACTTTCACGTCCTTATTGTCTGTAATGTTTCTTTCCTATTCACCTCTGAAATGATGACAGTACGCTGGCTCCTCTACACTTCCCTGCTCTTTATTAGAGCCGGTCGTTTTGTATAGGCTAAACAGAAATTATTTAACTTTATTTTAATGCTTATATAGAAATAGAAAAAGGTCATCGAAAAGTCCGTCTTTGTTCAAGTCAGGTTTCATTTTTAAACATTTTAAACAAAAAAAAAAAGTTTCACTTTGTCATAAGCTTCATATAGACTGATATTTGAAGGCAGTCCCCAAGGACACCTGACTTACAGATGATCCCTAGTTAAAGAACGACCCTCTGGTGAAGGTCTCTGGATGTTACTTTAGTCCCGACGCAATGAGTCTGTGATGAAGTTTATTGAGTAATTCTTCGTCCCATGACAGCAAAAAATATTGAAAATCCAATTGTCACAGGATTGTAGCACATGTTCAGCATGAGAGGTGAGGATGATAGCTACTCACCCCTCCCTTTACCGTAGTGAGCAGTTTACTCAGCAGTATTACAGGGGAAAGAGCATGCTTTACTCTTTCCAGCGATGGTATTGCTTGGTGACATGTTGTGTTCACCTTACCATGTCCGGGCCATAGCCCCGCTATGGGATGTATATCCGTCCGCAAATCTATATCTCCTCACTTACCTGGACAACCTTTACAATTTTTTGGCAAAACATGTGGTGCTCAATTGAAACGCATATGCCTATTAGCTGAGCCCACACCCAGATTTGCTTTGCCTTTCTAAACCCATGCAAATGCTCCTTGTGCCGGTACTCTGATATTAGACTTCAGCTAATGCTTTTTTTAATTTTCTTGAAATATCATGTTAGTATTTTAGTATCACATACTGCTCCAGAGATCATGTAAGAGGTTGCTGGGTGTTTCATTAGTGGTGAAGTGGGCATTCATTCTACGGGAGCCTGTAACAATGCATTCTCATCATAGGCTTATACTTGACTCAATGGGGGAGATTATGTTATAATTGTTTCCACATGCCCCCCATTGGTCACGCTGGATCATCAAAAGGCTTCGGCCTCTGTGCATCCCACCGCACCACGGTCACTGGGCAAACTATGCCTGGTCCAACCTGCATAGTTTTTGCTTATAAACCTAAAGTTTTGCTGGTTTTTCCAGAAGAACGAAGGCACGGGCGGGTATGCCCCATGCTGCACACTCCCTCTCTCCTCTCCCTCCCTCTCTCTCTCTCTCTCTCTCCCTCTCCCTCTCTAGAGAGAGAGAATTTGGGATTATTTCTCTGATTTCACCAGAAATCTTTCATAGAAGCAATAATAAATCTCCCCAATATGTTTTCCCAGTTTTTGTAGTAAAATTGGTGCCTTGGCTTATACTTGTATATATACACTCACCGGCCACTTTATTAGGTACACCTGTCCAACTGGCTCATTAACACTTATTTCTAATCAGCCAATCACATGGCGGCACATGGCGGCATTTGGCGTGTAGACATGGTCAAGACATCTCCTGCATTTCAAACCGAGCATCATATGGGAAGAAGTGATTTGAGTGCCTTTGACGTGCTGGTTGTTGTTGCCAGAAGGCTGGTCTGAGTATTTCAGAACCTGCTGATTCTGGGATTTTCACGCACACCATCTCTAGGGTTTAACAGAGAATGGTCCGAAAAGAAAAAACATCAGTGAGCGGCAGTTCTGTGGACGGAAATGCCTTGTTTGATGCCAGAGGTCAAGAGAATGGGCAGAAGGTTCGAGCTGATAGAAAGGCAACAGTGACTCAAATCTCCACGCATTACAACCAAGGTAGTCAGAAGAGCATCTCTGATGCACAGTACGTCGACAGGAAACTGAGGCTACAAATTTGCACAAGCTCATCGAATTGGACAGTAGAAGATTGTGAAAACGTTGTCTGGTCTGATGATGCTCGATTCTTCTGCTGCGACATTCGGATGGTAGGGTCAGAATTTGGCGTACAACCATGAAAGCATGGATCCATCCTGCCTTGTAATCAATGGTTCAGTCTGGTGGTGGGTGGTGTCACATGGTGTGGGGAATATTTTCTTTCTTGGCACTCTTTGGGCCCCTTGGTACCATTGAGCATCGTTTGCAACGCCACAGCCTACCTGAGTATTGTTGCTGACCATGTCCATCCCTTTATATCACAATGTACCCAACATCTGATGCTACTTTCCAGCAGGATAATGCGCCATGTTCATAAAGCTGGAAATCAATCTCACGCTGGTTTCTTGAACATGACAATGAGTTCATCTGTACTCAAATGGCCTCCACATGTCACCAGATACTCAATCCAATAGAGCATCTTTGGGATGTGGTGGAAGGGGAATCGCATCATGATGTGCAGCCAAAATCTGTGGCAACTGTGGGTGATGCATCATGTCAATGGACCAAAATCTCTGAGAATGCTTCCAGCACCTTGTTGAATCTAATGCCACGAAAATTAGCAGTTCTGAAGGCAAAATGGGGGTTCAACCCGTTACTATCATGGTGTACCTAATAAGGGGCCGGTGGTGTATACGGTAAACAACTGGTTGAATAAAAATAATACGTAGGTGTTGTGGAATTTGTGAGTGACTTCAACTTACATGGGGATGTCCATCAGTTCTCATGTGTCAAAATCGTAATGTTTTTCCAAGTAGTTGTGTCAAAGAGAAGTCCCCCCCTGGCAACCAAATAACAGACCCGAATTGATAGAACGCAAAACTGTTTCTAGTTGTTCATGGCTCGAAAACAATAAGCTCGGCTTTCATTGAGCCTTTGATGGTTGGCCATGATGCTAACTAGAACCGTTTTAACTACTCTCTGACCTTCTGATAAGCTCTAGTGCAGACTTCTGACTGCCATTATTATGTTTTTGCTGCAATTACAGCATATGAGGTATTTACCAAGGCTTGCATTCATTGTTTTTGGTGACAACCCTAAATTATTGGCAATCCTGGTGCAACGAATTATTTCCCTTTCACCACCTCCACGCAAATAAGCGGAGGAATTGGTGGTGGGACTGCCCTCAGTGCAGGGCTTTTTGGTGGACATTCCTTCCCCACACTTGAGCACCAGCTATGGCCTGGAGTTCTGGTGTTGCAGCCTCCGATTATCGATATTTCTGCATGGCCAGCACCACCATACCTGGCAAGTGGCCATGACCCAGAGCTGCTGTAGGGCATACATGGCTCAAGCTCAGTCCCAACAGCCCCTATGTGGGGGCTCTTATGGGATGGTAACTAGCAAATATTTAAGGAAGTTTTTTCAAGATGGCCCTACTGAGGCATTGTCGGCCCAATGGGCCTACTAAACCTGGAAACTGGCCCTAAATAATACCCATTGTGGGAAATGACAATCCAGTTGGAAACTCCTGATAGCCTCCTGCAGGTTTTTTATGCTTCATGGGGCAATCCACGTTTGAAAATAAATTATTTGCCATATGTTTAACATTTCTCCAATTGGATGTTTTAAAACAATGTTCTTGTGTGACAAGATAATTTCTCATAAATCTAGTGCCATGTTTCCCTTGAAACGATATTCGCTCGGATACCTAACCACCTCAAATTTTTGGCAGCGTGGTCAGACATGCGCTATGGACCCTGCCTGACCACTGATCGCAAATCATTACCACAGACGGCGTGCATGCAGTAACTCCCGGACTTCATATACAAAAACTTTTTTTTTCTCTCTTCTCTCTTCTCTTTGTGCAACCCTCCACAAGAGTTGGCCTTTCCAACCCGCCACATCTTGTTTCTAATTGGGACAACATGGCTAGCATTTATTAGACATATCATTCACACACGGACTTTTTTTTTAATACATCAATTGAAGAATGTTTAATAGTGCAGATTACTGAAACGGATTGAATGCCCAGATTGAGAATCCCCTTTAAAAGGCAACTACATGAAATAACCTATGTTGAGCCTGGAGATCTGCAAAACAACAATTTTAACATACAAAAGTTTTTAATATATTCCGTTTTTTGTGAAGAACAAAGATCAAAGAAACACCTCATCCTGAAGGCTTCTAGACTTATTTTACGTATCTGTAATGAATATAATACATCTTCCGACCTCATTTAATAATATATACTCAATAGGCAAGGTTTGGATATAGTTTTGACATAGTGTGTTGGATGTTTATCTTACTCCATAATTAAGCTATATAGCTCAATCTGAAGACAAAAACTAACCTCTAATGCATCAATAACTGCAGTCTCTAATGGAGCACGAGAGGCTAAAGCAAATTAATCTGTACAGGCAAGGGATGCATATTCTATATTAATCTGTCATATTTCCCACATCATTCCCTGCTGTTTGGTCTCGATGGGTGTATTTAGTTATGATCTAGTAGGACTTGATCTTGATGTGACAGAGAATGTCATACTTAAACTTCATCAACACGCCTTACACATACAATATTGGTCCTGACGGTTGGCATCGATTCTGTTTTTTCCATGCTAATGTCACAGAAACAGAACGTGTGGTTTGCTAAGTTAGTTGGTGTAATGTCTAGAGCAGTGTGATAAATGTGTTTAGTTTGGGCTCGGAAAGCCCACGGTCTTAGTATTATAGTTTAACATGTGTCATTAATATACACTTTTACAGGTTTATAAATGTTGTTTTATTTGTCAGACAACAGAAAACCTCCGGTGTGTAGGAAATAAAGTAACTAAACCGTAGTTTTCTAGACTAGAGAATCTTCAAGATGCTTATGTGGTGAACACTAATATGGATTTTGATTTCCTACTTTTATAACTTTCCTCTTTCCATAACTTGGCATATAGAAACGTAAAACAAAGAAAAGTAAAGCAGAACGGACACAGGAAATTTTCATGTAATTTTATCAGTACACCGCACTTTTTCCTCCACTTACTGTGGCTCTTTCATCTCCATTAGGGGTTGTAGAAAAGGCACAGGTGTTTGGTGGATGGGTAGTATACGTGGGTCACCGTGGGTGTCCTGCCTCTGTGAAGTACAAACCAATATTCTGGAATGCATAGCTGCAATGCAGCTGATCCGGACTTTTTTTTCTGGATGCAGTCACAGTGCTGGGTGGGATGGCCTCCCCACTTCCAGGCCGGGCCTTACAGCCCTATGCAGCCACCTGTGTTCAGGAAAGGGTGTGGTTGCCCTACCTGGTGTAGCTGAGTGGAACCAGTTGATAAGCAGAAGCCAGAGCTGGAGCCGCTTGTTGTGGTGGGGCAAGTCGAGGACTGAAAAGGTGCTCTAACCCGAGGAGTGAAGTACGTTAATCGTGCCTGTGAATGTGACTGGTTCTGATAACGATGGACTGAAGATTTATCATATGGACTATGCTTTTTTGTTTTTGCCGGCTGACCAACCCTTTGTGCCTGTTTATTTTTAATGTCCAAAATAAAGACACCTGTTTTGTTCACCTAAAGACTGCTGCCTGCCGCTTCTCTAAGACTACCATTTAGTTGAACCACCGACTGGTGTATGATTAGGTTTGCAAGGGGTGCGACCGTGACCGGCTGAGCTGGAGGGGCTCACATCTTGCCATGAACGATCAGATCTATGTGCAGAAAATAATAAGAATTGTTTGTCTAATGATCAGTGGGCTGCGGTCCACTTGCAATTACCCAGTTTCACGTTTAGATGACACATTGAGGCTCATTAACGTAACGGTCCTGGAAGCAGCAATTTTCGTCGGTTTCTCGATCAGATTTCTAGCGCATCGGACTGCTTACACGCATACAATCGGCGGCGGGCCATCGTACAACCCAACGATTCTCTAGCACAAGTTTAACAATTAAGCACGGTGAAGAAGAAGGTTAAACTCCAGGTACCTCGGCCGGGAAGCGACGGATGCAGGAACTTGTGGCCTGCATGCTACGTAATCACCCGTACTTCATCTCGCACCATCCGATTGGGGCGCGACAGACCAGGTAAGTAAATTTGCCCCATTGCGGTGGTTTTCCTGTGACCCTGGCAACCAGGAAAAATGATCACTGTTCTGCCAGGGAAGGGTATAGAGAATAGCCCTGCACAGTTGACTAGATACCTCATCCCACAAACATAAATCATGTACATAACGCTAGGTGAAAACACATATAAAAACATAACTTTTACTATATCTCCTAAAATCATGTTGTCCAACCAGTCCCCTAAAGTAAATATGCAAGAAAATTTGGCCGAAGAAAACCCGGTAAAGTGAATATATGGTCTCCAATACTGGAATGAAACATCACATCGCAGTGCCTGAAGAGTAGGGTAAGGAAAGTCTGTAAACTACAAATATATATATCCACATAAGTGTAGCAAGGAAAAAACAGGAAACTTTCTCACCCAAGTCATTGTGCCAGGTATTGGTCAGGTCAGCATGCTGGATTTTCCGGTCCTTCAGACTTGATCCCTCCAGGTAGCAGAGGAAAACCGTCAGTCTACTCTATTCAACGCCTATCAATTAATGCGACCCTTACTGACCCCAAAAGCTCCTGTCCTGACAGTCTACATCTAGTCCTACAGTCACTTACCCTACATAACATATAATAACGACAGATTCACCCAACGTGTTTCCTCTATGATGACAAAGATTCATCAGGGGCTCAAAGTAAGGATTTGCCATGATCCCAAAGACGCCATTCTTCCAGTTACAGACTGCTGGCAAGTGGGTCCAGTTCGGTGTCTGACGATAGAACAGATGCATGCCTGACCGATGGTTATGGGGTGCGCGCCACCTGGACCTCTCCAGTTTTTACCCTTTCATCTCTGATCCTTGAATGGCCACACTCTGGAACTGATGAAGTACTACACAAATTCATTACTCGGGCCTACTTAGATATTATAACATTATATGCAGAGGGGGCTACAATGTTATATCATATTAATAAGGGGGGGTAATTGGAACATGTAACAGTACGTTGAACAGTATTAACACATTAATAAGGACTGCGGCCATTTTTGGAATTACTAAGGTGTGAGCTTCTCGATCTCTACTTTAATAATACTTATATAAATTCTAAGGAATTTCCTTTTTATAATAATCTATAATTAATATACAGCCAAATTCCCCCCAATACCAATAAATTATATAGGGTATCAATCACTGCTAAACACCACCTGTAAATTAAGTGGATTGATACTTATATTAAGTTAATAGAGTTTGTCCTGCTTCTGCTTAGTAAATAGGGCTGCTGAACATTTTATGGTTTGCCTTAATTTCTTTTATTACATTTTTCAAAGGATTTCGTATAACACCATAAACACTTTTGAGTGGTATAACACAGCGTAAACAGCTAATGGCATGTGATAAGCATAAACCAAGTACGGTGGTAAGAGACACAGAGCAAATGTACATCCAAAGGAGCTAGTAGGAGCTTAAATATAGCAGCAGTTTATCTTTAATATGAGGAAGGGCCAGTTGCAGGAATGGTCACTGAGATGTTCTGAAGCTCACTGTTTTGTTATCTTAGCTGTGCGCTTAGGTCATTGTCTTTTGGAAGGTGAACCTTCTCCCAGTCGGAGGTTCCGAGCATTCTGGAAGTTGTTTTCTTCGCAGGATATCTCTGTACTTGGCACATTCATCCTTTCTTTAGTTGGAACGTTAATCTTGTGCTGCAGCTGAAGACTCCCCCATAGCACGCTGACTAACAAGATCTCATTGACAATATGATCCCTTATGGAGAAGCAACGATAATATGAATATAAAAGTTACATATTGACAAGTTGAGAACAGATTAAACTTATACATATGCATTATAAATTTATAACCCCCCCCCCCCTACAAAAAATAATAAGATGGGGGGGGACGATGGACGGTGCCGATTCCCCCCCCCCCCCCCCCCCCCCCCCCCCGCCCCCCCCCCCCCCCCTCCCCCCCCCCTCCCCTCCCCTCCCCCCCCCCCCCCCCCCCCCGCCCCCCCCCCCCCCCCCCCCCCCCCCCCCCCCCCCCCCCCAAAAAAAAAAAACAAAAAAAAAACAAACAAAATACAAAAAAAATAAAAACTACCACCCATAGCGAATTCTGTCTGTATGTGTTTAATTGGCTTCATTACTTTCACGGAACAAACTCCAGCTATGATCAAGGCACATTTCACTTCTGCAATTTATCAAGAAAAGATGTGATGGGTGACTTAATCTTTATCTAATACGAACACAACAAGTTATAATCAGTTCAATGCAAATGAAGTGTCAGATAATTAGAAAGTGTTGTGAGGCCCCTCTCACATGAGGACGTAACCATCTGAAGTGCACTTCACATCTCTTTGATACTGAGAGCTCTCTGAAGTTTAAGGCCACCGCACAATGTCGCGGGTAACACAAGAGAAGAGTCTGTTACAGTAAAAAAGATTATTGTATCTAAAATTTGGTATGTAATGCAATCCCTAAATTAAAGGGAATCTCCCAAATGGAAAAATTACCCAAAAAGTAAAAACAAGCAACATATTGGGGCTCATTTACTAACGGTCTGTGGACCTTACTACTTGTCGGAATATCCAACTATTTCCGATGGTGCGCCGCTTTTAGAATGGCTTTTTAAGCCACAATCGGATTTTGCGGCATTGGCACCAGCTTTCACATGACACAATGGGGTGCGGGCTGTTGGACGATCCGACTGATTCGGACAACACCAGGATTTAACATTCAAAATTGTGTCGCAAGCCATCACTTACATGCATCGGAAGAAGGTGAACTCCATGGACCTCAGCGGGGAAGAGATATGCAGGATATTGGACGCACATCTAGTGAATCGCGGCAGCTCCGAATCCTTGTCGGACAACGCACCCGGGATCGTGACAAGACGGGTAAGTAAATGTGCCCCACTGGGTCCCTTGTAAGCAGAGGTGTAAGAACAGCGGTAGCAGGCAAACATTATAAAAAAACTGGTTTAAAAATTAGCAATTAGCTTTAGATGGCTTTTCCACTGTGTTATTTCCGACTCCTCCAGCCCCCGCAGACGTGAGCGCAGTAGTGTCTTCCTTGAGAAGCCGGCTGTGCAAAAATTCTTCAAGAATTTTGATAATTGAATGCACAATCAAGCTGGAAATCAGTTTGATATGATGCAATTCTCTATTGTAGATATTATAGAGGTGAAAAGCCATGTGAAAAATCTGCACGGAATTTCACATATGATCCTGATTTATAACCACATAATTTTACTAGAGATACAGTCAGCATTCCTGACAGGACCCATAAAACTGAGAAAATGTGTTTCTTTGCATTTTAAGAATTGTACACCATTTTTCCCCAGAATGAATGCAGGGCCAAGGCGCTTTTACCAACACTGCTTACAAAACCTTGATCCCACTTTAGCCAAGAGTAAAATCATAATTTCATGCTTATTACTCGTTCCCGTGGTGAATGAGACGTTAACCCTCAATTGAGAAGTGTACATGAAGGAAAGTTGAGGTTTGAAGGTGAGTCGAATTTTTTTAACAATATACCAATGTTTTTTTTTTACCGTATATGTTGCACGGAACGATTCTCCAGTCAGTGGCTATAGACCGGCCACACACTTAGATTAATTGCCAATCAATTCATTTTATTGTGTGTTTTATTCTGGCTCTCCCAATATTGGTAAGTAAAAACAATGCGTGTACCTATGTATGAAAGGTACTGAAAAACTAAAAAAAAAACAGAGGGCATGTCATAGCACCAATCATACCCATTGTTTAAGTGCTCATGCGAATCTAAAACATAACATCGATGGTTGAGGCGGAAGCATCTGCACTGTAGTCACCCATATAGATTTAGTATATGAGGTTGGTAAAGGCTTCATCATGTCAGATAGTTCATTCATTATAATTAGGCTATAATTTCCTTCTCGTCTCTTTGTGTCCTGCTTTATACACTCTTCATATGGCTAACAAGTAATAGTATGCAAGTCCATGATGTTTTATGCCGGAAATTCAATAGGCCAAAAAAAGAGCAATTACGTTCCATCTCCGGCACACAATGTTCGTTGATTGAAGCAAGGACTTTAGCCACATCCCAAGATGCAGATTATAAATTGTGAGGGGGAAAAAAAATCAAAGATCATTACAGATGGTGTAATCTCAGCTCGCTAACATGTGTTTTTCTCCATTTATGCTAATTACAAATTGAAGAGAGACAGCTCTGATGGAATAAATCAAGCCAAAGTGATCCCGGAGAAACTTTATAGTGTGGTTTTCAAGAGTCACAATCAAAGCAAACACTGGGAAAACCCTTGAATAGAAAAGTTGACTATGCTTCTGATTTATTTTTTTATCTTCCCAGTTCTCTTACTTTACTATTCATGTGCATGAGGGCTTAGCCGCCAGATTGAGCACATGATGTGCAAAAATTACTTCTAAGATATCATGGTGTTAGCAACCTCAGGATATAAGTGGTTCATTGTCACACCCACTAGTTCCCCATCAATGTGTATAATACATTCTCAGGGTCGCATCTGTCATGAGGCAGGTGAAGTCTCTGCTTCAGGCGGCAGATTGTGGACCCTTTTAGGGGGGGTCTGCTTCTCATGTACTGCTCAAGATACATGCCGACATGGCTTCCTGATGGAGAAGACATCACCTTACAGCTACTAGATATTGGATGTCACCAATGTCTGTGTCACTGACTGACTACTAGTGTTCAAAGTAGCATCATCGGGGGGGGGGGGGGGACTGTTTCAAGTATCGCCTCAGGCAGCGATAAGGCTAGAATCGGCCCTGCACATTTTTTGCAGTAGAAACTTACAATGCTTCTAGTCTTTCTCTATGAAAGCCTACTACCCCAGCCTGGAACCAGAGTCTAATAGGGGCTGTAAAAAAATATGTAAAAGAATAAAAGTACTACTGCAGCATGTTATTAGATATACATTAAAGTGGAAATAGGAAAAACTACGTATGTTTTTCTGTAGCATAAGTCCACTGAGCAGTAGAGAGGTGAGTCTCAGTAGCAGGAGAGAGCACCTTTATGTGCCACTTGCAGAGTGTCAGCAGAATTTAAATATCTGTGTCACGTGCGCCGGCCCCTCATGCGCAATGGTGCGTGCACTGCCATTTTTGGAAGCTTATCGTTACCGATGTCTACCAGGTATCCAGACCCAAAGAGATTTAAAGTTTTAACATTTCTGCCATTTCTCTACTATGAAGAATACTGTAAATACCATCCTCACCATTTTAGAGAATATAGGTTTTATAATTTAGTAATTAGTGATATTACATTCAGATGAGAGCATCCTATACAGCAGCTGGGATGGATCTGCAGTGTATACACGATCCTCCTTGATACAAAGATACTTCCTGTCCTTGGCTTTTTCTAGTGGTACACTGGCTGCTGCTCTTCCAGTGGTGCCACGTGGCTCTTTGGGTTTCTCAGTTATTCACATTGTCACTCTCGGGGGGCTGTCAGTGGAATATACCTCTGGGCTAATGCCTTGTTAGGTTGACATTATATGCTTGATTTCAATTGACTTTCCCCTGACCTGTCAACCAAATCTATATGACAAGCACAATGTGCTTCATTGTCCAGGTGACAAGCGCAGAGGCCTTTAATGGGAGAGGTTTATTATATATATTTTAGTATAGAGGTTTCAGTTGCTAACATTTAACAATCTCTTTTAAAATAGCATCTTATCAGGATTTTTTTACTGTACAAATTATCAACTTAATATCCAACATTGCAGCAGTCTCTGTTATTTGGCACATTTCTGTGGCCAGTTAATGCCCTTAGTGGTCCTGTGTCCACTTCCCAGGGGGAATACAAAAAACCATGGGCTAACATAGCACTTTTTTTTTTTGTCATTGCCTGTCCCAATCCCATGAGGATTTCATAATTCTTGTCCTTCAATGGCTTGGCACCACCTAGTGTCCATAGTGTATACAAATGTGCACGTCCATCTACTGAACTGGTCGACGATCTTACTTATTTTCCCGACTTTTAGACCATTACTTTTTTTGGGGCAACATTTAGAGACTGTTTTCCGAGATTGAATTATGACGAAACAAATACTACAGTGTGTTTACTCCAAAGTATATTTCTCATCTATAAATGGGGAATCTATGAAGATTATGTGTTTTTATAACTGTCTCAGGGAAATAAGTGGAGACCAGTGGCATAACAGGAGAGGCAGGGCCCCATAGCAGACTTCTGAAGGGGACCGCCTGCCGCTTAAAACTATACATATATTACATTCCTATATACATAAACATACAGCTATCACTCATAATTCACATATATATACTGTTATAACACCTATAACGAGCAATACCATCACATCTACACCACATACAGTCATATAACAGACAACCCTTACATCACACATATGTAATGTATTTATACACAACCATATACACATACAGCATATACACATCCCAGATACACACACATAAACAATATATATACACAAATGTGCAGCATAAATGTATTAATGGTGCACATTCTTCATTCTTAGTGTCAAGTCGGATGAAGGGGCCCCCTGACACGTGGGTGCCATGGCTGCTACCGCTGTAGTTACGCCCCTGAGTGAGACTAGGAATTTAATAGGAACTATATATAAACCAAGATTGCCGAGTGTATATGTCATTATGGGGAGACACGAGGATTGAATAAGTGACAGTTTAGGTTGCAGTGTACTCGTGTATTACCCTGGGTATTGCAGGGACAAGCATATGTAGACAAGCACTGTGCACAATTACACCATGTATGTCACTATACTACATAAAGGACATCTACCATTAGATTACCTGATGGTAGATGAATATTACATATCTCCCCTCCATGTGTATCCAAGCTTCATTTCTTATCTTTGCATGGCCTCATTTCTGTAAAAAATAAGTTTTATAAGTATGCAAATTACCTGTGGTGCTCTGCAGGCACCAGCAGGCTCCACGCCCGCCGCGTACTAAGAGGCGCTGTATATCAGGGGCCCGGGGCGAGCATAAATTATATTGCAGTGGAGCCTGTTGGTGCTCTGCAGAGCACCTCAGGCTAATTTGCATATTCTTATACATTTTTTTTATAAAGATATAAGAAATAAAACTTGAGCACACAAGGACAGGCGGGGAGGTACGTAATAGTCATCTACCATCAGGTATCTGAATCTGGTATAAATGTTTTAGTTTTTCAATGTATGATTACTATTATATGAGTAAAGAACAATGCAAAAAATTAATAATAATAAAAATTCTAAATAGGCATGAATCACCCCAAACTAATCTATATGCATGTGACAATATTACTAAACTTGTTTAATTTTCAATTTATTGATAACTATTATACTGGTAAGAACATACATAAAATAATAAAACTATAAAAAAAATACACCTAAATCACCACAAACTAAACAGGTCACTATACTCTTACATTTTTAAATTTTCAATTTTTGATAACAATTATACAGGAAAGGACAATACCTAAAATAATTTAAAGAAATACAAACATACACTTAAATAGCCCCAAACTAACTTACATAGAGATAAGTTTGGGGTGATTTATGTATTGTTTTTATTTTTTATACCATATATACTCGAGTATAAGCCTAGTTTTTCCAGCACAAAATTTCTTATACTTGAGTCAACTAAAAAATAAAGTCAAAACTCACCTTTCTGACATCACCCATAGTCCTCTTATGTCTCTGATGTCTCCAGTGTCACCTCGGGTCCTTTGCTTCTCTTAGGTTCTTCCGCTCCTCGGGCTGGGCAGGCTGTATACTACAGGGCTGGGCAGGCTGTATGCTACAGGGGCTGGGCAGGCTGTATACTACAGGGCTGAGCAGGCTGTATACTACAGGGCTGGGCAGGCTGTATACTACAGGGCTGAGCAGGCTGTATACTACAGTGGCTGGGCAGGCTGTGTCCAGGGGCTGGGCAGGCTATATGCTACAGGGCTGGGCAGGATAATAGTCAGGGGGCTGGCAGACTGTGGAGGCTGGTGACCAATGCATTTTCCACCCTTGGCTTTCTCAAGTCAATAGGTTTCCCAGTTTTTTGTGTTGAATTAGAGGTCTCGGCTATATACTCAGTCAGCTTATACTCGAGTATATACAGTAGAATTTCTATGTTTAGTTATCAATATATGGAAAAATTTAAGTATGTAGTGACATTACAGTGTAATTGGTGTCCAGTGCTTGTACAATATAGTGATGTCTGCCAGATGGGGAAGGAAACATGACTAGAAATAATTAGAGACTTTATGTATTTCTGCCAGGGGTAAGGACCTCTTTATTTGTGCTTGCACTCAAGTACTCCTTCACTCCTTCACTCGTACTTGTGGTGTGCTGTTCCTCCTATAAGTATCTTCCTCTTGTACGTAAGATTGTAAACAAAAAATAAATTGGGGTAAGGACACGATTGAAATGTGTAAATTTTCTCTGTGTAATTATGGAGTCATGTAATCACAAATATATTTATGTAACGTCCAAACAATGAATTTGACATTGACAAATGACATTGCTACTTCAGGTCAACATGATTAATTTTCTATACTGGAATCCCTTGGAATAGTAAACATACAGTACAGGCAGTCCCCGGTTACGTACAAGATAGAGGTCCGGAGGTTTGTTCTTAAGTTGAATTTGATGTAAATCGAAACTGTATATTTTATAATTGTAGATCCAGACCAAAAAAATTTTGGCCAAGTGACAATTGGAGTTTAAACATTTTTGCTGTCATGGGAACAAGGATTATCAATAAAGCTTCTTACAGACTCCTTACAACTGATTATTGCAATCTGGGATTATAGTAAAGCATCCAGAGAGGTCACCAGATGCAGAGGGGTCTGCTGTAACTTGGGTGTGTCTTAGTCGGGTGTCCTAAGTAGGGGACCGCCTGTATTATCCTTAATCTTTATCCAAAGTGACCCCAACATTTAAAAAAATCTTTAACAGATTTTTTTTAATTTTTAAATGAAAATACATTAAACATAAAGTTTTTTTTTTTAATATAAAGTAAATATCTCTTTTCTATGTGTGAGCTCACCCTACATTATTTTGTACATTTACTTCCTAGATCTTTATTAGACTAATGTTATGCCAAGCATGAAAACTTTATAGAGCAAATTATAGAAAATCCCCTCTGTAAGTTCAATAAGGACCTGACAGTCTATAGAAAACTGCACACGTGCCATTTTGGGCGGTTGGTTGCCAGAATTGTGCCATAAATCAACAAATAGCACTTGAGCATCTGCCGTGTGATTTTATCCTATACTGTAGTTTCAGGGTTCAAAGAACTTTGCCTTTAAAACAACATACAGTTTTACTGTTCGAGAGGGGATAATTCTGACTTCATTTTAAAAGTTTTTGGGCAAAATCCAAACCTCCTTTCATTTTTAGTACATTTAGACAGATAACATGAAGATCATTGGACCACATACAAATCCTAATGTGAAATGGGAGGGAGATTTCAGTATTTAAATTTTTAAAGGTCTATGGGGCGGTTTACTTACCCATTCCAGTTGCGATCCAGCACGCGTTCTCAGTGGAGGATTCGGGTCTTCCGGCGATTCACTAAGGTAGTTCCCCGGATGTTCACTAGGTGTCTCTGCTGCACTGAATTCCATCGGAGTGCACTGAGTTCACCAAGCCAGGCCCGGGTACAGGTAAGCTCGTGTCCAGCGTGTCCGTCGCGTTCATGCAGGTGCCGATGCGCCACAGTCCAATCGCGTCCCAAAATACCGGGGCAACTTCAGGGAAAATGCAGCAAAACGGTAAAATTCGGGTAACGCGTAGAAAAACCGTGATTCAGGCCCCTATGTTGTTCATGACCCCTATTGTATCATATGGAGTGAAGTTTTTGTCAATTTTTGCAACATTTTTTTTTCCAAGATTTTATTAAAAATGATATGGCAGATGGAAAGTAAGGCTGTGTTCAACGCCGCATTTTAATCCTTTGTTGTAAGGCTACATTCAGGAGGGCTTAGATACACAGTGGGATATGTTGTCCTGTTCCTTCCCCCTGAAAGCTGCTGCCGATGTTCAGGGGCTCCTCCAGTGATGTCACTGTCCTTAGTGGAAGTGACATCACTGGAGATCTCGCTGACCGAGCGTGTATTCGTTCTTCAGCAGAGGGAAAAGGATGGAATGACATGCTTCTGTGTCTTTCCATCAAATGTTTCCCACAGTACCAAATGGGGCACTTTACTTTTCCGGTCCAGTCGATAACAGCAGCGCGTTCTCCGATGTGGATTCGCATCTTGCCGTGATTCACTAAGGACTTGCGGTCCCGATATCTACTAGCTGTCGCTGCTGAGCCGAGGTCCGCCGGAGTTACACCTTCACTTTTCCTGGGCTTGTAAGTGTGTGTCAGAGACACACACTTTTTTAAATACTGCGGTTTTCCAAATCCGTCGGGTTTTCAACGGCCACGCCCCCCGTTGGCCCATACAAGCCGCGCCGATGCGCCATTCAAGGTCGCAACAACGTGAAGCGCGGCAGCACGATAGCAGTCCAGCGGAATCCAAATTCGGACGGACAAAAGTGCGCGCAAAATCCAGCATTCGGCGCAAAATGGTAAAATCTGAAAACCGACAGAAATGCGCGATCGGACCCTTAGTAAATGTGCCCCAATGGGGCCAAAAAGGATAACTGTGCTGCACGCTTATGAGGGCATTCATCAGGGCTTCTATGCCAAAAACTGGTCATAAATCCCCTGAGAAGTCCCGCCAGCAATTGCGATTATTTCCTCATTCATGCTATCTCCACGCCTATGGGTGTGGAGGGACAGATTGGTGAATCCTCTTGTGTACCTCGTGGTGATGAAGATGGCGGGATTTCATCAAACGCGATGGACGAGTGCCAACGCATGATAAATCTCCCCTATGTCTTATATAAACTCAGCGTACATACAAGCAGCTTTGCTGACTTATACACAGTATATAGGTAACAAAAGCTTTGATATACGCTTACCCAATTTATATGTAATTGGCATATGACGAGCACTCACATATCCTCAAGATTTCATGTCTTGTCTTAGGATTTGTAGGTTCCAGGTTTAAAGAAAAAAGAGAAATAAACTCCATTTCATTGCTCTTGTCCTTGCAAAGTCCTAGGTGTCCAACACCTGCTGCCAAGCACTTACATACCACATTTATTAGCCTCTTGTAGAAAATTGCTACGTCCGGCCTGTCACACAACTTACAGCACATGCACATTCTCTAGGAAATTGTAGCTTAAAGCCTAAAAAGTGAAATGTAAAGTGTTTCCAATATAGGTAAATGTTGGTCCAAGCAGATCAAAGTATGCCCAGACATCCCCCTTAACATCAGCATGACTTTCAGTGAGTCTAATGACTTGATGATGAATTAAAGGGAACCTGTCACTAGAATTGGGATTTTTAGCTGGTGACAGGTTCCTAAACCTGACATAAAATGAATTGTCAGAATTCTGCATAATTCAGCAGTTTATATAAGTTAATTCACATAACCTACAGCTGATTGTGGAGGTTCTGGTTAACACTTGCGGATCTGCCGTGCATCATATACCCAAAGAATGGATTATCAATCAGAAAAATAAATCATGGAATATCCTTTAAAAATATATACATTCAAAAGAATAATAGGATTCTTTTTTTCAAGCAATCTATCTGAATTTTTTCTCCTGAATACACAGTGGTTATTCCACTTCCTATCTACTGATAAACTACGAACTATACATCTGCTTCACATGAAGCAATGGTTTAAATAATATCGGAGCGCAGGATCCACGAACAACCGAGGGATTCTATATTTGTTTTGAATATTTTGTCATTTGTTTTAATATTGTAGTAGGTTCCCCACTGATCACATCTTTGCTTGTTAGAAAGATGCCAGCCAAAGACTTTCTATTCACTTTTATTATGACAAATGAAGACAGCCACCTGTTCTGCCAACGCTAGATGAAGCGGGAGGTATTTAGTAGGATGCGCTAGTGAGAGCATGATAATGAATTATGCTCCACTTGATATGACTTCCTGATAACTTTACTTACAATATTAATTAAATTTGTGTTAAAGGCATTTCTGGATGTTTTGTTTAAAGGGAACCTGTCATCAGAAATTGACCTAACAAACTATTCCAGTCTGGTGTCAAGCAGCTTCTAGGTCATGTTAATGGCCCAGGTTGGTATGCATCATCCAGTGTCGCCGGTACTCAGGTTCGCAAGTGCACACTGTCTCCCCTCAGTGGCGCCGCTCCCCAGACACATCACATCTTCTCCCACACTCCTGCTTCAGCGCGCGCGTCCCCTGGATGGTGCTCGTGTCAGCATTTTAGATTAAAGGACCAGCCGCCGCTGATTGGCGCTGCCCATTTTCCTGTTGGGACTTCGTGCTATATGCATAAGAAAAAGCTTTTTCCTGCTGTATTCCTGTGTATTGATCTCCCATTGGACCTGACCTGTTCCCGATTACACTCCTCTGCTGCCAGCTCTGATTTCTGCTCCGCTATGACCCTGACCTTTGCCGTCTGTTTGACCTCCTACCTGTCTCGACCACGAACTTGCCTTCCGACTCAGTACCTCACCATGGCTGCCACCGCGGGCTAGTCGTACGTAGTGGAAGACCTGGTGGTACACGCCGCAGCAAAACCAATCTTTGCGGCGGGCTCTGGTGAAGACGGGTGTCACTTAGACCCGGTACCAGGTTCAGCTTACATCATCGTCTGCGATGGTCCTGTTGGGTCCACTACCCCTGAAGCCTGACATCCAGAAAATCATTTTAAGGAGATGTATTAATTCTGGGAGGAGATAGTTTACACATCAAAGTCACTCTTCCTGCCTCTGAACATCAATTACCGTGAATGGGATATTATGAGGCAGGGAAAGCTGACTTCAGTGTTAAACTCTCTGCCTCATTGACTTCACAAAACAATTTACATCTCACTTGTACATACAGTATCATACAGTATCATATCACCACCATGATCTCATGGGTGGTATCATACAGATTTCTGTATGATACCACCATACAACACCAGTACCTAGTTGCTGTTCAGCTGCTTGTCAACTGTTAGTGGTTTATAAGACCAATCTTGATGACATGATTCCCTTTAAAGCTATCCTCAGGCCATCCATACGGCACTATCTAGAAGCAGAAGGAAACCATGTTGGTAAGGTCACTAGTTAGTGCTTTCAATGTTCAGGACCATCATTGCTTACAGACCCAAATATAGAGGGAACAAAATTTGGCAAAGCAAGGATCAATAGACTTCTTACTCTGCCATGTGTAGCTTATTCAAAAGGGCCCCCTAGACCAAATCTTTCATTGGGGTGCAGAAAATGCAACAATTTGAACCTAAAATCTGTATGCCTCATAAATCCATAAGACTATTGCTAATGCTCCAATAGCTCAGTGCAAAATCTGTTTATGGTCGCAAACATCTACATATAATGCTAATCACTACCTCCTCACTCACCGAACAGAGTAACGTTTTGGGCCTTCTTGGACTCCAGGAGAACCTTCAAATATACCTCATTTCTCACCTACTACTTAGTGAAGGATGGGCAATTGGAGGGACAGCTAAGGTGGTCCAGCTTATGGCTCACTGTCAGCGTCTGTCCTACTTTTCATCTTTGCCCATTCCTTACAGGAGCATTTACTGCAGATTTTGATTAACAACAATGGACACCATTCCATCTATATGTTCACCTACTTTTTTTTATATATTGATCAGATAAAAAAACGCAATCATGTTGTATGGTAAAGAACTATTGTACATGCACAATCATCCACCAGATTAAATGGTTGGATAAGTAAGCACGGTCCACACTACTCATTCATACTGGTGCGGTTAGGGTTAGACCCAACGGTCCCAAGTCAATGTAAAGAGAACCAGGTGCCGTGTTTGCATGGGTTTCCTCCTCCAGGTCCCCTGGTTTCCTCCCACACTCATACTGATATGTTGATTAGATTGTGAGTCCCATTGGGACAGGGACTGATTTGGTAAGCATCTGGCAGCGCTGCATATCTGAGGTGCTATATGAATAAGGAATTATTATTATATGTTCAATTCATCATTGTCGCCCAAATCCGCTGGGGTAAGGAAGCTATTTCAGGGGTTTCCATTTTTAGAAGATCACCTTGTTAGCATAGAACAGTAAAAGGCGTAAAAGACACCTTTTATATTGAGGTTCTGATTATTTACCAGGCACTTTTGTAGTTTAGGTGCGGCATATTGCTACTACAGAATAGTCCATTTGATGTTTTCCTGTCTGGTTGATAAATCTCACTATATTTGAACCTGAGAGTTGATGGAGCCCCATCAGCTGTGTATTTGGCCCATAGTATAAAGTATTTAAGTGACATCATACCTAGCAGATGTTGTCCTCGATTGATGGATTATTCTAAGCCACGCCTGTTTTGTTAGTTTAGTTGTTCCGCTTAGTTTAACATGGCACACATTTCCATTTACACAGGCATCCCTAAAGGAATCCCTTATTTTCCCTCTGTCACATACTGTTGGGTTTATGCCAGATATATGATCATTCATCCGAAGGTGAGCACAGGACACCGTTCCCTGATGCCCATGGGAACCGCCCCATATGTCCACTGTAAGAAAAGTATATTAACATCGGGGCCCTGAATAATAAGAGCACTTCTGGGTATTAAATCCATTGTGGTTTGGGTATTTTTGTCTAAGTTTTAAATACAACAAAGATTGGAAAATAAAATGCATTTTACATCCTTCATAGAGATAAATGGCAGGATCCGATAATCTAACTAATGTTGAAGACCCGTCTCAAAACACAAGCTTACAGAGAAATCAGTATGTCGGAGATTACTACTTAACACAATGGAGGCTTTCTGAGCTTTTGTTTAATGAAAGGGTTTATAGACTATTTCTGTTTTCCTCATTTAGATTAAAAAAAAAAACCTTTAAAAGGTATGATTTTAAATTTATGTTCCTACATTTTGACCCTTTAATAGTTCTGTAACATCTGTATCTGTTCGGGGATGAGCATCATCCTCTGCATTAAAGTATTTCAGAAGATGCACTGCAGACTGCAATTTTGTAGAGTTAGTTTGCATCTGTCCTGCAGTAGTCTTGAACTGTGCCTTATTCCACTCCTGGCTGGCTAAATTGATTTCCAGCACCCGGTCTGTATCCTGTTGACTTTCTTCTAGGCTGGCAGACAGTTAAGCTAGATGTGATGGACAGTTGTCTCCTCATTCACTTTCTGGGACAGGACTCTGATATGTCATAAGAGGGTTGTTGCCCCACTTCCTAGTGCTGAGTATGAGTCTTCTTAGAGCCTGATCATGTTTGTACTTACATATTGCCCGTCTTCTGACTATTTGTTTGTCTCTTGATTCTGTACTCCCAGTGATGGCGAACCTTTTAGAGGCCGAGTGCCCAAAAGGCAACTCAAACCCAACTTACTTATAGCAAAGTGCCAAGACAAAAATTGAAAAAAAAAAACATATGGGTTTTAATATAGGGACTTCTGTAATAAACTGTTTAAAAAATCCTGGCAGGTACTGTGTCCGCTGCTTGCCTAAACTGTTGTTTACTGTTTTCAGGGGAAGGATTGGGGCAGAGCTCAGGTACACCTGCAGCTGATAACCAGCATATGAGAGAATTGCCCCATTTTCATATAGATGTATTTTATTTATAGCTATGTCATATGTCACACATAGGGGTCTGCTGACCTTATACGTGACCCCAATCCCAGTGGTGTAACAAGACACCAGTGGGCCCTGATAGATAGAAAGATAGATAGATAGATAGATAGATAGATAGATAGATAGATAGATAGATAGATACATACATAGATAGATAGATACATACATAGATACATAGATATGAGATGACTAGATAGATAGATTGATACATAGATACATACATAGATAGATTGATAGATACATAGATACATAGATAGATAGATAGATAGATAGATAGATAGATAGATAGATAGATAGATACATAGATACATACATAGATACATACATAGATACATACATAGATAGATAGATTGATACATAGATACATAGATAGATTGATAGATAGATAGATATATACATACATAGATAGATACTTAGATACATAGATAGATACATAGATACATACATAGATAGATAGATAGTGATAGATACATAGATAGATACATAGATAGATACATAGATACATAGATACATACATAGATAGGATAGATACATAGATATGAGATAATAGATAGATAGATAGACACATGATATGAGATAATAGATAGATAGATAGATTAGATATGAGAAAACAGAGAGACAGATACATAACATAGTAGATAGATAGATATCCAAAGCAAAGAAAACGGCCACTCCAATGTTGTGAACAAACAAGCGTGTTTATTCCACCTCCAGCTGGAGGTGGAATAAACACGCTGTTTGTTCACACATTGGAGTGCTGCCGTTTTCTTGCTTTGGATATCTTACCCACTCAGACTGGTGTGAGTGGAAGGTATAGCACCCGCTATATTTCATTACAAAGACGACTGTGCTGCTGTTTTTTTGCTTTTCTAGATAGATAGATGATAGATAGATACATACATACATACATAGATACATAATAGATATGAGAGAGACATAGAGATAGAAGATATGAGGGTGCTGGAAAGATATGAAATAGCTGCATGATGTAGTTTATATTTACAGACAGAGGGGGAAATGAGCTGATCTTATACTTTGTGTAAATCATTTATTACCTTGATACACTGCAGCGCTACATGCAGCCGGGCTATGGTGATTTCCTCTCCTCCTCTATTTGGCTGGTCGTGTCGGTGACCAGCCTCTGTGTGCGTCCCGGCTTTAGCAGGGGGAGGCAGAGCAATGACTGCTTCCTGCCGACATTACTGTGCTCAGGGGTCCCAAAGAGCCATTGAACAGTGACAGCCCACTATTCTTAGGGCCAGATCCTTATGCCCCATGCCCAATCTATTATGTGGGAGCAGCTGTATCATGCTGTTCTCTTCTCCCCGCAGTGGTTTCTATGGGAACCACAATAACATTCAGCGCTCCCTCCCGACAGCAGGAGGTGCGTGCCCACAGGAACCTCTGCGTGCCGCATGTGGCACGCGTGCCATAGGTTCGCCATCGGCTGCTGTACTCTATTGTCCTCTTAGTTTTGACTCATATTTGTGCAACTATTTTCTGTCTGTATTCTACTGTATTTGTATCAGAGTTTTCACTTTGATGCAGAAAATGAAATTCAACCTACCATCCAGGAAAAGATGGGAAATTATGTAGGGACACCAGGGAGGGGGGATTAAGGTGCTTTAGATTATAGCTATCTGCGTAACAGTGCATAGGTATATGTGTATAAGGATAATGTCTTTTATAAGAAAATTTGTAAAGTCCTTAAGTACCTTAAAAGGAAGAAACATTATGGAAAGATGCAAGATGATTTAAAGCCAAAATGTTCTTTCCCTGACAATCAGTAGTCGTATGTGGTCTGGCAATAGGCTAGTACCTGGAGGTTTATACTGTTATCAGGGCAATGATGCTCTCTCTATTGATTCCGTTACCTTCTAAGTGAGCCACTGTCTCCAATATAGATAATTATCCATACTGAGCCGCTATGTGGAAAGCACTTGTATATGCCGAGGTAGCTTTCTATTCATATACCATTTAGAGCAAATGAAATGTGGATGAAAGCAGCTCACCAGACGAAGTTAAACCTTCAAACTAGAGAATTGTATGGCTGATGGCTCCTGACCTGTGTGGGACCTAAGGATGTGTAAACAGGGTCGTGTGAGGCTCATTACAGCCGCTGAGTAGACTTAAGAGTATATGACAGTGGTTGCGAACCTATGGCACGGTGCCAGAGTGGCACTCGGAGCCATTTCTTGCGAGCACTCAGACATTGCCCCAGAACAGAGTTCACCAAATATGACAAATCCACAAATCTTCCTGCAGTCCCAGGCAATTAAGAGATGCTGCTCTCAATGCTATTTTAAAGCCCACTTCATTGTCTGTTTGGAAATGCAGGAAAAGTGGAAGGTGGTGGACAGGGCTTCTTATCTTTGGAAGTGCCTCTGCGGGACCCACTATTTTCCTGTAAAGAGAGATCCTAGAGAGAAGCTATAATAGCAGTCTGCATGTGCCCTCCCTCTTTCAAGTGTATGGGGGCCTCAGGGCCAATATGATTAAAAGATGTGGAAGAACAGGTAGCAATAACTTAAAAGCCATGTTGGCACTTCATGGTAATAAGTGATTTAGCTTGTAGTTTTGGGCACTCTGTCTCCAAAAGGTTTCGCCATCACTGGTTATGAGACACAGCTCCTCACTGTACCACACGATGAGGCACATTTACTGCGGAAAAATCACAAAAGTTCATTTCCAACAATAAGCACTGTGCCGCGATCGTTTCCCTCCTCTTATACCTCTATCACCATCTTCTTCCCGCGCATGTAAGTGCTTGATCTTACGAAACAATTTGAAAGTTAAATCCCACGCTCCATCGAAATCAGTCGGATCGTCCGATGGCCGCCCTCCGATCTTGTCTGCCACAATCCCATTTAAATACCTATCCAGCGGCACAAATCCCAAAAAACGTCGGAAAAAAACCGACAAAAGTGCATCCTCGGATCCCTGGTTTCTAACTCACTAATCTTCCTCCTGTTTCCCACAGTATATGACATATGCTGTGCAGACTGAAGTAAAAAGAAGGATAAGTTCATCTGCCAGTACAGACTACAGAAACGTTCAGTGTAATCTATTTTGGAGCTTCTTGCCATACACCCTGGGGACATGTATCAAACTTTTGCTTGCGTTTCCATGGTGCTCGTGCTCATTTGGTGACTTTTGGGTTGTCTAACATTGTCTCCTTTCAAGTTCGCCATTGTTCTAATTTTCTGCAGTGTTCCCTGAGTTTACCACTGAAACCAGATGTGAACATATGAAAAAAAGTCGCAAAAAAGTCACAAATTTGGCGCAAATCTAAGGCAGCCCCTGACCAGCTGTAGAAATTAGATTCTGACTTTCTCGACTTTTGTTCAAAAAAGTAGTCAATTCACTAAAGACAGAACTCCACGTGTAACAATAAGGAAAAACCGTTAAGATATTTGTTCAGCAGAAAACTCAAGGAAAGTCTCAGACAAGACCTATGTAAGGACACTGTACTGTATGATGTATGTAAGAGTTCTGTATTTGCTCCGTAAGGAGTGCGGTAGTATGCTATTAAGAAGTACTGTATTATGGTATGTAAGAGTGCTGTATTATGCTATGAGAGTACTGGTATGATTAAGCATATGTATAGGTAGTAAGAGTATGTGATCTATAGAGCTGTTTATGAGCGAGTGCTTATTATGCTAGTAAAGTGCTGTATTATGCTATGTAAGAGTGTGTGTAGGTTTAGGCTGATGATTATTAGATAACAGGGGAAGTACAACTCCACCCCATATGAGAAGTCATTGTAGCCTTCGCATATACATTTATGGCTCCTCAACGGTCAGTAGGGGGGGGGGGGGGTGGTGAGGGGGGGGGGGTGGGAGGGGGGGGGGGGGGGGGGGGGGGGGGGGGTGTTGATGCAAGTTTGACACAGTTATATCACCTGGAAGAAAAGATAATAAGCTTTAAGAACAATCATGCAAACTTTTATAAGTGGCAAACATGGGAGCGTCACCGCAGTTATATAAATATCTCCCATTTCACGCTTCCTCTTGTATGAATATTTCAAAAAATGTCAACCAGTACGGGGAGGACCACATAATAAGTCCAACACACAAAGTAGCAAATAGGAATACAGTTAAATAAATTAGAACCGAAAACCTTCTAAAATATAGGAGAAAATCTTATCCTTCTCATGAAAATGACTGACTTTACGCAGTACAAGCAGCTTATAAATTAGGATTCGGCGAAATAATTGAGGGGAACAATATTTTGAGCCATGGGTGCACCTTGATTGTGAATATCAAAAATATACGCACCATGAGGGAAAAAAGATTGTAATGAAAGCTCGTTGGGCAGCACCCCTAAGGTGGGCTTGGTGCTGGTTGGCGAGATGAGCTTGGCTATACCAGCATATACGATGACGGGCCGGGCTCTGCCACAATATGAGTGATTTACACTGGAAGTACCACAGTATGCAGGCATAATACAAATGTGATCACTTCTAGTCTCCTGGGACAAACAATTAAAGTTTAACGTAAATGAATATTATGAAAAAAAAATTCTACTTCAAATTGCTGATCCCCATTAATATTAAATGAAGTAGGTAAAAAAATGTATAAACATTCCAACTTATGGTATTCATTATGTCCCAATATGATATACAGGCGGTCCTATATTGAGGACACCGACTTAAGATGACCCATAGTTAAAGACGCCCGTCGTGACCACTATTGACCTTACGGTGAAGCTCTCTGTGATATACTATATCTTTACTCTATAGAGCTGCTATGCATCAGTGTAAGGGTCTGTAATGAAAGCTTTATTATCAAACCACATGTTCTCACAGGAAAAAATTTGGAAACTCCATTCTGTCACTTTGGAAAAATTAAAATTTTTGTTTGGGGTACAATTATAAAAATATTACGTTCTGACTTACATACACATCAATAGAACAAAACTATGGAACTGTACGTAATCCGGGGACTTCTGTAAGAGATAATAAATAAATACCTATATATATTGTTAGAAAATGCGGTTGTTTTTCCCACATTTCCAAATGAAACATTTATAAAAAAAGTGATGAAAATTACAGCTGGTTGTGCAAAAAATTCTCAGTCGGTGAAAAAGATTTAAAAAAAGTTGGTGATGCAAAAGTTTAAAAAAACTTGTGGTTTATCTGCATAAAACCTGGCAAACTTTAAATAAATATATAAATTAGGTATCATCTAAATTGTACTGATCACACAGAATAAAGGTAACATGTTATTCATGCCATATGGTAATTTGCATAATATTTTATCAAGGAATCATAAACACCCCAAAAATGGACACTAGAATCAAGTTACAAATCTTTTCTGAAAAAAAAAAGCCCTCAACCAGAGACATAAATGGAAAAATAAAAGTAAGGGCTTTTAGAAACTGAACAGGAAAAAATTAAAGAAAACTGTGGCTGCGGGTAGTGTTGAGTAGACCCTCTGAAACCGGACTGAACTTAACGTCAGAAGTTCTGGCTCACTTACACCTTCTAGTTTCCTGCCAGTAACTCCCACGATTGACCCATGCACTAAAAATGCAGTTCTGGGGTATAAATGCGACTTTTAACAGGTTAAAACCCACGAGTGGTGAACACCAGCACAGATCAGGGTGGTGTCGCTCTTCTGGAAACTGTTAGGCCAGTGACCACCAAGGATGTCTACATGATGCTTATTTACTTAGGTGGTGATTTGGGAGTCACTTTAAATTGATACTCTCATTGACAGGTTGGTCCGATAGGGGAAATATATAATATCAGTGGGTATTTAACAGGCTGTAACTCCCTACAAATCATATTGCATGAAAAATGATAGTTTTTGCCAAGGATTGGGTCATTCGGAATGCCCTATTTGGGCTCTCCAGCACATAATACTATGCTTCTGGGTGTCATTTAAAATGTGAATGACAGCTATTTTTGGATAGTTGTGCTATTGAAAGAGATAGGGGCTTATTTATCATACGCAGGAGGATGGTGCACCAGCATATGATGTTCCATCCACCCCTCCAATGACACTACATAAATGATGCTCGGAAGTATCCAGCAGGGACAATTCAGCACCAGGCCTGTCTTGTGTAGAATTTCACTGTGACCTGTTCAGGTGTGAAGAGGCACAAGCTATAGATAATGCACAGGGACAGGAACACTTCCATGATGGCCTATCCACCACAGGCATGTCCCCTTTCACAACCCTTGACGCCCAACGAAGGTGGAAAATAATCACATTAAAGTGGTTGCTTGCTACAAATAAATATCTATCAAGTTGGGAATGTGACCTTCATATAAAGATCCTATATCCAACATTCTTATATTTCTAGATCTTTGGACACAGAACCACAATGAAGCCTTTGAAAGCCGAGATTATCATCTTTAAAATGACACCAGCATGGTTTTAGGAACTATAGACCCCAAGATAGTGTGCAGTAAATTATGCCTCCCACTGCAGCCTCTCAGGTGTGAACTCATCTCTGACTCTTTTTAGTTCACTTGCATCTGAATTTAGAGGCATTTTTTTTATTTTGAATAGGTCAGTGGTTAGTTTTAATGTAAAAGAGGGAATGATAGAAAGGATATTTCATACCCTACCTGAATGGGCATGGTAGTTTAATACCTGTAAAAGCTGGGACAGGTTCCCTTTAAACGTAGAATGATTCTAGTGTTTATGTCCTTTGTCTGCAAAAGTAAACGCTTTTTCCTGTACATGACTATGGAATAACTTGGTCCAATATTAAAACGACAAGGATGAAAATAGATGTCAGCAATTATTAGTCAATCCCCCAGTTACAATGTCAATTCAGCCATCAGACAGGGTCGTCCTATGAAGGTAGATAGTTCTGATTTCAATATTTCTAGATTCACTTTTCCTATACGCCCCACACACCTGCAGAAGCAGACGCGAAATTGACCCGTCCATCCCTAATAGATCAATACACGAAAGTAGATTTTAAATATAAATTAAGGCTGCAATCTCCTCATTTTAATATTAAGAGGATTAATAATCTCTCTACAATTGAGAAAAATGACTCCCATACTTTATAGAAGAGTGTTAATGTGGGGAGAAGGAGGCAGGCCATCAAGTATTCCAATCTAATGAGTTATGGAATTCTCTGCTACCCTCAGACACGCTATCTGTTAGCTGCAGTCCCTTCTACGAAATGAAATAACAAAAAACATATCATCCACCAATATTAAATTATGCATGTTTTAGGAAAAAATGGAATTTGGAAATTGCTTTCATATTTCTTTGAAGGGAAATGCATATGAGGGAACATTTCATAACCTGATTCACGTCTCTATAATGAAGAAGGCTTGAAACGCCATACACCTGCGCCTGCAACGGCGTAATGATAAGGTGGATGCTACGATAAGGACACAAGAGAGAGGAGAGAATATATGAAAGTATAAAAAAATAACCCATTGGCCCCAAGTAATATAAAAAAGAAATACTGCGCCGCTTTCTATGAGGCCTGAGAACGGCCGCTTTTATTACAAGTGATTGGGGGTTTATTAGATAATGGAAAATGCACAAATAAAATGTAATATTGTGTTTCGTAGTTAACAGTTTCCGGCTTTTCACAGGAATTCTCTGTTGTTTAGGGTACATTCACATTCGCAAATTACACGTTCGCCAAGCCCGGGCGCGATCGTAAGCCACACTTTAGAGAGGAGGAGGGGGGGGAGCGCTGTTACCTCTCCTCTCCAGAGAGAAGAGAGGCAGCCGGTGCCAATAACACGGGAAATATAGGAAAAGTTCCTATATCTCCGGCCACGTCATGTGACACGGCACCAGGCTCGATGGAGACCGATATCCGGCACAGATGGTGCGACTGGATATTGTCCCCATTATGGCCATGTGAATGAGCCCTTAGGCTGTAGGACAGACAGATTTATGTGAAGGGGTTGACCAGTTTCAAATTAATCTCTTCGATTAGACATGTTATATGTTTTGTACTTTGTTTTGCCTCCTTTTAGATCTTTAGTCTTTTCCTGTTCTCCGCTCTGCAGATGTATATGACAACTCTCCATGCACGCCCTAATGGCATCACCGCTGTGCCTCTCTCAGTCCGTCTCACTAAGACACACAGGAAGAAGGGAAGGGGGTCAGAAGGTTGAGTCATAATCTTCTGCTGCAGCTCTCCTATTAATCAGAGCTCACAGACATTATAAACAAATATCCGCAGATGGAGTTTGCAGACAAGCAATATAGAAGGAAAGCATGGACTGCTGAATCACTTGATGAACTTCAGTGACTATTATTAAGGCAGAGAAAGGCACATAGGCAACTTATGTAAAGAGTGGCCAACCCCTTAATAGTTGCATAATTGCATTCAGTTTTGTGATTTGTGCACTACAGAAAACCGTTCAGCACCTACAACTAAACTCCAACTCATTACATTGGTAATCCATGGTTCCATTGCAGTAGAAATCTTTTTCTACCTCTCACAGTCGAGCAATCAGTAGATTTTGGTTTAGATAACAGTTTGTTGAGTCATATATTTTTTTACCGTTAGCTGGAGCAAGTCCTAGGCGGGAGCGGACAAACCACCTGAACAGTAGGGGGCCTATCTAGATATTAGGTAGTGAAAATAAGGCACTGGATTGCTAAAGTTCGGCTGGGCTAGAAAAAAAGTCTTAACTGTGTCTAATTTGTGTCATCAGACAGGGTACGTCCTATTGAAGGTAGATAGTTCTGATTTCAAATTATTCGTATTCACTTTCCTATATCCGCCCCACACCTGCAGGAGAGCGGAATTGACCCGTCCATCCATAATAGATCAATCACCGAAAGTAGATTTAAATATAAATTAAGGCTGCAATCTCCTCTTTTGATATTAAGAGGATAATAATCTTCTCTACCAATGAGAAAATGACTCCCATACTTTAAGAAGAGGTTTAATGTGGAGAAGGAGGGCGGCCATCAAGTATTCCAATCTAATGAGTTATGAATTCTCTGCTACCCTCAGACAGCTATCTGTATAGCTGCAAGTCCCTTCTCGAAATGGAAATACACAAAAAATACTCAATCCAATATAAATGATGAATGTTTAGGAAAAAATGGAATTTGGGAAAATGAGTCATGTGAAATGAGAAGAGAGTAAATTTTTGCCTATGATGGGTAACTTCAGGACAGTGGGGGGTTCTTTCAGACCCCTATCTTTGTATCTGTAGCACTGGAATCATGCTTTTGGTATCACACATGACATTGGGTGTCTAATGAACCAGAGATCCGGCAATGGATCTAGATACTACACCCTGAGATAGAAAGGGACTCATTCATTCAAATATGATTCTTTTCTGCTCATTTTTCATGATTTACGGAGGTGATTATTAATAGGTCAAACAGGAGAGATTTCCATAGAGGAGGGAATTGTAGAAAGGAGATGTCATACCCCATTAAGGGTGTGGTGGGGTAAAAAACTGGAGACTGAGTCCCTTTAATAGGCTACTGGGACCCACTAATTCGTAGAATGGTGTCTTCAAGTTCCCCGATTGTCACTCTTAAAGCAGTACATGGGATATGGAACATGTACTTTGTCTGTTTGATGCCTATGACATCGATGGAAACTCCTGTGCACTCTTTATATGCTGCCCCTTGCGAATTTAAGGAAACTGCCATTGATTTTCATGCATGTGAATGAAATTACTTTGAGAATGTGTAGACTACTCGCGCCATAAACATATCTTGTTTAATCCTTAAATGAGTGGTTTGTTAAAAAAAACTAATATAAAATTCAGGACATTGAGGTTAAGCTGGGAGCAGACTTGCTTCTATGTACATAAAAGAGCTGCCGAACTGTCCAGACAGAACTAATCAACTGGCTGACTCATACCAGCAGCTAGGGGGATGGTGAAGCAATTGATTTACGTCTGCCGTCAGCGGACTAACACAAGTGATGACATATTCTCAGCTTATGCGGCAGGACAAGGGTGGAGCAGGGCATAATTAGGGGTAGAAGGAGAAGCGCTAGGGCAGCGGTGGCGAACGCTTTTAGAGACTGGGTGCCCAAACTACAACCAAAAACCCACTTATTACCATCAAGTGCCAACATAACAATTTAAACTTTAACTATGCTCCCTGTTCTTCCACAACATAAAAAGTATCAGACCCTGAGTACACCAATACGGTTGAAAGCAGGAGGGCCAAATTCAGACATCAATGTAGCATCTTTACGAGTCCTCGAATCATGGGGCAGCAAGGGACTTAAAAGATAATTTGTCAGGCGCCGGATATAGGGGGCTCCGTGCTCGAGCCCCGGGGCCCCCACCATCTTGCCCCCCCTAGGGGCCCACCACCAGATCGCGCTCCCGTACCCCCTATGAGCCGCATACCGTCCGCAGCCTCCCGGCCATCTCTATGAATGCACCGTGCGAGTCCCAGCTCATCCACCCCAGATGGACTCCCCGCCCACCCTTGTGCGTGCAATCTAAGCCGTCCGCACTTCGGCACACAGGCGGGATCCAGCCTCCGCGCAGGCCCCCCTCCCCCAGCACAGGTGATGGCTTCTGGCCCGCCCATCCCGGCGCCGTGTATGCCCGAGACGGGCACCACACAAACAAGCGACACGCTCGACCCCGCCCCCCGCCTGACCCGCCCTCTGTGGCACCATCCCCGCACCCGCTCCCGTCAAAGCGCCCATACCGCCTACCGCTCCGCGCTCAAACCCCCACCCGCCCCCCGCTCCCCGCTCGAACAAGCACCGCCAACCCCCCATTCCCGGCCAAACAAGCAAACAAACAAACGACCCTCTCCCCGGCGAACAAGCAACGGCAAGACCACCCACCCGCCCAAACAGACACCCGGTCATCATAAAAGGTAAGTATATACATATGTATTATGTGTATTGTATTAATATATACAGTGTGTATATGTTGTATATTTAGTATATACAGTGTGGTATATGTGTATAGTGTATATAATGTATATGTGTAATATACAGTGTATATACGTGGTATGTGTATATACAGTGTATATACAGTGTGTATATGTGTATTTATGTATAGACAGTGATATATGTGTATGTACAGTGTATATACAGTGTGTATATGTGTCTTATGATATCAGTGTGTATGAGCATCTACGGTATTATATGTATATACTGTTGTATAATATGTCATCTTTACTGTATTTATACACGCTATATATTTATAACGCAATACTGTATGTGGGTACTTTATATATATATACTATATGATATATATATTAACATTTATGTGAATGATATGGTTTTGGTATATTGCTGTAATGACATAAATGTTGTTATGTATATGTGTTATATGCTGTTACGAATGTGGGTATTTCGTATGTGTGAGTATATTGCGGTCTTAGTATTGTGTGAATGTGTGTGTATTGCTGACGGTTCTTTAATTTATCTGCTGTTTCACTTTAGTGTTAAATGTATATGATGGTGACCAGTGTGTGTGTATAAGTCTATACTTGTGAGAATATATGCAAGTATTCGAGTGTAGAACTCTTTATGTGTGTGTATAAGATATAAAGGCGATAGTATCAGTGTACTACACCATGGGGCGCGGGGCGGCTGTATGTAATATGGTGTATGGGTGTGCGAGGCGCTGTAGAGCTGTGTTACTGGGGAGAGGCGGCTGTAGTGTAGCGTGTTACTGGGGATGAGGGGCTGTATATATTGGTGAGTACTGGGGGCGAGGCGGTGTATTGTAGCTGTGTTACTGGGATGAGGGGCTGTATGTAGCGGTTGTACTGGGGATGAGGCGGCTGCGTAGCTGTGTTATGGGGGGCGAGGCGGCTGTATGTAGCCTGGGGAGGTTGACGGGGGGTTGATGGGCGTATTGTAGCTTGTTCTGGGGATGAGGCGGCTGTATGTAGCTGTGTTACTGGGGTGAGGGCGCTGTATGGTAGCTGTGTTATGGGGATGAGGCGGCTGTATGTAGCTGTGTTAGATGGGGATGTGAGGCGGTGTAGTGTAGCAGTGTTACTGCTGGGGATAGTGGGAAGGACAGCAGGAGGACTGTGTGTACGCTACACATTAGTGGGGCGCCTCCACCAGATTTTGTGCCAGGGGCTCCCCACCATCCTTAATCCGGCCGAATTTGTCCCTGTGTCAACACTTGTCATCTTCCTGCAGTCCAATTCAGTCAAGGATGTGTCACCTTAAAAGAGCATTGCAGAGCAGCATCTCAAGTTGTCTGCAACTGCATGACGGGTTCAAGTCCTGTCTGGTGAACACTGCTCCTGGGGCGGGGCAGACGGGGTGCCCACAGAAAGGGCTCGAGTGTCACCTCTGGCACCTGTGCCATAGGTTCGCCATCATGCGCTAGGGCATCCACAGGAGTGGACAGAGCCTCATTATCATAATTTCCGAAAAGTTTTTTGAGCAAAAAAAAAACACTCAGGGATTTAAAACAAGATATGATTCTGCTCTCAGGTAGCTACAGCATTCTTGAAGGCTATGTTGGTTCATAATGCAAAAGGCAAATGGTAGGTTTCCTTAAATGGAGGATCAGGGAACATGAGCCCTGGGTAAGCTCTACAGAAAGAATTAAAAGTACTTGAAGGTAAGTAACGTCATTGAAGGTTGTGTTTAAAAAAAATTAAAATAGGTCATGAAACTGCACAGAATTAATGATGAGAGATATATGATCTTTATGAATCCTAACCCTTGCATTACCAAGGTCAGTGGTCTTTCATAAAGCTCTGCTTGTGGTAAAGGGATCTCCGGAGGTCACCACGGAGGGGGACTGGGCAAAGGGTGCAAGCCTCCTGCCTTACTGGATGATTCTTACTGAGTATGGGACATTTAATATGAGTGGGAGAACCATTGCCTGAGCAGCCACACCAGCCATTCCCATTACAACTATATGATAAAGTGAACCTGAATATCCAAAAGGGAACACCATCCTAGGCTACCAGTAAAGGGAAGTTGCATACCCTCCACATGGGAGCAGTCACTTCCATGTAATTCCATTCCTTTATCCATTGCAATAACCTCTCCTACATGGAAGAAATCTTATAATCGAGCTTCAACCATGCATCTCGCCTGAGCGTTGAATTACAATATACCTTTCTTACAGGGCTCTTTATTAGCATTTCTCCAGGCTCCGCCTATCTGATCTTCAAACCTTTTCAGCTTTTAAAAGACCAGAAAAATAGAAAAATGGTCGAATCTTAAACTGATTTTTCTTAACCCTTCTTACTGAGCTTCCTAGATTTATTACCTAAATGTTTAATTCTGATAATTTTTAGTCACAGATTCAGTCTAATTTGCAGATATTTAGCCACACATAAGAATAAACAATGTATCCACATCAGAGTATACATTGTATCCCACATCAGAGTATACATTGTATCCCACATCAGAGTATACATTGTATCCCACATCACAGTATACATTGGGGCAGATTACTTACCGGCCCATTCGCGATCCAGCGGCGCGTTCTCTGAACAGGATTCGGGTTGACGGGATTTATGATGGCAGTTCCTCCGCCTGTTCCACCAGGTGGCGCTGCTGCGCTGAAAGCAATCTGATTGCGCCGGAATTACACCTTGCTGGAACAGGTGAAGGTAAGCACCTTCCAAGCGACACATTTTCGGTTATTAAATGCAGCGGTTTTTCCGAATCTGTCGGGTTTCGTTCGGCCACGCCACCCGATTTCGTCACGGCATGCCAGCGCCGATGCGCCACCAATACGATGTCGCGTGAGCCAAAATCACGGGGCCATATTCAGGTACAATCGGCGCAAATATGAATATCGTGGTAACACACGTCTAGAGAAAACGCGAATCGGGCCCTTAGTAAATGACACCCCCATTGCATGTGTGCCACATCAGAGATACATTGTATGACATTCGAGTATAATGATCCCACATCATCATGAGAGTATCATATACATTATCTCCGTACATGTAGCCCACATCAAGATAATTTGTATCCCACATCACGAGATTAACATGGTATCCACACATCAGAGTATACATTGTATCCCACATCAGAGTATACATTGTATCCCACATCACAGTATACATGTATCCCACATCACAGTATACATTGTATCCACATCAGAGTATACATTGTTATCACACATCACAGTTACACATGGTATCCCACATCAGGCAGATACATTGGTAATCCCAAATCACAGTATACAATTGTATCCCACTCAGAGTATAAATTGTATCCCACATCAGATACATGTACCACATCACAGAACATTGTATCCCACATCAGAGTATACATTGTATCCCACACCAGAGTATACATTGTATCCCACATCACAGTATACATTGTATCCCACATCAGAGTATACATTGTATCCCACATCACAGTATACATTGTATCCCACACCAGAGTATACATTGTATCCCACATCAGAGTATACATTGTATCCCACATCAGAGTATACATGATCCCACATCAAGTATACAATTGTACCCATATCAGGATACATTGTATCACACACTATAACATCACAGTATACATGTATCCCACATGCAAGATCGTTCAAATATACATTGTATCCCACATCATCAGAGTATACATTGTATCCCACACCAGAGTATACATTGTATCCCACACCAGAGTATACATTGTATCCCACATCAGAGTATACATGTGTTCCCAAATCACATGTATCCATGTATCCACACATCAGAGTATACATTGTATCACCACATTCAGATGGTATACATGTATCCCACATACATGTATACATGTATCCCACATCAGTGTATACATTGTATCCCACATCAGAAGTATACATTGTATCACACTCAGAGTATACATTGTATCCACACATCAGGAGTTATACATGTACCCCACACCAGAGTATACATTGTATCCCACATCAGAGTATACATTCTGTGCCACATCAGAGCAGTGGTAGCGGCCATAGGAGCTGCTAAGGGGCCCGCAGTGTCAGGGGGCCCTGTCCTCCGACCTGACACAGTAAAGAGTGGGGTAAATGCACCGCAATATACATATTGGGGCAGATTTATCAAGCTGTCTGAAAGTCAGAATATTTCCAGTTGCCATGCAACCAATCACAGCTCAGCTTTCATTTTACCAGTGCTCATGAATATTTTAAGGGGAGCTGAGATTGGTTGCCAGGGGCAAATAGAAATATTCTGACGTTCAGACACTTGATAAATCTGCCCATAGGTATAGTGTAACAGCATAATATTTATAAAACATACGATTGATGTAATCTTGCCTGTATCTGATACAGATATGGTGTTGATATACGTGTCATAAATATATATGCTGTATGCTTATATATGGCACTGTGTGGTGATATGCTTCTATAGGCATGCACAGAGTTGATAAAGTGTGTGATTGTAGCTCCATGTGTGAGTATACAAATAGTATTTTTCAAGCGGAAAGGGGGGGCCCATTCAGAAGCCTGCTATGGGCCCTAGTTACACCCCTGCATCAGAGTATATATAGTAACCCACATCAAAGCATCTACTTTGTAGCCCAACCCGCCTGTTTCTTAATGTAATTCCAGACAGACTGGATATAGAACAGATCCGGGGCTTCTTCTTACTTCTGGGACTCCTTGTTCTTCCTTTCACTGAAGATAGTTCTTTTGCCATTGGTTGTATGTTTGAGACCTTTGCAAAAGCATTTAACACTTGGGTTTTAGAAAGCATTCATTTTTGCACAAGTCTACTATCTGAACACAGTAGGTATTAAAGGTAAAATGTAGTTAAAGGTAGATCAAATTATCGGCTATTACATTCCGGTATACTGGCGGTCCTTATATGATGCGTTGAGGAATCTGATGCGGCTTTCCTGAGATTTGAAGAACCATTCCATTGCTCCCTGCATATGTAATAGTGAAGGAATCAATCTCAGATTGCAAATGAAAAACTGTTGGATTAATAAGAGCTTTGTTGAGACTTAATTCTGTGTGCGCAGACTCCTCTGATAAGTATACCAGCTTTGGACATCTATTTCATGTTGTATTATCTGCACTCAGTATCATTGGGGGTCCAGACTGCCAGACCCTCCTGACTACTGTCTCTTGAGTGAAGCGCTGATAAAGCATTTCACCCCATCTCCTAGAGAGCAATCCCAAGAAGACTGATCACTTGCTTCCTGCATCACTGCATGGTCTCTCATGCTCACAGCCCCGTGTGTGCATGTATAGCCGTGTTAGATGTGTTGCTGTGTGTGTATAGTCATGTTGAGTATGTTGCTTTGTGTATAGCAGTGCTGTGTGTGTTGCTGTGTGTAGTGCCGGGTGTGTTGTGTGGGAATAACAGTGTTGGGTGTGATGCAGTGTATATATAACAGTGCTGGGTGTGTTGATGTGTATATATAACAGTGCTGGGTGTCTTGTGTGTATAACAGTCCTCGGTGTGTTGCTGTCTGTGTGTATAGCAGTGCTGGGTATATGCTGTATGTATAGTAGTATTGAATGTGTTTGCGTCTGTGTGTATAACAGTGCTGGGTGTTTTGCTGTGTGCACATAGTAGTGTTGAGTATGATGCTTTGTGTGTATAGTAGTTCTGTTTGTGTTGCTGTGTGTGTATAACACTGCTGGTGTGTTCTGTGTGTATAGCAGTGCTGGGTGTGTTGTGTGTGTATAGCAGTGCTGGGTGTGTTGTGTGTGTATAGCAGTGCTGGGTGTGTTGTGTGTGTATAGTAGTGTTGGGTGTGTTGTGTGTGTATAGTAGTATTGGGTGTGTTGCTGTATGTATATTAGTGCTGGTGTGTGCTGTGTTGGATAGCAGTGCTTGGTGTGTTGTGTGTGTATAGTAGTATTGGGTGTGTTGCTGTATGTATGTTAGTGCTGGTGTGTGCTGTGTGTATAGCAGTGCTGGGTGTGTTGTGTGTGTATAGTAGTGTTGGGTGTGTTGCTGTATGCTTATCAGTGCTGGGTGTGTTGATGTGTGTATATAGTAGTGCCGGATCTGTTTGTATGAGTGTGCTCTTGTGTATAGCAGTGCTGAGTGTGTCAGTGTGAGTAAATGTATGTAGCGGATCTGAGTAAGTAAAAGAGTGTAGAAGAGCTGTGTGAATGAATGGATGTTGTAGGGCTGAGTGTATGTGAATGAATGAATGTAGCTGAGCTGAGTGTATGTGAATGAATGAATATAGCAAGGCTGAATGTATGGATGCAGCAGAACTATTTGTTATTAAATCTGGTGTGTATCTTATAGTAAGATCTGTCTATTCCAAATGTGTCTCTAAGCTCTACAGCCAGTTCCTTCCATCATGACTTGCTTTTGAATTTACCATCGGAGGACTCCAGTACAGGTAAAGAAACATTTCTAGAGTCAAAAATATATGTATTTTCATTTTAGTAGAAGGCCAACGTGTAATAAAATGGGGAAAATGCATATGTCTATATATACATACATATCCCCATCAACTGCAGCAGTCAGGGCTCCGTTGAATTACTGCAAATGATGAGATAAATAAGCTAACCTCCTTACCTTCTCAAGTTAAATTTCTCTCCCTGAGCAAGACAAAGATTGTCATTTTGTGTGCTAATGAAGCGTAATTATCAGAGCTGCAATCACTGCAGACATCTGTGCTAATGTGATCCCTCTTCACAATTCCTATATGTTAGCCAATTCTACACTTGGGTGCTTCCATCAGAATTTGCAGGTTATGTAAGCTCAAGAAAGTGACTCACGTCTTACATCTGAGATGAGCTTAGGCAGGAAGTTTCCTTGGAGATTTGCCTCCATTTAAATTTGTTGTTCTATGAACTTCAATATTTCTATGTATATATCCTAAACACTACATATCAGATACAACCCGTTATGAAAAGTTCTAATGGATTTGTGTACTTGCTGATCTATTAGGAGGCATCTGCTTATAGCCCTAGCTAGTAATAAGTAGAGGTGGGAGAGGTGAGCTTTCGGGATCTGGTCGGCGGCAGTAGTTGCTATTTTGTACCGCTGTTGGTTTTCTCTCCCCGATGTTGTGGTTGTCCTTATGCCACTCTAATACAGATCAACTTGAAAGGAACCACTCTGAAGTGTCAAGTTGGCTTATACTATTTGAGCAACATGTGTATTGATGGCTTCAAGTTTATTTTTATGTGAATTTGGTGAAACCAAACAACATACTAAATTCTGTGGTAGGGGTTCTTTTCTCCAAATGCCAGCAGAAAGAAGAATTGTGCATTTTAAATCCAATGGGGCTTATTTACTAAGGGTCCCGCAGGCGCATTTCCGTCCGATTTCCATTGGCAAAAAATGTAGCAGAATTGATTATAAAAATAGGTCAAATATTTGGTGCAATTTATTAAGCCTCTTAGAACCTTTCAGCGCTTTTATTATTAGTAGGTTGGGTCAATGAGAAGTGGGTGGGGCATGTAGTTTTATTATTAGTAGGTTGGGTTAATGAGAAGTAGGTGGGGCATGTAGTTTTATTATTAGTACGTTGGGTCAATGAGAAGTAGGTGGGGCATGTAGTTTTATTATTAGTAGGTTGAGTCAATGAGAAGTAGGTGGGGCATGTAGTTTATGACTATGTGCCAAAAACTGCCACAAACCAACAGGTAATGCAAGCAAGGTGATTTATCACACCTTGACTGCTATGTCTCTTGCGCAAAAGGTATAAAAAAGTCATAAATCCAAGCCTACACTACAGATTTTGCAACTTTTTGAGGCTTTAACACACTATTTTTAAAAAAGTGGGTATGGCACAATGGAGTCTAGGGTTATAGCTACAACATGTGTCTGGTCAGAACTTTTTTCAATAGTTTGGACAATCAACTGAATGTATATCTATATAATCAGTTGATTTAAACCTCCCCTATCCTTTCTCTTATCTTTTATAATTACCTTTTGTCCTTCGTAATGCAGCTCTGCTATTGAAAATGGCCATACCATGCCCCCTTGGGAATTCAAGTCCCATCATCCTTTGCATGTTTCTCATAAGTTACCGCATCCATGATGCACGTTGCTGGATGAGAACGCACAGAAGAGCGAGCCAGCGGCCGAGTAGGCCAGAGAGCAGGCATGTACACAGAGCGCCTGCACTCCCAGCTAGGTGCATCATCGGGCGTGTTCACAGGAAATGCAGGTGAATGAGTGCCCCGCAGCACATAGCGAATTATTGCGCATGCGCAACAAGTGCAACAAGTGCAGGAAAAAACTACAGGTCGTTACCTGAAGAAACTAAAGAAAAGAAGGTAATATAAATGGTTTAAGAGAATGGCTAAGATTTGTTAATTTGGTTCAAATTAACCATTTAACAAACTTAAAAATATATAGCTTATTAGGGACAATCTTAATGGCTGGAGAACTCCTTTAAAGGAAACTTACCAATTAAGGTAGATGCGGTGGTAGGTGCATCTAGGGCTAATCCTTTACTCCCCTCTATCTTTTCTAATCTTTACTCAGGGTAATATGCAAATTTTCTAAAAAGGCTACTGGGGTGTGGAGTAGCCAGAACTGGTACTCGGAGCTTTGATCCTCCGGCTTTGGAGCCAAGATTGCGCAGCAGCTGGCCAGTGTTCTGCACATGCTCAGAACTCCATCTTTGCGGATGAGTGTGTGCAGTTCATTGTAGCTGCACGGTAGGGGGATCAAAGAGGCTACTGGGGCCTGGAGTAGCTGCACAGCATAGCCTCAGCTCCAGCTACTCCACGCCCAGTAGCCTCCTTAGAAAATTTGCATATTACCCTGATTAAAGATTAGAAAAGATAGAGGGAAGTAAAGGACTAGCCCTAAAAAGGGCTATCCTTACATACGTTAGATGCACCTACTACCGGATCTACCTTAATAGGTAGATCTGTAGTGGTAGGTTTCCTTTAAGACTATGAGAAGAACATCTATAGTGAATGGATAAGGCTTGTCTGATCTTCATATTTAGCGATACATGTCATTGGAGGGTAAGTTGGGCAACCCGTTACACATTAGGTAGTTGGTCAAACCCACAGAAATTGTCTGATCTCGTTTAACTATGAAGACAGTATGAGTAATTCTGCCCCACAGCTCGATAGAGAAGTCAGCCTTTCTCATATCTATAATGAACATTAATTACAGAGTTGGATATTACTGTTAGAAAAAAAAAAACAATGGTATTGTTAAAAAATAAAAAGCTACTTAACTCCTATGAAAACTGATTAAAGCTGATTATAATATTAATCTCAGATTGTCGCGTTATAACGTTTAGAAGATTATCACAGTGCAAATGTTTCTCTTGTATTATACAGTAGCAAAACAAAATCATTTAATCCATTGGGATTTAGAGAATAGTGTTCCGTCTTGTATTGAGAGGTAAAATTAGAACATCTGGTATCCGAGTAAAGGAAATCTTTAGTGATCGTCTTCCTGTTACTCGGATGTATTAAAGGAAGCACCTGCTAAGGTTCCAACACATTCACAATACTTACTATTGAGTTAGTGGAGGTGTAAAAATGACTCTAAAATGTTAGAAAATGATTAACAGTTTAATCATCTACTTCATCTACTGCCCAAATCTGCCCGAGCGACTGTCTATACAGGTTACCTTGAAAAGCAAGATACCTTGAACTGCCCCGGTGACCTGCACAGTAAGGCTATTTCTCATCCTCCGATATTAATAAACCAGATGGAAATGAATGGACTTGTTAACACATCAGTGCCACCTCCACACCGAGAGATTTTTTTATTATAAATCACTTTGGTTCTTGTCCATTACATCAATATGCATTATGTCACTGCAGCCGTATTAACTCTTTCATGTACTCATCTAAATGTATAGATGTATATGCATTAAACGGGTGGTCAGGTTCCAGGGCGGATAGCCTGGTGCTGGATCCAGAAACATTGGTTTGGTTGTTGTCTAATAATGTTACTATTGAGGCTGGTCAATTCTGGAGCCAATCCATGGCCTACGGTATAGTGGCAACTTTGACCTACCCCAAACAGAACCTCAAATGACAACACACAAACCTTTATCGGAAAACCTTTATTTTTAATTATTTATTGAAACTAAAAAAACCCCTTTAAAGGATTTTATATGGTGATAATTTCATTCAAACCGTATAAAGGGAATTTGTCACCAATTTTCTTTTGGCCAGATCACTATTTTACTGATCTGTTTTTATTATATGTTTGTAGATTGAGTTTTTTTAAGTCTTTTGTCTGTATGATCATTGGGGTTGTCATCTTGCCTGAGCTTCTCCTCTGCTCTATTAAGAACCTCAGGTGATAAACTTTACAGCAAACTCATGGCCATGGCAGATCTGTGCAGTGAAGAGGTGCAGAAAGGCAGCGACATCCTCTATTGTCAGTAGTGATGTAATGATGGGTCAGTGTTATCTATATAGAGGGCATTGTACAGGGAGGAGGAGGAGATAAGGTGTGACCTCATCTATTGTCAGTAGTGATGTAATGATGGGTCAGTGTTATCTATATAGAGGTCATTGTACAGGGAGGAGGAGGAGATAAGCTGTGACATCATCTATTGTCAGTAGTGATGTAATGATGGGTCAGTGTTATCTATACAGAGGTCATTGTACAGGGATGGGGAGGAGATAAGCTGTGACATCATCTATTGTCAGTAGTGATGTAATGATGGGTCAGTAATATCTATACAGAGGTCATTGTACAGGGATGGGGAGGAGATACACTGTGACATCATCTATTGTCAGTAGTGATGTAATGATGGGTCAGTGTTATCTATATAGAGGACATTGTACAGGGAGGAGGAGGAGATAAGCTATGACATCATCTATTGTCAGTAGTGGTGTAATGATAGGTCAGTGTTATCTATATAGAGGTCATTGTACAGGGAGGGGGATGAGATAAGCTGTGACATCATCTATCGTCAGTAGTGATGTAATGATGGGTCAGTGTAATCTATATAGAGATGATTGTACAGGGAGGGGGAGGAGATAAGCTGTGACATCATCTATTGTCAGTAGTGATGTAATTATGGGTCAGTGTTATCTATATAGAGGTCATTGTACAGGGAGGGGGAGGAGATAAGCTGTGACATCATCTATTGTCAGTAGTGATGTAATGATGGGTCAGTGTTATCTATATAGAGGTCGTTGTACAGGGAGGTGGAGAAGATAAGCTGTGACATCATCTATTGTCAGTAGTGATGTAATGATGGGTCAGTGTTATCTGTATAGAGGTCTTTGTACAGGGAGGGGGAGGAGATAAGCTGTGACATCATCTATTGTCAGTAGTGATGTAATGATGGGCCAGTGCTATCTATATAGAGGTCTTTGTACAGGGAGGGGGTTGTCATTACATTATTATGAGCAGTACATGCAATTAACATTAGTTAAAACAAGCTGCAATTGTGCACTTTTCTATTTTTTGATACATGTGTAGGAAAGAAATGCACTAGTATCATGTAGCTCTATAAAATCATAATGTGATGTTAAATAATTCAAACATGAGGAATGATAACGACTGACCACAAAAATTAGATTTGCTCATTTTCAGAACACAAGGGCTCCTGATAAAGTAGAAATATAAATGATTGATAAGAGAAGAACCCAGCATATAATTGATGTTACACCAGGATAATCAGTACATGGACTGATACATCATTTAGATATACTGGGGAAATAAAATTGGAGTTTTTGATACACAATGAAGGGCTATAGAGGTGGCAATTTAGCAGTGCAGGGATCCAGAGTTGGTCTTTTGGGGGTCTTTATGTTTGTCCATGTAATGAGCCATAAATCCAGCTGCTCTAATGTGTCATGTATTAGAATGTTATCATCAGCTTGATTTCCCAGGTTTTCCTTCCTGTCATTGGTGAAATGACCCTTCAGTATTAGTATAGCAGTAACCAGAACCTGAGCTGTACTATATTATGCCGCAGGAAAGGTTTATAACAGCAATATTAATATTCCAGAGTCATCAAGACGCTAGACCTCAATTCAGTTGTGTATTTGAAGCAGTCATTATGCAATTTAGATTCCAAAATGGAAAAGATTATTAGACATATCCACACAGACTCACCATATAACAATTACATTTCCGTAACATAAATTATTACATGGAAGCTGCGCCACTACATTTATCAATCTCAAAGGTAGAGATGATTAGACTCAAAGCTACCATTCAGGTTCGGGGTTCAGGTTTGGTCGCTCGACCCGGACATAGTGACAGATTGTTGGCCGAAAAGCCAATCCGGCAAATTGAAGCCACTAACAACTAGCCATGGCTATGAATGGCCAGGAGGACACCCCCTGGCAAATAATAGCCATGATAGTCAACTTGTTGGATTGACTGTTCGGCCACCAATCTGGCAATACATCCAGTTCAGGCAGCCGAACCCCAAACAAGAATGTTGGGTGTGCTCATCTCTACTCACAGGTATTGTTGAGCTGACCCAACCACAGTACAGCTTCGTAATGTCTGAAACCGCAAACTACCCAGCAATAAGTACTGGCACCATTTTCAAGCATTAACTCAAGTATCTTTAAAGAGTTTGTCTTTGCTTAAATTCCATAAAATTGATTGTTATCCCCTATTCACAGGATTCTGATTGGTGAAGGGTAGAATGTTGGGATCAACACCTATCATGAGAATTGACAAGTGCCAATAATGAGACTGAAGTTCCCGTTTTCACTAATTGAATAAAACGATAGGTCATATGTCCTGCCGCTCCATTCAATACTATGGGAGCATTGCCACGCACAGTTTTTCGCTATCTCTCACAGATACCTGAGTGCTGTGCAATTGGGAATTTCAGAAACACCAATTGTATTCAATAAGTGAGAATGAGACCCCCTGTTCTCTATATAAGTAGGGGGTATGCTCTCAATACCATAAGGTTAGCCCCGTTCCCGTTTATAGGGTATAACAACCAAACTTGGGACAACTCTTTGCGGGTCACTTATCTTATTTCTGTATGTTTTGGCTGGTTTTTGCCAGTCTTTTTTCCATCTTCTACCTTGGTAATGTATCAATCTCACTTTTTCCTTATGTTGCGCTACATTCACAAGAACGTATGGGGGAAATATATACGGCCGACATATATACAGTGTATATACATGCGCCATACACTTCAATGGCTTCACGGCACCATACGGGAGCGGAACAGTGCCACACATGTGCGGCACCGTACCATTACACAGCCCGTAGAATATGGCGTCGGACCCTACGTTACTCTATGGAGAGGGGCGTTGGTGAGCAGCACTCTCCCCCTCCTCCTCTCCCCGGCGCTACAGTACATTGGGCATACATCGTGTGAATGTAGCCTTAAATTGTCTTTTTTTCAAATTTTTTGCAACATTTGTTACAAATGTCTCAAAAATGTCGCACAAATGTCTTAAAATAACTTCTTTCCATTTTCTAAGTATGGTTTCCACTGGAGTATTTTGCACTGATAAATGTTTCAAATTTTAGACAATTTGAAAAGATAAATGTCATTTGTGACATTTAGAACATGTGGAATAGAAGATAAATGTGTCTTACTGACTATAAACAAATGTTCGTCGGACTTCAGCGCACATTTCAAAAAGTCCCCAAAATTGCAAATTGCTCCAAAAAGGTCTCAAAAAGACAGAAAGCAAAATAAAGATAAATGACCCCCTTTAAGTCTTAAAACTTAGAACACATTGCACTTCCACATTCTTATATTTTTATTCCTCATATTTGCTTACAGATCAATTTTTGAATCTATTAGACACATCCGTCATGGCTACTCATTCACGTGTGTGATAATGCAAATAAATATACAAATGACTTGAGGAGCGTTTCCAAGCTACTATTTCTATGTGTAATCGGCCATCCCAGATTGTGGAACCACTGACTAGGGGATGTTCTGAAACCTGAAATAATTTAGATGCATTATGGAAGATTCTTTTGCCATGCGGATAATGACTTTGCACTGCTTGGTGGAATGGAGAAAGTGACTTTTGATCACAAGCTAACACTGTGACAGTTAAACAGTATAACAATTTGCAAACAATATAAATAATTTTTTATTTAGATGATTATTACATTTATAAAACCAATTGTCTCAAAATATAATTAAAGGGAACCTGTCAAAACACTTTTCACAAATACAGCTAGTGACTGGCTCCCATACAGTGCTATTTAATAAAGACACCGTTATTTTAGTTAAAAATTGTTGCCCTCACATCACATTAAAATAAACTTTGTTATCTTACCAGTTGAAAGTTGAAGGGGGCGTGTAATGCTCAAGTGAGTGAAGTAGCTCCTCCCCTTGTCTCATGACTCCTTCTTACCATTCAGCACTTCACATCATGTGACCAGGCTGATGTCATCTAAAGTCCTTTACCTATTAACATTTTCAAAATGTACCCCATGTATGTATCTGATCATATGAAATCATATGGATTCTGCTGTAATGTCATGTGGTCAGATACATATATGAGGTACATTTCGCAAATGGTAGTGGGTAAAGGACCATAGATGGCCACTTGACATGAAGTGTTGAATAGTTAGGAGACATTGAACAATCCTTTGACTTGATGCTGATGCCTGATAAGGTAACAAAGTTTAATTTATAGGGATGTGAGGGAAACTATTTTTAGCTAAAAATGTGTAATTTCTTCTATAGGGCTCAGTAGAGGGCTCGGAATTTAACACATTTTCATGCTTTATTTTCCTAAACCATAAAAATTCCCCCTCTAACCACACCTTGGTATAAAATCGGTGCCATAAGGAGGGACTAACAAGATCTCATTGACAATATGATCCCTTATGGAGAAGCAACTATAATATGAATATAAAAGTTACATATTGACAAGTTGAGAACAGATTGAACATATACATATGCATTATAAATTTTAACCCCCCCCCCCCTACAAAAAATAATAAGATGGGGGGGGACGATGGACGGTGCCGATTCCCCCCCCCCCCCCCCCCCCCCCCCCCCGCCCCCCCCCCCCCCCCTCCCCCCCCCCTCCCCTCCCCTCCCCCCCCCCCCCCCCCCCCCGCCCCCCCCCCCCCCCCCCCCCCCCCCCCCCCCCCCCCCCCAAAAAAAAAAAACAAAAAAAAAACAAACAAAATACAAAAAAAATAGAAAACTACCACCCATAGCGAATTCTGTCTGTATGTGTTTAATTGGCTTCATTACTTTCACGGAACAAACTCCAGCTATGATCAAGGCACATTTCACTTCTGCAATTTATCAAGAAAAGATGTGATGGGTGACTTAATCTTTATCTAATACGAACACAACAAGTTATAATCAGTTCAATGCAAATGAAGTGTCAGATAATTAGAAAGTGTTGTGAGGCCCCTCTCACATGAGGACGTAACCATCTGAAGTGCACTTCACATCTCTTTGATACTGAGAGCTCTCTGAAGTTTTAAGGCCACCACACAATGTCGCGGGTAACACAAGAAAGAGTCTGTTCAGTAAAAAAGATTATTGTATCTAAAATTTGGTATGTAATGCAATCCCTAAATTAAAGGGAATCTCCCAATGGAAAAATTACCCAAAAAGTAAAAACAAGCAACATATTGGGGCTCATTTACTAACGGTCTGTGGACCTTACTACTATTGTCGGAATATCCAACTATTTCCGATGGTGCGCCGCTTTTAGAATGGCTTTTTAAGCACACAATCGGATTTTGGGCATTGGCACCAGCTTTCACATGACACAATGGGGTGCGGGCTGTTGGACGATCCGACTGATTCGGACAACACCAGGATTTAACATTCAAAATTGTGTCGCAAGCCATCACTTACATGCATCGGAAGAAGGTGAACTCCAGGACCTCAGCGGGGAAGAGATATGCAGGATATTGGACGCACATCTAGTGAATCGCGGCAGCTCCGAATCCTTGTCGGACAACGCACCCGGGATCGTGACAAGACGGGTAAGTAAATGTGCCCCACTGGGTCCCTTGTAAGCAGAGGTGTAAGAACAGCGGTAGCAGGCAAACATTATAAAAAAACTGGTTTAAAAATTAGCAATTAGCTTTAGATGGCTTTTCCACTGTGTTATTTCCGACTCCTCCAGCCCCCGCAGACGTGAGCGCAGTAGTGTCTTCCTTGAGAAGCCGGCTGTGCAAAAAATTCTTCAAAGAATTTTGATAATTGAATGACAATCAAGCTGGAAATCATTTGATATGATGCAATTCTCTATCCTGTAGATATTATAGAGGTAAAAGCCATGTGAAAAATCTGCACGGAATTTCACATATGATCCTGATTTATAACCACATAATTTTACTAGAGATACAGTCAGCATTCCTGACAGGACCCATAAAACTGAGAAAATGTGTTTCTTTGCATTTTAAGAATTGTACACCATTTTTCCCCAGAATGAATGCAGGGCCAAGGCGCTTTTACCAACACTGCTTACAAAACCTTGATCCCACTTTAGCCAAGAGTAAAATCATAATTTCATGCTTATTACTCGTTCCCGTGGTAAATGAGACGTTACCCTCAATTGAGAAGTTGTACATGAAGGAAAGTTGAGGTTTGAAGGTTAGTCGAATTTTTTTAACAATATACCAATGTTTTTTTTTTACCGTATATGTTGCACGGAACGATTCTCCAGTCAGTGGCTATAGACCGGCCACACACTTAGATTAATTGCCAATCAATTCATTTTATTGTGTGTTTTATTCTGGCTCTCCCAATATTGGTAAGTAAAAACAATGCGTGTACCTATGTATGAAAGGTACTGAAAACTAAAAAAAAAACAGAAGGGCATGTCATAGCAACCAATCATACCCATTGTTTAAGTGCTCATGCGAATCTAAAACATAACATCGTGGTTGAGGCGGAAGCATCTGCACTGTAGTCACCCATATAGATTTAGTATATGAGGTTGGTAAAGGCTTCATCATGTCAGATAGGTTCATTCATTATAATTAGGCTATAATTTCCTTCTCGTCTCTTTGTGTCCTGCTTTATACACTCTTCATATGGCTACAAGTAATAGTATGCAAGTCCATGATGTTTATGCCGGAAATTCAATAGGCAAAAAAAAGAGCAATTACGTTCCATCTCCGGCACACAATGTTCGTTGATTGAAGCAAGGACTTTAGCCACATCCCAAGATGCAGATTATAAATGTGTGAGGGGGAAAAAAATCAAAGATCATTACAGATGGTGTAATCTCAGCTCGCTAACATGTGTTTTTCTCCATTTATGCTAATTACAAATGAAGAGAGAGCAGCTCTGATGGAATAAATCAAGCCAAAGTGATCCCGGAGAAACTTTATAGTGTGGTTTTCAAGAGTCACAATCAAAAAGCAAGACACTGGGAAAACCCTTGAATAGAAAAGTTGACTATGCTTCTGATTTATTTTTTTATCTTCCCAGTTCTCTTACTTTACTCATTCATGTGCATGAGGGCTTAGCCGCCAGATTGAGCACATGATGTGCAAAAATTACTTCATAAGATATCATGGTGTAGCAACCTCGGATATAAGTGGTTCATTGTCACACCCACTAGTTCCCCATCAATGTGTATAATACATTCTCAGGGTCGCATCTGTCATGAGGCAGGTGAAGTCTCTGCTTCAGGCGGCAGATTGTGGACCCTTTTAGGGGGGGTCTGCTTCTCATGTACTGCTCAAGATAATGCCACATGGCTTCCTGATGGAGAAGATCACACCTTACAGCTACTAGATATTGGATGTCACCAATGTCTGTGTCACTGACTGACTACTAGTGTTCAAAGTAGCATCATCGGGGGGGGGGGGGGGACTGTTTCAAGTATCGCCTCAGGCAGCGATAAGGCTAGAATCGGCCCTGCACATTTTTTGCAGTAGAAACTTACAATGCTTCTAGTCTTTCTCTATGAAAGCCTACTACCCCAGCCTGGAACCAGAGTCTAATAGGGGCTGTAAAAAAATATGTAAAAGAATAAAAGTACTACTGCAGCATGTTATTAGATATACATTAAAGTGGAAATAGGAAAAACTACGTATGTTTTTCTGTAGCATAAGTCCACTGAGCAGTAGAGAGGTGAGTCTCAGTAGCAGGAGAGAGCACCTTTATGTGCCACTTGCAGAGTGTCAGCAGAATTTAAATATCTGTGTCACGTGCGCCGGCCCCTCATGCGCAATGGTGCGTGCACTGCCATTTTTGGAAGCTTATCGTTACCGATGTCTACCAGGTATCCAGACCCAAAGAGATTTAAAGTTTTAACATTTCTGCCATTTCTCTACTATGAAGAATACTGTAAATACCATCCTCACCATTTTAGAGAATATAGGTTTATATAATTTAGTAATTAGTGATATTACATTCAGATGAGAGCATCCTATACAGCAGCTGGGATGGATCTGCAGTGTATACACGATCCTCCTTGATACAAAGATACTTCCCTGTCCTTGGCTGTTTTCTAGTGGTACATCTGGCTGCCTGCTCTTCCAGTGGTGCCACGTGGCCTTGTGGGTTTCTCAGTTATTCACATTGTCACTCTCGGGGGGCTGTCAGTGGAATATACCTCTGGGCTAATGCCTTGTTAGGTTGACATTATATGCTTGATTTCAATTGACTTTCCCCTGACCTTGTCAAACCAAATCTATATGAAGCACAATGTGCTTCATTGTCCAGGATGACAAGCGCAGAGGCCTTTAATGGGAGAGGTTTATTATATATATTTTAGTATAGCAGGTTTCAGTTGCTAACATTTAACAATCTCTTTTAAAATAGCATCTTATCAGGATTTTTTTACTGTACAAATTATCAACTTAATATCCAACATTGCAGCAGTCTCTGGTTATTTGGCACATTTCTGTGGCCAGTTAATGGCCCTTAGTGGTCCTGTGTCCACTTCCCAGGGGGAATACAAAAAACCATGGGCTAACATAGCACTTTTTTTTTTTGCATTGCCTTCCCAATCCCATGAGGATTTCGATAATTCTTTCCTTCAATGGCTTGGCACCACCTAGTGTCCATAGTGTATTACAAGTGCACGTCCATCTACTGAACTGGTCGACGATCTTACTTATTTTCCGACTTTTAGACCATTACTTTTTTTGGGGCAACATTTAGAGACTGTTTCCGAGATTGAATTATGACGAAACAAATACACAGTGTGTTTACTCCAAAGTATATTCTATCTATAAATGGGGAATCTATGAAGATTATGTTGTTATAACTGTCTCAGGGAAATAGTGGAGACAGTGGCATAACAGGAGAGGCAGGGCCCCAAGCAGACTTCTGAAGGGACGCCTGCCGCTTAAAACTATACATATATTACATTCCTATATACATAAACATACAGCTCATCACTCATAATTCACATATATATACTGTTATAACACTATAAGACATATACCATCACATCACACCACATACAGTCATATATACAGACAACGCTTACATCACACATAATTAATGTATTTATACACAACCATATACACATACAGCATATACACATCCCAGATACACACACATAAACAATATATATACACAATGTGGCAGCATAAATGTATTAATGGTGCCATTCTTCATTCTTTAGTGTCAAGTCGGATGAAGGGGCCCCCTGACACGTGGGTGCCATGGCTGCTACCGTGTAGTTACGCCCCTGGAGTGAGACTAGGAATTTAATAGGAACATATTAAACCAAGATTGCCGAGGTATATGTCATTATGGGGAGACACGAGGATTGAATAAGTGACAGTTTAGGTTGCAGTTGTACTCGTGTATTACCCTGGGTATTGCAGGGACAAGCATATGTAGTACAAGCACTGGCACAAATTACACCATGTATGTCACTATACTACATAAAGGACATCTACCATTAGATTACCTGATGGTAGATGAATATTACATATCTCCCCTCCATGTGTATCCAAGCTTCATTTCTTTATCTTTGCATGGCCTCATTTCTGTAAAAAATAGTTTATAAGTATGCAAATTACCTGTGGTGCTCTGCAGGCACCAGCAGGCTCCACCGCCCGCCGCTACTAAGAGGCGCTTATATCAGGGGCCCGGGGCGAGCATAAATTTATTGCAGTGGAGCCTGTTGGTGCTCTGCAGAGCACCTCAGGCTAATTTGCATATTCTTATACATTTTTTTTATAAAGATATAAGAAATAAAACATTGAGCACACAAGGACAGGGCGGGGAGGTACGTAATAGTCATCTACCATCAGGTATCTGAATCTGGTAATAAATGTTTTAGTTTTTCAATGTATTGATTACTATATATGAGTAAAGAACAATGCAATAAAATTAATAATAATAAAAATTCTAAATAGGCATGAATCACCCCAAACTAATCTATATGCATGTGACAATATTACTAAACTTGTTTAATTTTTCAATTATTGGATACTATTATACTGGTAAGAAACATACATAAAATAATAAAAACATAAAAAAAATACACATAAATCACCACAAACTAAACAGGTCACTATACTACTTACATTTTTAAATTTTCAATTTGATAACAATTATACAGGAAAGGACAATACCTAAAATAATTTAAAGAAATACAAACATACACTTAAATAGCCCCAAACTAACTTACATAGAGATAAGTTTGGGGTGATTTATGTATTTTTTTGATTTTTTATACCATATATACTCGAGTATAAGCCTAGTTTTTCCAGCACAAAATTTCTTATACTTGAGTCAACTAAAAATAAAGTCAAAACTCACCTTTCTGACATCACCCATAGGTCCTCTTATGTTCCTGATGTCTCCAGTGTCACCTCGGGTCCTTTGGCTTCTCTTAGGGTTCTTCCGCTCCTCGGGCTGGGCAGGCTGTATACTACAGGGGCTGGGCAGTGCTGTATGCTACAGGGGCTGGGCAGGGCTGTATACTACAGGGGTGAGCAGGCTGTATACTACAGGGGCTGGGCAGGCTGTATACTACAGGGGCTGAGCAGGCTGTATACTACAGTGGCTGGGCAGGCTGTTCCAGGGGCTGGGCAGGCTATATGCTACAGGGCTGGGCAGGATATATAGTCAGGGGGCTGGCAGACTGTGGAGGCTGGTGACCAATGCATTTTCCACCCTTGGCTTTTCATAGTCAATAGGTTCCCAGTTTTTTGTGTTGAATTATGAGGTCTCGGCTATATACTCAGTCAGCTTAACTCGAGTATATACAGTAGAATTTCTATGTATTAGTTATCAATATATGGAAAAATTTAAGTATGTAGTGACATTACATGTAAATTGGTGTCCAGTGCTTGTACAATATAGTGATGTCTGCCAGATGGGGAAGGAAATGACTAGAAATAATTAGAGACTTTATGTATTTCTGCCAGGGGTAAGGACCTCTTTATTTTGCTTGCACTCAAGTACTCCTTCACTCCTTCACTCGTATTGTGGTGTGCTGTTCCTCCTATAAGTATCTTCCTCTGTACGTAAGATTGTAAAAAAAATAAATTGGGGTAAGGACACGATTGAAATGTGTAAATTTTTCTCTTGTAATTATGGAGTCATGTAAATCACAAATATATTTTATGTAACGTCCAAACAATGAATTTGACATTGACAAATGACATTGCTACTTCAGGTCAACATGATTAGATTTTCTATACTGGAATCCCTTGGAATAGTAAACATACAGTACAGGCAGTCCCGCGGGTTACGTACAAGATAGGGTCCGGAGGTTTGTTCTTAAGTTGAATTTGGATGTAAATCGAAACTGTATATTTTATAATTGTAGATCCAGACCAAAAAAATTTTGGCCCAAGTGACAATTGGAGTTTAAAATTTTTGCTGTCATGGGAACAAGGATTATCAATAAAGCTTCTTACAGACTCCTACACTGATTATTGCAATCTGGGATTATAGTAAAGCATCCAGAGAGGTCACCAGATGTCAGAAGGGGTCTGCTGTAACTATGGGTTTGTCTTAAGTCGGGTGTCCTAAGTAGGGGACCGCCTGTATATCCTTAATTCTTTATCAAAGTGACCCCAACATTTAAAAAAATCTTTAACAGATTTTTTTTAATTTTTAAATGAAAATACATTAAACATAAGTGTTTTTTTTTTAATATAAAGTAAATATCTCTTTTCTATGTGTGAGCTCACCCTACATATATTTTGTACATTTACTTCCTAGATCTTTATTAGACTAATGTTATGCCAAGCATGAAAACTTTATAGAGCAAATTATAGAAAATCCCCTCTGTAAGTTCAATAAGGACCTGACAGTCTATAGAAAACTGCACACGTGCCATTTTGGCGGTTGGTTGCCAGAATTGTGCCATAAATCAACAAAATAGCACTTGAGCATCTGCCGTGTGATTTTATCCATACTGTAGTTTCAGGTTCAAAAGAACTTTGCCTTTAAAATAACATACAGTTTTACTGTTCGAGAGGGGAATAATTCTGACTTCATTTAAAAGTTTTTGGGCAAAATCCAAACCTCCTTTCATTTTTAGTACATTTAGACAGATAACATGAAGATCATTGGACCCACATACAAAATCCTAATGTGAAATGGGAGGGAGTTTCAGTATTTAAATTTTTAAAGGTCTATGGGCGGTTTACTTACCCATTCCAGTTGCGATCCAGCACGCGTTTCTCAGTGGAGGATTCGGGTCTTCCGGCGATTCACTAAGGTAGTTCCCCGGATGTTCACTAGGTGTCTCTGCTCCACTGAATTCCATCGGAGTGCACTGAGTTCACCAAGCCAGGCCCGGGTAACAGGTAAGCTCGTGTCCAGCGTGTCCGTCGCGTTCATGCAGGTGCCGATGCGCCACAGTCCAATCGCGTGCCCAAAATACGGGGCAATTCAGGGAAAATGCAGCAAAACGGTAAAATTCGGGTAACGCGTAGAAAAACCGTGATTCAGGCCCCTATGTGTTCATGACCCCTATTGTATCATATGGATGTGAAGTTTTTGTCAATTTTTGCAACATTTTTTTTTTTTCCAAGATTTTATTAAAAATGATATGGCAGATGGAAAGTAAGGCTGTGTTCAACGCCGCATTTTAATCCTTTGTTGTAAGGCTACATTCAGGAGGGCTTAGATACACAGTGGGATATGTTGTCCTGTTCCTTCCCCCTGAAAGCTGCTGCCGATGTTCAGGGTGGCTCCTCCAGTGATGTCACTGTCCTTAGGTGGAATGAATCACTGGAGATTCGCTGACCGAGCGTGTATTCGTTCTTCATGCAGAGGGAAAAGGATGGAATGACATCTTCTGTGTCTTTCCATCAAATGTTTCCCACAGTACCAACATGGGGCAACTTACTTTTCCGGTCCAGTCGAGTATACAGCAGCGCGTTCTCCGATGTGGATTCGCATCTTGCCGTGATTCACTAAGGACTTGCGGTCCCGATATCTACTAGCTGTCGCTGCTGAGCCGAGGTCCGCCGGAGTTCACCTTCACTTTTCCTGGGCTTGTAAGTGTGTGTCAGAGACACACACTTTTTTAAATACTGCGGTTTTCCAAATCCGTCGGGTTTTCAACGGCCACGCCCCCCGTTGGCCCATACAAGCCGCGCCGATGCGCCATTCAAGGTCGCAACAACGTGAAGCGCGGCAGCACGATAGCAGTCCAGCGGAATCCAAATTCGGACGGACAAAAGTGCGCGCAAAATCCAGGCAATTCGGCGCAAAATGGTAAAATCTGAAAACCGACAGAAATGCGCGATCGGACCCTTAGTAAATGTGCCCCAATGGGGCCAAAAAGGATAACTGTGCTGCACGCTTATGAGGGCATTCATCAGGGCTTCTATGCCAAAAACTGGTCATAAATCCCCTGAGAAGTCCCGCCAGCAATTGCGATTATTTCCTCATTCATGCTATCTCCACGCCTATGGGTGTGGAGGGACAGATTGGTGAATCCTCTTGTGTACCTCGTGGTGATGAAGAAGGCGGGATTTCATCAAACGCGATGGACGAGTGCCAACGCATGATAAATCTCCCCTATGTCTTATATAAACTCAGCGTACATACAAGCAGCTTTGCTGACTTATACACAGTATATAGGTAACAAAAGCTTTGATATACGCTTACCCAATTTATATGTAATTGGCATATGACGAGCACTCACATATCCTCAGATTTCATGTCTTGTCTTAGGATTTGTAGGTTCCAGGTTTAAAGAAAAAAGAGAAATAAACTCCATTTCATTGCTCTTGTCCTTGCAAAGTCCTAGGTGTCCAACACCTGCTGCCAAGCACTTACATACCACATTTATTAGCCTCTTGTAGAAAATTGCTACGTCCGGCCTGTCACACAACTTACAGCACATGCACATTCTCTAGGAAATTGTAGCTTAAAGCCTAAAAAGTGAAATGTAAAGTGTTTCCAATATAGGTAAATGTTGGTCCAAGCAGATCAAAGTATGCCCAGACATCCCCCTTAACATCAGCATGACTTTCAGTGAGTCTAATGACTTGATGATGAATTAAAGGGAACCTGTCACTAGAATTGGGATTTTTAGCTGGTGACAGGTTCCTAAACCTGACATAAAATGAATTGTCAGAATTCTGCATAATTCAGCAGTTTATATAAGTTAATTCACATAACCTACAGCTGATTGTGGAGGTTCTGGTTAACACTTGCGGATCTGCCGTGCATCATATACCCAAAGAATGGATTATCAATCAGAAAAATAAATCATGGAATATCCTTTAAAAATATATACATTCAAAAGAATAATAGGATTCTTTTTTTCAAGCAATCTATCTGAATTTTTTCTCCTGAATACACAGTGGTTATTCCACTTCCTATCTACTGATAAACTACGAACTATTCATCTGCTTCACATGAAGCAATGGTTTAAATAATATCGGAGCGCAGGATCCACGAACAACCGAGGGATTCTATATTTGTTTTGAATATTTTGTCATTTGTTTTAATATTGTAGTAGGTTCCCCACTGATCACATCTTTGCTTGTTAGAAAGATGCCAGCCAAAGACTTTCTATTCACTTTTATTATGACAAATGAAGACAGCCACCTGTTCTGCCAACGCTAGATGAAGCGGGAGGTATTTAGTAGGATGCGCTAGTGAGAGCATGATAATGAATTATGCTCCACTTGATATGACTTCCTGATAACTTTACTTACAATATTAATTAAATTTGTGTTAAAGGCATTTCTGGATGTTTTGTTTAAAGGGAACCTGTCATCAGAAATTGACCTAACAAACTATTCCAGTCTGGTGTCAAGCAGCTTCTAGGTCATGTTAATGGCCCAGGTTGGTATGCATCATCCAGTGTCGCCGGTACTCAGGTTCGCAAGTGCACACTGTCTCCCCTCAGTGGCGCCGCTCCCCAGACACATCACATCTTCTCCCACACTCCTGCTTCAGCGCGCGCGTCCCCTGGATGGTGCCTCGTGTCAGCATTTTAGATTAAAGGACCAGCCGCCGCTGATTGGCGCTGCCCATTTTCCTGTTGAGGACTTCGTGCTATATGCATAAGAAAAAGCTTTTTCCTGCTGTATTCCTGTGTATTGATCTCCCATTGGACCTGACCTGTTCCCGATTACACTCCTCTGCTGCCAGCTCTGATTTCTGCTCCGCTATGACCCTGACCTTTGCCGTCTGTTTGACCTCCTACCTGTCTCGACCACGAACTTGCCTTCCGACTCAGTACCTCACCATGGCTGCCACCGCGGGCTAGTCGTACGTAGTGGAAGACCTGGTGGTACACGCCGCAGCAAAACCAATCTTTGCGGCGGGCTCTGGTGAAGACGGGTGTCACTTAGACCCGGTACCAGGTTCAGCTTACATCATCGTCTGCGATGGTCCTGTTGGGTCCACTACCCCTGAAGCCTGACATCCAGAAAATCATTTTAAGGAGATGTATTAATTCTGGGAGGAGATAGTTTACACATCAAAGTCAACTCTTCCTGCCTCTGAACATCAATTACCGTGAATGGGATATTATGAGGCAGGGAAAGCTGACTTCAGTGTTAAACTCTCTGCCTCATTGACTTCACAAAACAATTTACATCTCACTTGTACATACAGTATCATACAGTATCATATCACCACCATGATCTCATGGGTGGTATCATACAGATTTCTGTATGATACCACCATACAACACCAGTACCTAGTTGCTGTTCAGCTGCTTGTCAACTGTTAGTGGTTTATAAGACCAATCTTGATGACTGATTCCCTTTAAAGCTATCCTCAGGCCATCCATACGGCACTATCTAGAAGCAGAAGGAAACCATGTTGGTAAGGTCACTAGTTAGTGCTTTCAATGTTCAGGACCATCATTGCTTACAGACCCAAATATAGAGGGAACAAAATTTGGCAAAGCAAGGATCAATAGACTTCTTACTCTGCCATGTGTAGCTTATTCAAAAGGGCCCCCTAGACCAAATCTTTCATTGGGGTGCAGAAAATGCAACAATTTGAACCTAAAATCTGTATGCCTCATAAATCCATAAGACTATTGCTAATGCTCCAATAGCTCAGTGCAAAATCTGTTTATGGTCGCAAACATCTACATATAATGCTAATCACTACCTCCTCACTCACCGAACAGAGTAACGTTTTGGGCCTTCTTGGACTCCAGGAGAACCTTCAACTATACCTCATTTCTCACCTACTACTTAGTGAAGGATGGGCAATTGGAGGGACAGCTAAGGTGGTCCAGCTTATGGCTCACTGTCAGCGTCTGTCCTACTTTTCATCTTTGCCCATTCCTTACAGGAGCATTTACTGCAGATTTTGATTAACAACAATGGACACCATTCCATCTATATGTTCACCTACTTTTTTTTATATATTGATCAGATAAAAAAACGCAATCATGTTGTATGGTAAAGAACTATTGTACATGCACAATCATCCACCAGATTAAATGGTTGGATAAGGAAGCACGGTCCACACTACTCATTCATACTGGTGCGGTTAGGGTTAGACCCAACGGTCCCAAGTCAATGTAAAGAGAACCAGGTGCCGTGTTTGCATGGGTTTCCTCCTCCAGGTCCCCTGGTTTCCTCCCACACTCATACTGATATGTTGATTAGATTGTGAGTCCCATTGGGACAGGGACTGATTTGGTAAGCATCTGGCAGCGCTGCATATCTGAGGTGCTATATGAATAAGGAATTATTATTATATGTTCAATTCATCATTGTCGCCCAAATCCGCTGGGGTAAGGAAGCTATTTCAGGGGTTTCCATTTTTAGAAGATCACCTTGTTAGCATAGAACAGTAAAAGGCGTAAAAGACACCTTTTATATTGAGGTTCTGATTATTTACCAGGCACTTTTGTAGTTTAGGTGCGGCATATTGCTACTACAGAATAGTCCATTTGATGTTTTCCTGTCTGGTTGATAAATCTCACTATATTTGAACCTGAGAGTTGATGGAGCCCCATCAGCTGTGTATTTGGCCCATAGTATAAAGTATTTAAGTGACATCATACCTAGCAGATGTTGTCCTCGATTGATGGATTATTCTAAGCCACGCCTGTTTTGTTAGTTTAGTTGTTCCGCTTAGTTTAACATGGCACACATTTCCATTTACACAGGCATCCCTAAAGGAATCCCTTATTTTCCCTCTGTCACATACTGTTGGGTTTATGCCAGTATATATGATCATTCATCCGAAGGTGAGCACAGGACACCGTTCCCTGATGCCCATGGGAACCGCCCATATGTCCACTGTAAGAAAAGTATATTAACATCGGGGCCCTGAATAATAAGAGCACTTCTGGGTATTAAATCCATTGTGGTTTGGGTATTTTTGTCTAAGTTTTAAATACAACAAAGATTGGAAAATAAAATGCATTTTACATCCTTCATAGAGATAAATGGCAGGATCCGATAATCTAACTAATGTTGAAGACCCGTCTCAAAACACAAGCTTACAGAGAAATCAGTATGTCGGAGATTACTACTTAACACAATGGAGGCTTTCTGAGCTTTTGTTTAATGAAAGGGTTTATAGACTATTTCTGTTTTCCTCATTTAGATTAAAAAAAAAAACCTTTAAAAGGTATGATTTTAAATTTATGTTCCTACATTTTGACCCTTTAATAGTTCTGTAACATCTGTATCTGTTCGGGGATGAGCATCATCCTCTGCATTAAAGTATTTCAGAAGATGCACTGCAGACTGCAATTTTGTAGAGTTAGTTTGCATCTGTCCTGCAGTAGTCTTGAACTGTGCCTTATTCCACTCCTGGCTGGCTAAATTGATTTCCAGCACCCGGTCTGTATCCTGTTGACTTTCTTCTAGGCTGGCAGACAGTTAAGCTAGATGTGATGGACAGTTGTCTCCTCATTCACTTTCTGGACAGGACTCTGATATGTCATAAGAGGGTTGTTGCCCCACTTCCTAGTGCTGAGTATGAGTCTTCTTAGAGCCTGATCATGTTTGTACTTACATATTGCCCGTCTTCTGACTATTTGTTTGTCTCTTGATTCTGTACTCCCAGTGATGGCGAACCTTTTAGAGGCCGAGTGCCCAAAAGGCAACTCAAACCCAACTTACTTATAGCAAAGTGCCAAGACAAAAATTGAAAAAAAAAAACATATGGGTTTTAATATAGGGACTTCTGTAATAAACTGTTTAAAAAATCCTGGCAGGTACTGTGTCCGCTGCTTGCCTAAACTGTTGTTTACTGTTTTCAGGGGAAGGATTGGGGCAGAGCTCAGGTACACCTGCAGCTGATAACCAGCATATGAGAGAATTGCCCCATTTTCATATAGATGTATTTTATTTATAGCTATGTCATATGTCACACATAGGGGTCTGCTGACCTTATACGTGACCCCAATCCCAGTGGTGTAACAAGACACCAGTGGGCCCTGATAGATAGAAAGATAGATAGATAGATAGATAGATAGATAGATAGATAGATAGATAGATAGATACATACATAGATATAGATACATACATAGATACATAGATATGAGATGACTAGATAATAGATTGATACATAGATACATACATAGATAGATTGATAGATCATAGATACATAGATAGATAGATAGATAGAGATAGATAGATGATAGATAGATAGATACATAGATACATCATAGATACATACATACATACATACATAGATAGATAGATTGATACATGATACATAGATAGATTGATAGATAGATAGATATATAACTACATAGATAGATCTGAGATACATAGATAGATACATAGATACATACATAGATAATAGATCTGATAGATACATAGATAGATACATAGATAGATACATAGATACATAGATACATACATAGATAGGATAGATACATAGATATGAGATAATAGATAGATAGATAGACACATGATATGAGATAATAGATAGATAGATAGATTAGATATGAGAAAACAGAGAGACAGATACATAACATAGTAGATAGATAGATATCCAAAGCAAAGAAAACGGCCACTCCAATGTTGTGAACAAACAAGCGTGTTTATTCCACCTCCAGCTGGAGGTGGAATAAACACGCTGTTTGTTCACACATTGGAGTGCTGCCGTTTTCTTGCTTTGGATATCTTACCCACTCAGACTGGTGTGAGTGGAAGGTATAGCACCCGCTATATTTCATTACAAAGACGACTGTGCTGCTGTTTTTTTGCTTTTCTAGATAGATAGATGATAGATAGATACATACATACATACATAGATACATAATAGATATGAGAGAGACATAGAGATAGAAGATATGAGGGTGCTGGAAAGATATGAAATAGCTGCATGATGTAGTTTATATTTACAGACAGAGGGGGAAATGAGCTGATCTTATACTTTGTGTAAATCATTTATTACCTTGATACACTGCAGCGCTACATGCAGCCGGGCTATGGTGATTTCCTCTCCTCCTCTATTTGGCTGGTCGGTGTCGGTGACCAGCCTCTGTGTGCGTCCCGGCTTTAGCAGGGGGAGGCAGAGCAATGACTGCTTCCTGCCGACATTACTGTGCTCAGGGGTCCCAAAGAGCCATTGAACAGTGACAGCCCACTATTCTTAGGGCCAGATCCTTATGCCCCATGCCCAATTCTATTATGTGGGAGCAGCTGTATCATGCTGTTCTCTTCTCCCCGCAGTGGTTTCTATGGGAACCACAATAACATTCAGCGCTCCCTCCCGACAGCAGGAGGTGCGTGCCCACAGGAACCTCTGCGTGCCGCATGTGGCACGCGTGCCATAGGTTCGCCATCGGCTGCTGTACTCTATTGTCCTCTTAGTTTTGACTCATATTTGTGCAACTATTTTCTGTCTGTATTCTACTGTATTTGTATCAGAGTTTTCACTTTGATGCAGAAAATGAAATTCAACCTACCATCCAGGAAAAGATGGGAAATTATGTAGGGACACCAGGGAGGGGGGATTAAGGTGCTTTAGATTATAGCTATCTGCGTAACAGTGCATAGGTATATGTGTATAAGGATAATGTCTTTTATAAGAAAATTTGTAAAGTCCTTAAGTACCTTAAAAGGAAGAAACATTATGGAAAGATGCAAGATGATTTAAAGCCAAAATGTTCTTTCCCTGACAATCAGTAGTCGTATGTGGTCTGGCAATAGGCTAGTACCTGGAGGTTTATACTGTTATCAGGGCAATGATGCTCTCTCTATTGATTCCGTTACCTTCTAAGTGAGCCACTGTCTCCAATATAGATAATTATCCATACTGAGCCGCTATGTGGAAAGCACTTGTATATGCCGAGGTAGCTTTCTATTCATATACCATTTAGAGCAAATGAAATGTGGATGAAAGCAGCTCACCAGACGAAGTTAAACCTTCAAACTAGAGAATTGTATGGCTGATGGCTCCTGACCTGTGTGGGACCTAAGGATGTGTAAACAGGGTCGTGTGAGGCTCATTACAGCCGCTGAGTAGACTTAAGAGTATATGACAGTGGTTGCGAACCTATGGCACGGTGCCAGAGTGGCACTCGGAGCCATTTCTTGCGAGCACTCAGACATTGCCCCAGAACATGAGTTCACCAAATATGACAAATCCACAAATCTTCCTGCAGTCCCAGGCAATTAAGAGATGCTGCTCTCAATGCTATTTTAAAGCCCACTTCATTGTCTGTTTGGAAATGCAGGAAAAGTGGAAGGTGGTGGACAGGGCTTCTTATCTTTGGAAGTACCTCTGCGGGACCCACTATTTTCCTGTAAAGAGAGATCCTAGAGAGAAGCTATAATAGCAGTCTGCATGTGCCCTCCCTCTTTCAAGTGTATGGGGGCCTCAGGGCCAATATGATTAAAAGATGTGGAAGAACAGGTAGCAATAACTTAAAAGCCATGTTGGCACTTCATGGTAATAAGTGATTTAGCTTGTAGTTTTGGGCACTCTGTCTCCAAAAGGTTTCGCCATCACTGGTTATGAGACACAGCTCCTCACTGTACCACACGATGAGGCACATTTACTGCGGAAAAATCACAAAAGTTCATTTCCAACAATAAGCACTGTGCCGCGATCGTTTCCCTCCTCTTATACCTCTATCACCATCTTCTTCCCGCGCATGTAAGTGCTTGATCTTACGAAACAATTTGAAAGTTAAATCCCACGCTCCATCGAAGTCAGTCGGATCGTCCGATGGCCGCCCTCCGATCTTGTCTGCCACAATCCCATTTAAATACCTATCCAGCGGCACAAATCCCAAAAAACGTCGGAAAAAAACCGACAAAAGTGCATCCTCGGATCCCTGGTTTCTAACTCACTAATCTTCCCTCCTGTTTCCCACAGTATATGACATATGCTGTGCAGACTGAAGTAAAAAGAAGGATAAGTTCATCTGCCAGTACAGCTACAGAAACGTTCAGTGTAATCTATTTTGGAGCTTCTTGCCATACACCCTGGGGACATGTATCAAACTTTTGCTTGCGTTTCCATGGTGCTCGTGCTCATTTGGTGACTTTTGGGTTGTCTAACATTGTCTCCTTTCAAGTTCGCCATTGTTCTAATTTTCTGCAGTGTTCCCTGAGTTTACCACTGAAACCAGATGTGAACATATGAAAAAAAGTCGCAAAAAAGTCACAAATTTGGCGCAAATCTAAGGCAGCCCCTGACCAGCTGTAGAAATTAGATTCTGACTTTCTCGACTTTTGTTCAAAAAAGTAGTCAATTCACTAAAGACAGAACTCCACGTGTAACAATAAGGAAAAACCGTTAAGATATTTGTTCAGCAGAAAAATCAAGGAAAGTCTCAGACAAGACCTCTGGCCAGCCAACCACTGCTATCGACGTGTAAGGGTACCACGTCATGCTGGGTGGAGTGCAGAGTCTCCTGGCTTGTGATTGGCTCTGTTTCTGGCCGCCAAAAAGCAAAACGGCGGGAGCTGCCATTTTCTCGAGCGGGCGAAGTATTCGTCCGAGCAACGAGCAGTTTCGAGTACGCTAATGCTCGAACGAGCATCAAGCTCGGACGAGTATGTTCGCTCATCTCTAATTATAAATTTATAACCCCCCCTACAAAAAAAGAATAGAAAAACTACCACCCAGTAGCGAATATCTGTCTGTATGTGTTTAATTGGCTTCATTACTTTCACGGAACAAACTCCCAGCTAGTGATCAAGGCACATTTCACTTCTGCAATTTATCAAGAAAAGATGTGATGGGTGACTTTAATCTTTTATCTAATAACGAACACAACAAGTTATAATTCAGTTCAAATGCAAATGAAGTGTCAGATAATTTAGAAAAGTGTTGTGAGGCCCACTCTCACATGGAAGGACGTAACCATCTGAAGATGCACTTCACATCTCTTTGATACTGAGAGCTCTCTGAAGAGTTTAAGGCCAACACGACAATGTCGCGGGTAACACAAGAGAAGAGTCTGTTACAGTAAAAAAGATTATTGTATCTAAAATTATTGTATGTAATGCAAATCCCTAAATTAAAGGGAATCTCCCAAATGGAAAAATTACCCAAAAAGTAAAACAAGCAACATATTGGGGCTCATTTACTAACGGTCTGTGGACCTTACTATTGTCGGAATATCCAACTATTTCCGATGTGCGCCGCTTTTAGAATGGCTTTTTAAAGCACACAATCGGATTTTGGCGCATTGGCACCAGCTTTCACATGACACTAATCGGGGTGCGGGCTGTTGGACGATCCGACTGATTCGGACAACACGCAGGATTTAACATTCAAAATTGTGTCGCAAGCCATGCACTTACATGCATCGGGAAGAAGGTGAACTCCAGTGGACCTCAGCGGGGAAGAGATATGCAGGATATTGGACGCACGATCTTAGTGAATCGCGGCAGCTCCGAATCCTTGTCGGACAACGCACCTCGGGGATCGTGACAAGACGGGTAAGTAAATGTGCCCCACTGGGTCCCTTGTAAGCAGAGGTGTAAGAACAGCGGTAGCAGGCAAACATTCATAAAAAAAACTGGTTTAAAAAATTAGCAAATTAGCTTTAGATGGCTTTTCCACTTGTGTTATTTTCCGACTCCTCCAGCCCCCGCAGACGTGAGCGCAGTAGTGTCTTCCTTGAGAAGCCGGCTGTGCAAAAAATTCTTCAAAGAATTTTTGATAATTGAATGACAATCAAGCTGGAAAGTCAGTTTGGATATGATGCCATTCTCTATACTGTAGATATTATAGAGGTGAAAAGCCATGTGAAAAATCTGCACTGAATTTCACATATGATCCTGATTTATAACCCACATAATTTTTACTAGAGATACAGTCAGCAAGTTCCTGACAGGACCCCATAAAACTGAGAAAAATGTGTTTCTTTGCATTTTAAGAATTGTACACCAATTTTCCCCAGAATGAATGCAGGGCCAAGGCGCTTTTATCCAACACTGCTTACAAAACCTTGATCCCTACTTTAGCCAAAGAGTAAAATCATAATTTCATGCTTATTACTCGTTCCCAGTGGTGAAATGAGACGTTACCCTCAATTGAGAAGTGGTACATGAAGGAAAAGTTGAGGTTTGAAGGTTAGTCGAATTTTTTTTAACATTACACCAATGTTTTTTTTTTACCATATATGTTGTACGGAACGATTCTTCAGTCAGTGGCTATAGACCGGCCACACACATTAGATTAAATTGTCCAATCAATTAATTTTATTGTGTGTTTTATTCTGCTCTCCCATAATTGGTAGAGTAAAATGTACTATGCGTGTACCTATGTATGAAAGGTACTGAAAAACTAAAAAAAATACAGAGAGTGCATGTCATAACAACCAATCATACCCATTGGTTCGCTCATGCGAATCTAAAACATACATCCTGATTGGTTGAGGCGGAAGCATCTACACTGTAGTCACCCATATAGATTTAGTATATGAGGTTGGTAAAGGCTTCTATCATGTCCAGATAGGTCATTCAGTATAATTAGGCTATAATTTCCTTCTCGTCTCTTCGTGTCCTGCTTTATACACTCTTCATATGGCTAACAAGTAAATATGTATGCAAGTCCATGATGTTTATGCCGGAAATTCAATAGGCAAAAAAAAAAGAGCAATTACGTTCCATCTCCGGCACACAATGTTCGTTGATTGAAGCAAGGACTTTAGCCACATCCCAAGATGCAGATTATAAATGTGAGGGGGAAAAAAAATCAAAGATCATTACAGATGGTGTAATCTCAGCTCTGCTAACATGTGTTTTCTCCATTTATGCTAATTACAAAGTGAAGAGAGAGAGCAGCTCTGATGGAATAAATCAAGCCAGAAAGTGATCCCGGAGAAACTTTATAGTGTGGTTTTCCAAGAGTCACAATCAAAGCAGGACACTGGGAAAACCCTTGAATAGAAAAGTTTGACTATGCTTCTGATTTTATTTTTTTATCTTCCCAGTTCTCTTACTTTAGCTACATTCATGTGCATGAGGGCTTAGCCCCAGGAATTGAGCACATGATGTGCAAAAATTACTTCTAAGATATCATGGTGTTAAGCAACATCAGGATATAAGTGGTTCACTGTCACACCCACTAGTTCCCCATCAATGTGTATAATACATTCTCAGGGTCGCATCTGTCATGAGGCAGGGTGAAGTCTCTGCTTCAGGCGGCAGATTGTGGACCCTTTTAGGAGGGGTCTGCTTCTCATGTACTGCTCAAAGATAATGGCTTCCTGATGGAGATCATCACCTTACAGCTACTAGATATTGGATGTCACCAATGTCTGTGTCACTGACTGACTACTAGTGTGCAAAGTAGCATCATAGGGGGGGGGGAGGAGCTGTTTCAAGTATCGCCTCAGGCAGCGATAAGGCTAGAATCAGCCCTATACATTTTTTTGCAGTAGAAAACTTACAATGGCTTCCTAGTCTTTTCTCTATGAAAGCCTACTACACCCAGCCTGGAACCAGAGTCTAATATAGGGGCTGTAAAAAATATGTAAAAGATAAAAGTACTACTGCAGCATGTTATTAGATATACATTAAAGTGGAAATAGGAAAGAACTACGTATGTTTTATCTGTAGCATAAGTCACTGAGCAGTAGAGAGGTGAGTCTCAGTAGCAGGAGAGAGCACCTTTATGTGCCACTTGCAGAGTGTCAGCAGAATTTAAATATCTGTGTCACGTGCGCCGGCCCCTCATGCCAATGGTGCGTGGCACTGCCATTTTTGGAAGGCTTATCGTTACCCGAGGATGTCGTACCAGGTATCCAGACCCAAAGAGATGTTTAAAGTTTTAACATTTCTGCACATTTCTACTCATGAAGAATACTGTAAATACCATTCCTCACCATTTTAGAGATATATAGGTTTTATATATTTAGTAATATTAGTGATATTACATTCAGGATGAGAGCATCCTATACAGCAGCTGGGATGGATCTGCAGTGTATACACGATCCTCCTCTGATACAAAGATACTTCCCTGTCCTCGGCCGTTTTCTAGTGGTTACATCTGGCTGCTGCTCTTCCACGTGGTGCCACGTGGCCTCTGTGGGTTTCTCTGTTATTCACATTGTCAATCCTCGGGGGGCTGTCAGTGGAATACTACCTCTGGGCTAATTGCCTTGTTAGGTTGACATTATATGCTTGATTTCAATTGACTTTCCCCTGACCTGTCAAACCAAATCTATATGACAGCACAATGTGACTTCATTGTCCAGGATGACAAGCGCGGAGGCCGATGTAATGGGAGAGGTTTATTATATATATTGTAAGTATAAAAGGTTTCAGTTGCTAACATTTAACAAATCTCTTTTAAAATTAGCATCTTATCAGTATTTTTTTACTGTACAAATTATACAACTTAATATTCCAACATTGCAGCAGTCTCTGGTTATTTGGCACATTTCTGTGGCCAGTTAATGGCCCTTAGTGGGTCCTGTGTCCACTTCCCAGGGGGCAATACCAAAAAAACCATGGGCTAACATAGCACTTTTTTTTTGCATTGCCTGTCCCAATCCCATGAGGATTTCGATAATTCTTCCTTCAATGGCTTGGCACCACCTAGTGTCCATAGTGTATACAAATGTGCACGTCCATCTACTGAACTGGTCGACGATCTTACTTATTTTCCCGACTTTTAGACCATTACTTTTTTGGGGCAACATTTAGAGGACTGTTTCCGAGGATTGAATTATGACGAAACAAATACTACAGTGTGTTTACTCCAAAGTATATTTCTCATCTATAAATGGGGGAATCTATTAAGGATTATGTTTATAACTGTCTCAGGTGAAAATAGTGAGACCAGTGGCATAACTAGGAGAGGCAGGGCCCCATAGCAGACTTCTGAAGGGGACCGCCTGCCGGCTTAAAAATATACATATATTACATTCCTATATACATAAACATACAGCTCATCACTCATACATTCACATATATATACTGTTATACACATATAGAGCATATACACATCACATATACACACATACAGTGCCATATACAGACATACAGCTTACATACACACATAATGTACTGTATTTATACACACCATATACACATACAGCATATACACATCCCAGATACACACACATAAACAATATATATACCACAATGTGCAGCATAATATGTATATAATGGTGCACATTCTTCATTCTTTAGTGTCAAGTCGGATGAAGGGGCCCCCTGACACTGTGGGTGCCATGGCTGCTACCGCTGTAGTTACGCCCCTGAGTGAGACTAGGAAGTTTATAGGAACTATATTAATAACCAAGATTGCCGAGTGTATATGTCATTATGGCGAGACACGAGGATTGAATAAGTGACAGTTTAGGTTGCAGTTGTACTCGTGTATTACCCTGGGTATTGCAGGGACAAAGCAATATGTAGTACAAGCACTGGCACCAAATTACACCATGTATGTCACTATACTACATAAAGGACATCTACCATTAGATTACCTGATGGTAGATGAATATTACATATCTCCCCCTCCATGTGTATCCCAAGCTTCATTTCTTTATCTTTGCATGGCCTCATTTCTGTAAAAAATAAGTTTATAAGATATGCAAATTAGCCTGTGGTGCTCTGCAGAGCACCAGCAGGCTCCACCGCCAGCCGCGTACTAAGAGGCGCTGATATCATCGGCCCCGGGGCGAGCATAAATTATATTGCAGTGGAGCCTGTTGGTGCTCTGCAGAGCACCTCAGGCTAATTTGCATATCTTATAAATTTATTTTTATAAAGATATAAGAAATAAAACCTAGAGCACACAAGGACAGGGCGGGGAGGTACGTAATAGTCATCTACCATCAGGTAATCTGAATCTGGTAATAAATGTTTTAGTTTTTCAATGTATTGATTACTATTATATGAGTAAGAACAATGCATAAAAATTTATAATAATAAAAATTCTAAAATAGGCATGAATCACCCCAAACTAAATTTATATGCGCATGTGACAATATTACATAAACTTGTTTAATTTTTCAATTTATTGATAACTATTATACTGGTAAGAACAATACATAAAAATAATAAAAACTATTAAAAAAATACACATAAATCACCACAAACTAAACAGGTCACTATACTACTTACATTTTTTAAAATTTTCAATTTATTGATAACAATTATACAGGAAAGGACAATACCTAAAAATAATTTAAAAGAAATACAAACATACACTTAAATAGCCCCAAACTAAACTTACATAGAAGATAAGTTTGGGGTGATTTATGTATTTTTTTGTATTTTTTTAATACCATATATACTCGAGTATAAGCCTAGTTTTTCAGCACAAAATTTCTTATACTTGAGTCAACTAAAAAAATAAAGTCAAAACTCACCTTTCTGACATCACCCATAGGTCCTCTTATGTCTCTGATGTCTCCAGTGTCACCTCGGGTCCTTTGGCTTCTCTTAGGGTTCTTCCGCTCCTCGGGCTGGGCAGGCTGTATACTACAGGGGCTGGGCAGGCTGTATACTACAGGGGCTGGGCAGGCTGTATACTACAGGGGCTGAGCAGGCTGTATACTACAGTGGCTGGGCAGGCTGTATGCCACAGGGGCTGGGCAGGCTATATGCTACAGGGGCTGGGCAGGATATATAGTACAGGGGGCTGGCAGACTGTGGAGGCTGTGACCAATGCATTTCCCACCCTTGGCTTATACTCGAGTCAATAGGTTTTCCCAGTTTTTTTGTGTTGAAATTAGGGGTCTCGGCTTATACTCAGGTCAGCTTATACTCGAGTATATACAGTAGAATTTCTATGTATAGTTATCAATATATGGAAAAATTTTAAGTATTGTAGTGACATTTACAGTGTAAATTGGTGCCAGTGCTTGTACAATATAGTGATGTCTGCCAGATGGGGAAGGAAACTGACTAGAAAATAATTAGAGACTTTATGTATTTCTGCCAGGGGTAAGGACACTCTTTATATTTGTGCTTGCACTCAAAGTACTCCTTCACTCCTTCACTCGTACTTGTGGTGTGCTGTTCCTCCTATAAGTATCTTCCTCTTGTCAGTAAGATTGTAAAAAAATAAATTTGGGGTAAGGACACTGATTGAAAATGTGTAAATTATTTCTCTTGGTAATTATGGAGTCATGTAAATCACAAAATATATTTATGTAACGTCCAAACAATGAATTTGACATTGACAAATGACATTGCTACTTTCAGGTCAACATGATTAGATTTTCTATACTGGAATCCCTTGGAATAGTAAACATACAGTACAGGCAGTCCCCGGGTTACGTACAAGATAGGGTCCGGAGGTTTGTTCTTAAGTTGAATTTGTATGTAAATCGAAACTGTATATTTTATAATTGTAGATCCAGACCAAAAAAATTTTGGCCCAAGTGACAATTGGAGTTTAAACATTTTTTGCTGTCATGGGAACAAGGATTATCAATAAAGCTTCATTACAGACTCCTTACAACTGATTATTGCAATCTGGGATTATAGTAAAGCATCCAGAGAGGTCACCAGATGTCAGAGGGGTCTGTCTGTAACTATGGGTTGTCTGTAAGTCGGGTGTCCTTAAGTAGGGGACCGCCTGTATTATCCTTAATTCTTTATTACAAAAGTGACCCAACCATTTAAAAAGAAATCTTTAACAGATTTTTTTTAATTTTTAAAATGAAAATACATTAAAACGTAAAGTTTTTTTTTTTAAATAATAAAAGTAAAATATCTCTTTTCTAGTGGTGAGCTCACCCTACATATATTTTAGTACATTTTACTTCCTTAGATCTTTATTAGACTAATGTTATGCCAAGCATGAAAACTTTATAGAGCAAATTATAGAAAATCCCCTCTGTAAAGTTCAATAAGGACCTGACAGTCTATAGAAAACTGCACACGTTGCCATTTTGTCTGGGTTGGTTGCCAAGAATTGTGCCGTAAATCAACAAAATAGCACTTTGAGCATCTGCCGTGTGATTTTATCCTATACTGTAGTATTCAGGGTTCAAAAGAACTTTTGCCTTTAAAAATAACATTACAGTTTTACTGTTCGGGAGGGGAATATTCTGACTTCATTTTAAAAGTTTTTGGGCAAAATCCAAACCTTCTTTCATTTTTAGACATTTAGACAGATAACATGAAGATCATTGGACACAATTCAAAATCCAATGTGAAATGGGAGGGAGATTTCAGTATTTAAATTTTTAAAGGTCTATGGGGCAGGTTTACTTACCCATTCCAGTTGCGATCCAGCAGCGCGTTCTCAGTGGAGGATTCGGGTCTTCCGGCGATTCACTAAGGTAGTTCCCCGGATGTTCACTAGGTGTCTCTGCTGCACTGAATTCCATCGGAGTGCACTGAAGTTCACCAAGCCAGGCCGGGTACAGGTAAGCTCGTGTCCAGCGTGTCCGTCGCGTTCATGCAGGTGCCGATGCGCCACAGTCCAATCGCGTGCGCCAAAATTACCGGGGCAATTCAGGGAAAATTGCAGCAAAACGGTAAAATTCGGGTAACGCGATAGAAAAACGTGATTCAGGCCCCTATGTGTATCATGACCCCTATGTGTATCATATGGATGTGAAGTTTTTGTCAATTTTTGCAACATTTTTTTTTTCCAAGATTTTATTAAAAATGATATGGCAGATGGAAAGTAAGGCTGTGTTCACACGCCGCATTTTAATCCTTTGTTGTAAGGCTACATCAGGAGGGCTTAGATACACAGTGGGATATGTTGTCCTGTTCCTTCCCCCTGAAAGCTGCTGCCGATGTTCAGGGTGGCTCCTCCAGTGATGTCACTGTCCTTAGGTGGAAAGTGACATCACTGGAGATCTCGCTGACCGAGCGTGTATTCGTTCTTTCAGCAGAAGGGAAAAGGATGGAATGACATAGCTTTCTGTGTCTTTCCATCAAATGTTTCCCACAGTACACAATGGGGCACATTTACTTTTCCGGTCCAGTCGAGATACAGCAGCGCGTTCTCCGATGTGGATTCGCATCTTGCCGTGATTCACTAAGGACTTGCGGTCCCGATATCTACTAGCTGTCGCTGCTGAGCCGAGGTCCGCCGGAGTTCACCTTCACTTTTCCTGGTGCTTGTAAGTGTGTGTCAAGAGACACACACTTTTTTAAATACTGCGGTTTTTCCAAATCCGTCGGGTTTTCCAACGGCCACGCCCCCCGATTTGGGCCACATACAAGCCGGCGCCGATGCGCCACAATCCAAACACGTGCGCCAAAATCCCAGGGCAATTCGGCGCAAAATGGTAAAATTCTGAAAAGCCGACAGAAATGCGCGATTCGGACCCTTAGTAAATGTGCCCCAATGGGGCCAAAAAGGATAACTGTGCCTGCACGCTATGAGGGGCATTCATCAGGGCTTCTATGCCAAAAACTGGCATAAATCCCCTGAGAAAGTCTCCGCCAGCAATTGCGATTATTTCCTCATTCATGCTATCTCCACGCCTATGGGGTGTGGAGGGACATGATGTGGTGAATCCTCTTGGTGTACCTCGTGGTGATGAAGAGGCGGGGATTTCATCAAACGCTGATGGACGAGTGCCAACGCATGATAAATCTCCCCTATGTCTTTATATAAACTCAGCGTACATACAAGCAGCTTTGCTGACTTATACACAGTATATAGGTAACAAAAGCTTTGATATACGCTTTACCCAATTTATATGTAATTGGCATATGACGAGCACTCACATATCCTCAAGATTTCATGTCTTGTCTTAGGATTTAGGTTTCCAGGTTTAAAGAAAAAAGAGAAAATAAACTCCATTTCATTGCTCTTTGTCCTTGCAAAGTCCTAGGTGTCCAACACCTGCTGCCAAGCACTTATACATACCACATTTTATTAGCCTCTTGTAGAAAATTGCTAACGTCCGGTCTGTCACACAACCTTACAGCACATGCACATTCTCTGGAGGAAATTGTAGCTAAAGCTAAAAAGTGAAATGTAAAGTGTTTCCAATATAGGTAAATGTTGGTCCAAGCAGATCAAAGTATGCCCAGACATCCCCCTTAACATCAAGCATGACTTTCAGGGAGTCTAATGACTTGATGATGAATTAAAGGGAACCTGTCACTAGAATTGGGATTTTTAGCTGGTGACAGGTTCCTAAAGCCTGACATAAAATGAATTTGTCAGAATTCTGAATAATTTCAGCAGTTTATATAAGTTTAATTCACATAACCTACAGCTGATTGTGGAGGTTCTGGTTTAACACTTGCGGATCTGCCGTGCATCATATACCCAAAGAATGGATTATCAATCAGAAAAATAAATCATGGAATATCCCTTTAAAATATATACATTCAAAAGAATAATAGGATTCTTTTTTTCAAGCAATCTATCTGAATTTTTTTCTTCCTGAATACACAGTGGTTACTTCCTTATCTACTGATAACTACTGAACTATCATCTGCTGTCACATGAAGCAATGTGTTTAAATAATATCGGAGCGCAGGATCCACGAACACCGAGGGATTCTATATTTGATTTTTGAAATATTAATTGTCATTTGTTTTAATATTGTAGTAGGTTCCCCACTGATCACATCTCTATTGCTTGTTAGAAAGATGCCAGCCAAAGACTTTCTATTCACTTTTATTATGACAAATGAAGACAGCCACCTGTTCTGCCAACGCTAGATGAAGCGGGAGGTATTTAGTAGGATGCGCTAGTGAGAGCATGATAATATGAATTATTGCTACATTGATATGACTTCCTGATAACTTTACTTACAATATTAATTAAATTTGTGTTAAAGGCATTTTCTGGGATGTTTTTGTTTAAAGGGAACCTGTCATCAGAAATTGACCTAATAAACTATTACCAGTATGGTGTCAAGCAGCTTCTAGGTCATGTTTCATGGCCCAGGTTGGTGGCATCATCCAGTGTCGCCGGTACTCAGGTTCGCAAGTGCACCTGTCCTCCCCTCAGTGGCGGCCGCTCCCCAGACATCACAATCTTCTCCACACTCCTGCTTTCCAGCGCGCGCGTCCCCTAGGATGTGCGCGTGTCAGCATTTGTAGATTTAAAGGACCAGCGCACCGCTGATTGGCGCTGCCCATTTCCTGTTGGATCTTCGTGCTATATGCCTAAGAAAAAGCTTGTTTCCTTGCTGTATTCCTGTGTATTGATCTCCCATTGTGACCCTGGACCTGTTCCCGATTACACTCCTCTGCTGCCAGCTCTGATTTCCTGCTCCGCCTATGACCCTGAACCTTTGCCGTCTGTCTTGACCTCCTACCTGTCTCCGACCACGAACTTGCCTTCCGACTCAGTACCTCACCATGGCTGCCACCGCGGGCTAGTCGTACGTGTGGAACGACCTGGTGGTACCACGCCGCAGCAAAACCAATCTTTGCGGCGGGCTCTGGTGAAGACCGGGTGTCACTTAGACCCCGGTACCAGGTGTCAGCTTACATCATCGTCTGCGATGGTCCTGTTGGGTCCACTACCCCTGAAGCCTGACATCCAGAAAATCAATTTTTAAGTGAGATGTATTAATTCTGGGAGGAGGATAGTTTAACATCAAAGTCAAGCTCTTCCTGCCTCTGAACATCAATTACCGTGAATGGGATATTATGAGGCAGGGAAAGCTGACTTCAGTGTTAAACTCTCTGCCTCATTGACTTCACAAAACAAATTTACATCTCACTTGTACATACAGTATCATACAGTATCATATCACCACCAGTATCATCATGGTGGTATCATACAGATTTCTGTATGATACCACCATACAACACCAGTACCTAGTTGCTGTTCAGCTGCTTGTCAACTGTTAGTGGTTTATAAGACCAATCTCTGATGACTGGTTCCCTTTAAAGTCTATCCTCAGGCCATCCATACAAGCACTATCTAGAAGCAGAAGGAACCCGATTTGGTAAGGTCACTAGTTAGTGCTTTCAACTGTTCAGGACCATCATTGCTTACAGCCCCAAATATAGAGGGGAACAAAATTTTGGCAAAGCAAGGATCAATAGACTTCTTACTCTGCCATGTGTAGCTATTCAAAAGGGCCCCCTAGACAAATCTTTCATTGGGGTGCAGAAAATGCAACAATTTGAACCTAAAATCTCTGTATGCCTCATAAATCCATAAGACTATTCTAATGCTCCAATAGCTCAGTGCAAAATCTGTTTATTGGTCGCAAACATCTACATATAATGCATAATACTGACCTCCTCACCGAACAGAGTAACGTTTTGGGCCTTCTTGGACTCCAGGAGAACCTTCAAATATACCTCATTTCTCACCTACTACTTAGTGAAGGATGGGCAATTAGGTAGGGACAGCTAAGGTGGTCCAGCTTTATGGCTCACTGTCAGCGTCTGTCCTACTTTTTCATCTTTGCCCATTCCTTACAGGAGCATTTACTGCAGAATTTTTGATTAACAACAATGGACACCATTTCTATATGTTCACCTACTTTTTTTTATATATTGATCAGATCAAAAAATGCAATCATGTTGTCATGGTAAAGAAGTATTTGTACATCAGCAATCATCTCACCAGATTAAATGGTGGATAAGGAAGCACGGTCACACTACTCATTCATACTGGTGCGGTTAGGGTTATGACCCAACGGTCCCAAGTCAATGTAAAGAGAACCGAGGTGCCGTGTTTGCATGGGTTTCCTCCAGGTCCCCTGGTTTCCTCCCACACTCATACTGATATGTTAATTAGATTGTGAGTCCCATTTGGGACAGGGACTGATTTGGTAAGCTCTGTGCAGCGCTGCATAATCTGTAGGTGCTATATGAATAAAGGAATTATTATTATATTGTCAATTCATCATTGATCGCCCAAATCCGCTGGGGTAAGGAAGCTATTTTCAGGGGTTTCCATTTTAGAAGGATCACCTTGTTAGCATAGAACAGTAAAAGGCGTAAAAGACACCTTTTATATTTGAGGCTTCTTGATTATTTACCAGGCACATTTTGTAGTTTAGGTGCTGCATATTGCTACTACAGAATAGTCCATTTGATGTTTTCCATGTCTGTTGATAAATCTCACTATATTTTGAACCATGAGAGTTGATGGAGCCCCATCAGCTGTGTATTTGGCCCATAGTATAAAGTATTTAAGTGACATCATACACTAAGCAGATGTTGTCCTTCGATTGATGGATTATTCATAAGCCAAGCCTGTTTTGTTAGTTTAGTTGTTCCGCTTAGTTTAACATGGCACACATTCCATTTAACACAGGCAGTCCCTAAAGGAATCCTCTTATTTTCCCTCTGTCACATACTGTTTGGGGTTTGATGCCAGATATATAATCATTCATCCGAAGGTGAGCACAAGGACACCGTTCCCTGATGCCCATGGGAACCGCCTATATGTCCACTGTAAGAAAAGTATATTAACATCGGGGCCCTGAATAATAAGAGCACTTCTGGGTATTAAATCCATTTGTGGTTTGGGTATTTTTAGTCTAAGTTTTTAAATACAACAAAAGGATTGGAAGATAAAATGCATTTTACATCCTTCATAGAGATAAATGGCAGGATCCGTAATATCTAACTAATGTTGAAGACCCGTCTCAAAACACAAGCTTACAGAGAAATCAGTATGTCGGGAGATTACTTTAACAACAATGGAGGCTTTCTGAGCTTTTGTTTAATGAAAAGGGTTATAGACTATTTCTTTTTTCCTCATTTTAGAATTAAAAAAAAAAACCTTTAAAAGGTATGATTTTAAATTTATGTTCCTACATTTTGACCCTTTAATAGTTCTGTAACATCTGTATCTGTTCGGGGTGAAGCATCATCCTCTGCATTAAAGTATTTCAGAAGATGCACTGCAGACTGCAATTTTGTAGAGTTAGTTTGCATTCTGTCCTGCAGTAGTCTGAACTGTGCCTTATTCCACTCCTGGCTGGCTAAATTGATTTCCAGCACCCGGTCTGTATCCTGTTGACTTTCTTCTAGGCTGCAGACAGTTAAGCTAGATGTGATGGACAGTTGTCTCCTCCATTCACTTTCTGGAACAGGACTCTGATATGTCATAAGAGGGTTGTTTGCCCACTTCCTAGTGCTGAGTATGAGTCTTCCTTAGAGCCTGATCATGTTTGGACTTTACATATTGCCCGTCTTCTGACTATTTGTTTGTCTCTTGATTCTGTACTCTATTGTCCTCTTAGTTTTGACTCATATTTGTGCAACTATTTTCTGTCTGTATTCTACTGTATTTGTATCAGAGTTTTCACTTTGATGCAGAAAATGAAATTCAACCTACCATCCAGGAAAAGATGGGAAATTATGTAGGGACACCAGGGAGGGGGGATATAAGGCTGCTTTAGATTATAGATCTATCTGCGTAACAGTGCATAGGTATATGTGTATATAGGTATAATGTCTTTTATAAGAAAATGTTTGTAAAGTCCTTAAAGTACCTTAAAAGGAAGAAACATTATGAGGAAAGATGCAGAGATGATTTAGAAGCCAAAATGTTCTTTCCCTGACAATCAGTAGTCGTCATGTGGTCTGCAATAGGCGAGTACCTGGAGGTTATACTGTTATCAGGGCAATGATGCTCTCTCTATTGATTCCGTTACCTTCTAAATGAAGCCCAGCTGTCTCCAATATAAGATAATTATCCATACTGAGGCCGCTATGTGGAAAGCACTTGTATATGCAGAAGGTAGCTTTCTATTCATATAACCATTTAGAGCAAATAGAAATGTGGATGAAAGCAGCTCACCAGACGAAGTTAAAACCTTCAAAGCTAGAGAATTGTATGGCTGATGGCTCCTGCCTGTGTGTGGACCTAAGGATGTGTACACAGGGTCGTGTTGAGGCTCATTACAGCCGCTGAGTAGACTTAAGAGTATATGACAGTGGTTGCGAACCTATGGCACGGGTGCCAGAAGTGGCACTCGGAGCCATTTCTGCGAGCACTCAGACCATTGCCCCAGAACAGAGTTCACCAAATATGACCAAATCCACCAAATCTTCCTGCAGTCCCAGGCAACTTAAGAGATGCTGCTCTCAATGCTATTTTAAAGCCACACTTCATTGTCTGTTTGGAAATGCAGGAAAAGTGGGAAGGTGTGGACAGGGCTGCATTATCTTTGGAAGTCCTCCTGCTGGACCCACTATTTTTCCTGTAAAGAGAGATCCTAGAGAGAAGCTATAATGAGAGTCTGCATGTGCCCTCCCTCTTTCAAGTGTATTGGGGGCCTCAGGGGCCAATATGATTAAAAGATGTGGAAGAACAGGTAGCAATAACTTAAAAAGCCATGTTGGCACTTCATGGTAATAAGTGGATTTAGCTTGTAGTTTGGGCACTCTGTCTCCAAAAGGTTTCGCCATCACTGGTATATGAGACACTAGCTCCTCACTGTACCACACGATGAGGCACATTTACTGCGGAAAAAATCACAAAAGTTCATTGTCCAACAATAATGCACTGTGCCGCGATCGTTTCCCTCCTCTACCTCTATCACCATCTTCTTCCCGGCGCATGTAAGTGCTTGATCTTACGACACAATTTGAAAGTTAAATCCCACGCTCCATCCGAATCAGTCGGATCGTCCGATGGCCGCCCTCCGATCTTGTCTGCCACAATCCCCATTTAAATACTTATCCCAGCGGCACAAATCCCAAAAAACGTCGGAAAAACCGACAAAAGTGCATCCGCGGATCCCTGGTTTCTAACTCACTACATCTTTCCATCCTGTGTTTCCCACAGTATATGACATATGCTGTGCAGACTGAAGTAAAAAGAAGGATAAGTTCATCTGCCAGTACATGACTACGGAAATGTTCAGTGTATCTATTTTGGGAGCTTCTTGCCATACACACTGGGGAACATGTATCAAACTTTTGGCTTGCGTTTCCATGGTGCTCATACTCATTTGTGACTTTTTTGGTGCCTAAAATTGTCTCCTTTCAAAGTTCGCCATTGTCTAATTTTCTGCAGTGTTCCCTGAGTTATCACCTGAAACCAGATGTGAACATTATGAAAAAAAGTCGCAAAAAAGTCACAAATTTTGGCGCAAATCTAAGGCAGCCCCTGACCAGCTGTAGAAATTAGATTCTGACTTTTCTCGACTTTTGTTCAAAAAAGTAGCTAATTCACTAAAGACAGAACTCCACGTGTAACAATAAGGAAAAACCGTTAAGATATATTTGTTCAGCAGAAAAATCCAAGAAAAGTCTCAGAAACAGACAGACAAAGTCAGACTAATGATACATGTGCCCCACTTAGTGCATACAGAAAACCAGATACAAATAAAGCCCAAGGCCCCTTTCACATGGACGTTTTGGGGATGTATAACCAGCCGCAAATTTGCTGCCAGATATACTTCCCCATAGACATGTGTATAACCGTACTGTTGCTGGGAAAAAGATAGTCTTTGAGTCAGTGTATGGAGCCCTTGGCAACACCCCCAACACACACACACTAATTTACTAAAGTGCTCAGCAGTATCGTTCTACATGGGAGTAAATATATTTATTCTCCACTTCAGTCCAGTGTCTGGCACCAGGTACTCTGGGACCTACAACATCAGACATTCAAAGCAGGTCCTATTAATATGCCATAAATGTGTGCTTTAGGACTGCCCCTTTAATTGCTGCATTTTGCAATCTATTTGCCTCTTTTTGTTCATTTCACTGGGGATTCTTTTTGTAAGTAAAATTGTGAATTGGTTTCTGTAGTAGATGAAAATCCTTCCTGCCTTTCTAGATGAATTCAATAAATCCTGAATTGTCAGGAATCGGATAATCAATTAACTTAACCAATAACTATACAACACTGTACATATATGGAAAAGAATTTATAACATAAGACCAAAAAAAGGATAATAAACATTAATTAAATGGGTGACAGACCTGTTTAGACTGCTTAGGGCTTACGGTTTGGGCTGGAATTCTACTCCATCAGTCACAACCACCAGGTCACACACTTCCTTTAATGACTTTTGCTCTGAATACATGAAGCCATCTCGAGCAGCTCTGTGGATTTAGAGGACCAAAGTGGCCTAGGTAACTGTCCCTGGAAAATTCAGTGTTACCCTTGGTTATTGAAGGCACCTTCCTGCAAAGAAAGGTGGCTTAGCAGTACCTAGGGTTCCATGGACCTTTGATCACCTTCTGATCTCCTTGCTATGTATATTCCGTGTTTTACTTACTTGTTCTATAACTCCCGAATTCTGTTCCTGTTCTTCAGCCTTTCCGTTATCATCCTACCTAATCCATGATAATGTATCTGACCTCCCCTGACCTTGACCTGTTCCTGCTCATTCTCTGGCCCACTACTGTTTTACACCATTGTATCTTGACCTACAAAGGACATTAGAGCTGAACCATGATTGTGGTGCACAAGTTTTAGATAAGAGACTTGAGAGAAGGACGTTGAAGGAGTAAATGGGCATAATAGGATCATGAACAAGCATTTTCTTGACTCAAATACTTGGGCAAAGTAGATTTAACAAATGTCTTTGAGGTGCAGTACACTCGAGCTTTTAGAGGCTTGGAATTTCCTTGTGGCTTGTGAGACCCTTGTGCATACTCCCAAATATCCTGACCTCCCACCATGAAGTCAAGAACAAAATGGATCAGCTGTTCTCATTTAACTAAAGGGAATGACTTTATGTACCTTCATCCTGACTCATATACCATTTCCTCGCTTGCATCTATCCATCCCCTTTCTGCATCGAGCCACATCCACAATCTGCTCCTGTTATTTGTGTGCACACAGAATTGTAGATCGTCACTTCTCTAAATCTTAGCAGAGACATAATTGTTTGCTAAAACTTTGGAAGCTAATAGATGGATGCATCCCCACTCCTTCTGTTGGCAATGCGATCAGTTGGCAATCCCATTCCTTTGGCTTCTCTAGTAATGAGTTTTATGGATGGCACAGCTCTTGTTTAGTAATGAGGTGCCAGGCAGCATACTTTAATAAGACAACATGGTTTACTAAAAAAAAAAAAGCCACCGTTCCGTCTCAATCTGTTTAGACATGGCAGAGCCCCACAATGTTGATGTTGTTTTACGGTGCAAATAATCATAATGGTTCTCGGATCTCGCCATCATTGCGGAGCCGGGAACATAAAATAAACCTTCTTTCCTTCTATTCCTTCATGTGGAAACGACACTTCACATAACACAACAGTATCATTACATTCATTAGTTCTAGTGCTAACTGCGGCAAGAAATAAACTATTGTTGTGAAGAAGGATTCCTATCACTTCATAATTAATATTAAAATTGCCTCGTAACAGGCACCGAGTGGAGAGCCGCAGCCGCTCACACGTCTCCCGACTCCCTTTAGACAACATATTTTGGGTAGCAAGAGAAATCCCCTTATCATACGCTCCGCATACCGTATTGCAGGAATATTACTACTTTCATCATTTGCATTTCTATAAAAGGACTCGGCACTTATAACCCACATGTGGATTTTATGGGTAATATTTGATGCTGTCTCTTAGCAACTAATTACAGTTTGCAGGGTAAAACAAAGAAAATTTCAGTTTGACTATTTCGACATCCCTTAAGTATAAATTCACTTCATTTTTGTCTCTTCTGCATATAATACTTGCCCAAAGCATCAGTTTCAGTTTCTCCGTGTACACCTGGCAGCAGTAGACGTCCAATGAAGAGTAGAAGTCATTTTCGAAACGCTAAATTTAAGGAACGATCGGTAAGACCCTAAATAATTAATCCCTCTGCAAATTTAATTCAACTAATAGCAAATCTTAGACTGCATAAATTACATAGAGGCAAACTAAATGTAGAATACCTAGCGGAGGGCAAGTATTAATAGTAAAAAACTAACTGACTGGCAGAATTCTCACTGTAATTTAATACCAAGTTAGCAAAAGTATCGCACATATAAAAATAGGAAGCATAGAATACACTTATAGGGAACCTGTCATCAGAAAGGTCATTTTTACAGGATGACAGGTTCCAATAGCCTTTGGCATGTTGATTTCAAGAATTCATTTGTGGTGCGTCTGAATAATTCCACTGCTTTTTAACCTTTTCTTTACCATTACATGCTCCCTGCCAGTAGTCACAAGTCATCTTATCCTCAATCTCTCCTCCCCTTATCCTCCCTCATTGTCTTCCCACTCCGTCAGCCTCTCCCTGCTCCCTCCCCTACTTACATTAGCTCACAGCAAGCAATTCTAATTTAAAAGCCCCACCACCACCTCCCCAGGACTCACCACAGCTGCTGGCACATATATCAGGGATTGTGCCAGTTTTTTGACATAGAAACCTTGAAATAGGCACATACAGCCAAACAATGGGGCAGATTTACTTACCCGGTCCATTTGCGATCCAGCGGCGCGTTCTCTGCGGTGGATTCGGGTCCGGCCAGGATTCACTAAGGTAGTTGGTTCCTCCGACGTCCACCAGGTGGTGCTGAAGCTGAAGCTGCGCTGAAGTTCCTCGAGGCCCGCTGGAATGCACTGAAGTTCACCGGCCTATTCCTAGTGAAGGTAAGCACGAGTCCCACAACACTTTTTTCTTTTTAAATGCGGCTGTTTTTCCAAATCCGTCGGGTCTTCGTTTGGCCACGATATGTGGCCCCAATTTACGTTGCGTGCATGCCAGCGCCGATGCACCACAATCCGATCGTGTTTACCAAAATCCCGGGGCAATTCAGGGAAAATCGGCGCAAATCGCAAATATTCAGATAACACGACGGGAAAATGCGAATCGGGCCCTCAGTAAATGACCCCCAATGTGCTTATTTCCCCTGTTACTCCACCAGATTGCCAAATGGATGTGGAGGGGTGTAAAGAGGGAATGGGTGGCCTACACGTTGCCCAAACAGGTGCAGGCTATGCCAGGCCACACCGAAGCTGCCTCCCCAGCATTTATCAGGAGGCTGGAGCCTGGTCAGGGGTGTCATCATACATAGGGGCACTTAGCTACAGCCTATGACAAATGTGCCCCATAGTATCTCCTAACTATATCCTATTTATCAATGTATCTATCTATCTATCTATCTATCTATCTATCTATCTATCTATATCCTATCTATCTATCTCTATCCAATTTCTTCTTTTTTTCCACTGTCCGGACAGGTTCCTCTCATCCACCCTGTCCTACATGTTTTAGCTATGCTTTGGGCAGTCATTATTCATATGCACTTAGTGCTCGAAACACGTAGGCTTGATATTTTAAAATGAAGAATTAAAGAATCACATTGGGGCTCATTTACTAAGGGTCTGAACGCTGCACTTTCGTCGGGTTTCTTGAATATTTCCGATTTGCGCCGAATTGCCCCGAGATTTTGGTGCACGCGATCGGATTGCGTCGCATCGGCGGGGGGCTTGGCCGTCAGACAACCCGATGGATTCAGAAAAATTGCGGAATTTAAAACAGAATTTGTGTTGCAAGATCAGCACTTACATGCACCGGGATGAAGGTGAACTCTGGCAGACCTCGGCGCAGCAGCGACACCTGCTGGACATGGGGCGCACGACCTTAGTGAATCCCGGCAGACCCGAATCAGCGTCGGACAATGTGCAGCGAGATTGCGACTGGACCGGGTAAGTAAATGTGCCGCAGCTTTTCGTTATTTTGGATTGATGAAGACTCCTACCTGCAGTCCTAACAGCCCATGCGAAATTACACTCTGTAAGGTGGTGAATACCTACGTTGATTGTTACCCATGTGTGAGGACTTGCCGACATTGAAGTTTTTTGTTCTTATCTCGCTTGCTATTATTCATATGAGTAGTGTATGAATTTTTCACTCTCAAAACCCTTGCGCCAGGGACACCCGCTGGCTCTTCAGTAATCCTTTCCAACCAAGAAGTGATAGAGAAGCAGCTACTGATGCCTGTGGCCTTTCTTCATTGAAGTTTCTTGGATTACGTTCAATAGACTTCACTGGAGAGGGCAACCAACTACAGGAGGTTAGGTAGGGTCAAGGTCCTAGAAGTGGAATGAGGTCAAGTAATTATTTTGGCTTGAACCCCATCCTGCACATAGTCATACTAAGTCGTACAGGTGAATAGAAGCTTCTTTGGTGATAGAAATGGAAGGATTGTTGTAGTACAGATTGTCTCTTTGGTGTGCTGTGATAGTACTGACGTTCCCTGGGTGATGCACATATGTATGGACATGTGTATGTGTGTCTAGGGCTGTCACGATGAGGCAAATCAGTTAGTGTTTAGTGTAACATGGTAGTATTATAAGTTTCCTTTAATCTTTCCTTTGTGATTTCTTCTACGGCTCCACGCCTGGCACAATGGGGAGAGCCACGGTTTATTTTATTTATAGGTTTTGTTCGGCAGTCATCTAGCAAACCGTCTGACACTGATTCTTTTTGAAGTTAATTGATTTATTTATGTAAAACATTTCCAACGAGGTTTTTATTGGAGTTCTGCAGCATTACAACCACTTCTAAATTGCATTTATAAAATGACAATTTCACAAAGCAATTATGAAAAGTTCAGCCTTTTGTTTTGCATGTCTTGATGAGAAGTCGCATCTAATGAAGCATTTCACATTCAGATTTTCTATTGCTAAGATCACAGCGTACAGTTAATAAATTGAAAGGTATATACATACTTAAGCGGTTAACACCGCCGTCCCTAATGACTAGAGAAAGTTTGTTTACTGGAGATAATTACAAATTTATGAGAATAATTGTGAAACTTGGGAACTAGAATCCAAACAGAGTTGTAAATTATTGGAGAAGAAGCCTCCAGATCCTGAAGTTGCCCGGAATAGTAAATAACTGCTCTTAGCTATAACAAAATAGAAACGGTTAACAAAAATATATTTTATATCTATCTATAAATCTCTCCCTGTCTGTCTCTCACTCTCCCTACCTACCTCTCACTCACTCTACCTGCCTGTTTTCCTCCCTGCCTGTCTTTCTGTCTCTCACTCTCCCTGCCTGTCTCTCACTCACTCCCCTTGCCTGTCTCTATGTCTCTCACTCACTCTCTCTGCCTGTCTCTCTATCACTCACTCACTCTCCTGCCTTTCTCTCTCTCTCCCTGCCTATCTCGCTCTCCCTCAATACTCATTGCCCATGGTAACCAATCAAGGCTCAGAGCTCATATTAATGACCTGTGGCAAAACAGCAACAATTCACGGCTCAGCTTCTAACTGCCGCTGCAGCAGACAATGGCTCCTGTATATGGTGGTTAATAAGTGGATTTTGGAAAACGAGGGGGGAAAATTTTGATTCAAAACCAAGTGATGTAAACACATCACACACACACACCCACACACATATATATATATATATATATATATATATATATACACATACACTCAACTTTATTTATGAGATTCTAGTTGTAGCAAATAGAAAGGTTTCCATTTATACCACAGAATTGTCTGTTTCTCATGCTTGTCAAGATCTCTGCTTGCTGACACTCAATGATAACCAGCATTATTTTCTACAAACGGATGAAAGGTTATCTTTGTTAGGGGCCTGGTTTTACCAGGGTAAGTAATAGGGTCACCCATATCATACTTGCCCTGGTAAAGTCTGTCTGACGTCCCGTCTCCTGCTGGATTCTGACAGATGGAGGGGGAACGTGCAGGCACGAGAATCGCAAAAGTCAATCATTGACAGGAAAGAAATATGCCGGCAGTGAGTTTGCTGTAGGTGTGAATAATTATGAGACATTGGAATCCGGAGGGGCTCCGCCGACACCCCCCTATGCCCCTAGAGCTCATCAGCAAGTAAATTTTAGAAAAAACAAAAAAGGAAAGGAATTTATACCAACAGATATATGACGAGGGGTCCAAGTGCAACATGTAAGTGATTCTTGCTTTATATGAATGGAATGTGCTTGAAGACTTCCTTAATCATACTTTTTTGGGTCCATTTGTATTCCAGGACTGCTGCTGGACTTCAAGCACTGGGGAAGCCACCTCACACTGTTATGTTATATGATCTGCATGAGGACTGGAACTGTAGATCATTGCAGGTTAGCCTCTGACAACGTTCGCTACGGTTAAAAGGTTTTTTTTTTACGGCCATAGACATGATCCTGCATGTGTTAGATGAACAAAAGTCTGAAGATAAACTAATTTCATGTAATTAAAGATTCTTGACAGTTTTAGAGATAGTGAAATTAGTAGTTAGAAGGACTGAAATTGTTTACACTAAGTGATCTCCAGGGTAACGACAAGGAGAAGTCGCGCCTGCACGGGCAGCACTTTCTTTGGATTTTCCAACGTTTTCGGGATTTGCACCGCTGTGACTAAATTAACTGGGGATTGTGTTGCAAGCGATCAAATTGTGTCTTTCCTGTGACAGAAATTTAACTTTCAAATTGTGTCACAAGACAATGCACTTACATGCACCAGGAAGAGGAAGGTGAACTCTGTCGGACCTGAACGAGGAAGCGACACATGCAGGATATCGGGCGCAGGATCTTAGTGAATCGCGACACAGTGCATTCCAGTCGGATAATGCACTTTCGGGGAATGCGTCAGGACAGGTAAGTAAATGTGCCCCAGTGACTTACCGCAGCATAACTGAGCCAGACGGCTGCACTGCAAATTTAGGACATTTCCTATATTTTGCTATTTTTACTGTGCAGCAACTTGACTTTCAAAGGAGAGGGGAGGGGTGAGGAGCACTTACTTTTCCTTCTCCACTACAACCAGGATCTGGTTCAGGCAAGCACATGGCTGTGGGCAAGGGGCCTCCGAGGAATATTAGGGACACTGATATTATATCATATGGTTTAATAGTAGTTCAATAATCTAAAAAGGCCGTGTGACAACATGGAGCTAAGAATATATCCAGACAATACTAATAATCTTTGTTTATGTAGCGCCATCATATTCCGTAGCGCTTTACATATCATAGGGGACATATACAAATATAATATTACATTACAGAGTACAAACAGTCATATGGAACACTAGGAGTGAGGGCCCTGATCACAAGAACTTACAGTCTATGAGGATGATGGGTGACACAAGAGCTTACAGTCTATGAGGATGAGGGGTGACACAAGAGCTTACAGTCTAGAGGATGAGGGGGTGACACAACATTTTCTATGGCTGATATACCAGGAGGAGGAAAGTGTTACCATCCTGCAATGACTGTGCCATACCAGAGACACGACAGAAGTGGAGTTACTCGTGCATGCGCGGAGGAGATGGACAGATGCAGGGGATGCACAGATGTCTGTTTGCAGATAACAGAGCCTCATATGGTGATGTCTACAAACAAGTAACAACACAGACACAAAAGTATAAAAACCTCTCCCCATAAAGATCAATTATTCAACACTTGAGCTCTCACTTAAATGTACATGCCCACAGTTTTCTCGTACTGCACCCACAGCCATAATAGATATCAGTGGTTGGATTGCCCTATGACCGGAGTCCGAAGCAGGACAATGGGGGTCATTTACTAAGGGCCTGATTCACGCTTTTCCGGCGGGTTACGCAAATTTTTCCGTTTGGGGCAATTTGCCCTGAATTGCCCTGGCGCCAGCATGCACGCGATGGAAATCGGGGGGCGTGGCCGAACGAAAACCGATTCGGAAAAACCACCGCATTTTTTTAAAAAAAAGTGTTGCTGGACACGCGCTTACCTTCACTCGGCCCAGCTTGGTGAACTCCAGTGCATTCAACGCAGCAGCTACACCTGGTGGACGTCGGAGGAACTGATTAGTGAATCCCGACAGAACCCGAATCCTCTGCAGAGAACGCGCCGCTGGATCGCGAATGGACCGGGTAAGTAAATTTGCCTCAATTAGTTGAGGAATGCTGATACATCACCCCAATATCTCTGATACCATAAAGTATGAACCAGTTCTCCAAATCCACCTAAGCATCTACTTTGACCTTGTGGATATTCTTGAAATGGTAGAACTCATAACTGCCCCCTATCCCTATATCTCTGCCTGGACTCATTGGGAGTCTACCTCAGGATACCCAGGGTTACCATACCCGATTGGAAGGGAGACCAGCACCCAGTTAGAGTTTTGGATGTCCCTGGATTATTTTTCTACCTTTCTCACCCATTTTTTTTCCTTAGTTTTCTATTTCTTTATTGTGTGTTTGGACCCTTCTTACATGTCCCATTCATATGATTTTTGGAGGGTTCCACCTTCCACCCAAAGTTAATATGTACTAGACAACAGCTCTATTCTTATGCTTTGTTAGATTCATTGCCATGTATGTATGGACTCACTTTGGACTTGATTAATCCTACGGTATCTGACTAAAAACAAAAAATAATAAATAAAACAAAATAAAACAAAGACAAAAAAAATTGGCTTATAATATATTTTATATGTTTTTCAAGTATTAAAGAAAACCTACCATTTGATTTGATGCATTATGAAGCAAACATACCTTTAGAATGCTGTAGCTACACTGATGCAGGATCATATCTTGGTTAATCCCTGAACTGAGTGGTTTTGCTGAAAAAACAATTATAACATTCAGTACTCTGGGAAAGCTGGGTCAGCATGGCTGCCTCGATCAACACAATACACAAGGGAGCTTGTAATTTTAAATGGCAGTTAGTCAAGCATGACTAATAAACCTGAGATGGATCACTCATACACAGCAGCTGGTGGATGGTGCAGCAATTGATTATTCTGTCTGGCGGGGAGAACAGAATTGCATCATCATCTCCTGCAGGGAAAAACTCACGAGCTAGGAGAAGTGCGGAACCAAGCACTGAAGGAGCCATAGAGGGGACAGAGCTTCATTACCATAAGGTTATATCTGTTTTATAATAGGGATTAACCAAGATATGATCCTGCCTCAGTGTAGCTACAGCATTCTCAAGGTATGTTTGCTTCATAATGCATCAAATCAAATGGTAGGTTTCCTTTAATGCTCCTTGACGTACCTTGACACTGTTAAGGATGTATTAAGAGGGCTCATTACTTACACAACCACGACGGGTGTTAACCCTTTGATTGGTTCGCTAGTGGCATTTAAAAGACAGCGGCGCGTGGGCACCACAACTTTGTTTTGATTGTTGTGCCCCGTGATATCATTGGGTAGAGTCTGTCTCATTTTAGCCCATTTATTACAATATGTGATTTGCACATTGTAATAGATGATGTGGGAAATCCACATGTACTGCCATAACGTAGTATAGCAGTATATGGTAGGATCAATCAGACAACCTAGGGTTAAAAGTACGCTTGAAGGTCTGAAAAATAGTAAAAAAATATAAAATAGTAAAAAACAAATAAAACCTAAAAGCTCTAATCACCCCCCTTTGCCTAGAACTGATATAAACATAAAACAAATAAGGTATCACTACATCCCAAAATGTCTGGTCCATCAAAATATAATAACGGTTATTACCTGCGCTAAACCCTGTAATAGAAAATAGCGTCCAAATGTCTGAAACGCCACTTTTTCTAAAAAATTTTACAAAATATGATCAAAAGGTGGTGCAGTCCTCAAAATGAAAACATCAGCGCATCTCACAAAAATGACACCTTACACAGCTCCATAGACTGAAGGATGTAAAAGTTATTAGCATCAGAAAATGGTGAAATGAACACTCTTTATCATACACAAAGTTTTAATTTTAAAAAATTTATTAAAACAGAATAAAACCTGTACAAATTTTGTATCCTCGTGATCGCACTGAGCAAAAGAATGATTTTTTTCACATGTTTATTTTTTTGGTGTTTTTGCACCTTTTCATACTGTCGCACTGTTTTTGCACCAGTTTTGCAACCAAACTAGCCGTGCAGCAAAAATAACCATGTTTCCCCCATTTATCCTACCAATCCAGATGTTTTGCTGCACTTAATAATCATTCATCATTAGCAACTTGTTCATTTAGGCACAATTTAGGCACAAAAACCCTCCAGCCTGAAGGTGGCATAAACTGAGAAGCAACACTGAGCTCTGGTGCAGAGCAGCTTATCCCCAGCAGAGCTCAGCAGATACTACAAAGACTATGTGCAGCCTCTGTTTATAGTTCAGGACCTTCTATTAACAAACAATCTGCAAAAGCAGCAGCTTAGAGCAGGAAAGAATAGAAGTGTGTAGGCTGCAGGCAGGACAGTGAAGTGTCCCCTTTTAGCAGGGTGACCATACTGGTGTCTGAGGAGGATAATGGGCAGAATTACAGGGGGCAGCAGGAGACCAGCACAGGGGGATCCCCTCCAGGAGAAGCCACTAATGAGGAGGTCACTGGGTGCAATTTGTCACATACCTGGGTGCTGCTGTGAGGGTCATTCTCATGCTGGGGTGTAGGAGAGAAGCAGAGAGGACTTGAGCACAGATCAGTGATACATCCGACCCATGGTTTTCTAGGTAATCAATATAAGATCCTTTAAGACAATCCCTTTAAATACAGAGCCAAGACAGACCTAAGTCACAGAACCTTGCAGTGCCCCCTCCTCCCCCCAGCTTTACCCCACCTGTAGTGCAGGTCCTTCTGAGCTGATAAACTCTGCACACATATGGTCTAATAAGAAACTTTTCCATTCCTCTGCAGAGCACACAACCCGTATCCAACTATTTTGTGCTACATGAAAAGTAAAGTCGACAGAGCGGAGGTTTGTATCTTCTTATGACCTGATTCAATGCTGATGCAGAAGAGAAAATCTCATGCATTTCTTGTTGCCCAGATACACAACGGATGCTGGGTGAGGACAAGGGATTAGAGGAATTTTAAGATGGTGCTCTAACCATAGAGAGGCGACTCTTGAGAGCGGAGCAGCAGCGTGGCCACTGTCATTTATTCTCAGGAGATTAGCATTAAGCAATCTCATGGATTCAGTTGCTTCAGAGCTTATTCATGCGGCCAAGAGAAACTACCTGCACCCTTACTTAGCCAGAGGGGACAACATATCAGAACATGGGCACATACGGAGCTTTCTATACTATTACATTATTAGAAATATTTTAAATTCTTTTTATATAGGGGGTATTTTAGTACTCCATTTCGGCATTTGGTACGTCTCATATAAGGTCCACATTTTGGGGAACATAACATGACATCATAGAGGGATCCACATGATTCTATTGAACCAAGATTAGACTATTCTCCTGTTTCTACAGGTAACTGCAACACTTTGTCTAATAGTGCTTTTATCAATTTTTAGGACTTGATTCAGGCTTGAAAGTTAGTAGGCTATATCGCAATTCTGTGCTTGGCAGGACTTGGCGTTGAATTGTCCTCCTGCTTAGCCTCCCTCAAGGTATGGAAAGTGGGTATGGAAAGTATTCAGACTCCAGTAAACTTTCCACTCTTTGTTTCATTGCAAATAGTAAGATCAAAAAAGCTACTCAGCTAATTCATTAAACAAAAAAAACTGAAATATCACATGGTCATAAGTATTCAGCCCCCCCTCAGTAATGAGTAGAACCAGTTTTTGAGCTAGTCTTGGGAAGATGCAACAAGTTTTTCACAAGTTTTTTTGGTTTGGGAATCCTCTGCCTCTTCCTTGCAGATCCTCTCCAGTTCCCTCAGGTTGGATGGTGAACGTTGGGGGAAGCCATTTTCAAGTTTCTCCAGAGATGCTCAATTGCCTTTTTGTCAGGGTACTGGCTGGGCCACTCAGGAATGGTCACAGAGATGTTCTGAAGCCTCTGCTTTGTTGTTTTATCTGTGGGCTTAGGGCCATTGTCTAGTTGGAAGGGGAACCTTCGGCCCTGTCTGAGGTCCAGAGCACTCTGAAAGAGGTATTCATCCAGGATATATTTGTACTTGGCCGCATTCATCTTTCCTTCAATTGCAACCAGTGGTCCTGTCCCTGCCCCTATAGCATGATGCTGCCACCACCATGTGTCACAGTTGGAATTGTATTTGGAAGGTGATGAGCAGCATCTGGTTTTTTCCACACATACCGCTTAGAATTAGCACCAAAGAAATCAATCTCCCTCTCATCAGACCAAAGAATCTTATTTCTCAAAGTCTCGGCGTCCTTTATAGCTTAGTTGGTCAAAAAGCCCCGTCTGGTGAAGGGCTGAAGTGATAGTTGACTTTTTAAAACTTTCTCCCATCTCCCTACTGCATCTCTAGAGCTGAGCCACAGTGATCTTATGGTTTTTCTTTACCCTTCTCACCAAGGCTCTATTCCCACTATTGCTTAGTTTGACTGGATGGCCAGGTCAAAGAAGAGTTCTGGTTGTCCCAAACGTATACTCCATTTAAGGAGTATGGAAGCCATTGTGCTCCTAGGAACTTAGAGTGCTGCAGAAATTCTTTTGTAACCTTGTCCAGATCTGTGCCTTGACAAAATTTTGTCTCTGAGCTCCTTGGGCAGTTTCTTAGACCTCATGATTCTCATGTGCTCCGACATGCACTGTGAGCTGTGAGATCTTATAAAGACAGGTGTGAGCCTTTCCTAATCAAGTCCAATCATTTTAATTAAGCACATATTAACTACAATTAAGGAGAAGAACCATCTCAAGGAGGATCACAAGGAAATGGAAGTTAAATGAGTATCACAGCAAAGGGTCTGAAAACTTATGGCCATGTGTAATTTCAGGTTTTTTTTATTGATACATTAGCAAAAATATATTTTCTCTCAAGATAGGGTGCAGAAAAAAAATAGCAAATTAATAATCAAAAAAGAACTTTTTTGATCTTACCAATTGGCTGCAATGAAACAAAGAAAAATTTGAAGAGGTCTGAATACTTTCCATACCTACTGTAAATGTGTTCCCTATAAAATGCTGATCTGTAATCTATTCTTCAAATTCTATGTACCTCGGTTTTGTTTTCATGGAAATAAAAAAGGTAAAAATGTACATTCATAGGCAACATTGTGTAATATATCAACTGAGGAGGCTCCCTACTTCCTCCATAAACATAACATAAACAGTTAGTGTATGTGCACACAGATTTTACAATCCAAGTATCGCGACTGGACCAGGTAAGAAAATTTGCCCCATTGTGTTGGTTTTTGTTTGTCCACTCGTCTCTTGATGATTGACCACAAGTTCTCAATGGGATTAAGATCTGGGGAGTTTCCAGGCCATGGACCCAAAATCTCTATGTTTTGTTCCCTGAGCCATTCAGTTATCACCTTTGCTTTATGGCAAGGTGCTCCATCACGCTGGAAAAGGCATTATTGATCACCAAACTGCTCTTGGGCGGTTGGGAGAAGTTTCTCTTGGAGGACATTCTGGTACCATTCTTTATTCATGGATGTGTTTTTAGGCAAGACTGTGAGAGAGCCGATTCCCTTGGCTGAGAAGCCGCCCCACACATGAATGGTTGCAGGATGCTTTACAGTTGGCATGAGACAATACTGGTGGTATCGCTCACCTTGTCTTCTCCGAACAAGTTGTTTTCCAGATGTTCCAAACAATCGGAAAGGGGATTCATCAGAGAAAATGACTTATCCCCAATCCTCAGCAATCCACTCCCTGTACCTTTTACATAATATCAGTCTGTCCCTGATATTTTTGTCTGGAGAGAAGTGGCTTCTTTGCTGCCCTCCTTGACACCAGGCCTTGCTCCAAGAGTCTCCACCTCACACCTGCTGCCATTCCTAAACAAGCTCCGAACTGCTGGTATCCCGATCCCGAAGCTGAAACACTTTTAAGAGATGATCTGGCGCTTGCTAGTCCTTCTTGGGCGCCCTGCAGCCTTTTTGGCAACAATGGAACCTCTCTCCTTGAATTCCTTGATGATGAGATTGTTGACTGAGGTGCAATCTTTCTAGCTGCGATACTCTTCCCTGTTAGGCCAGTTTTGTGCAGTGCAATGATGACTGCGCATGTTTCTTTAGAGATAACCATGGTTAACAGAAGAGAAACAATGATGCCAAGCACCAGCCTCCCTTTAAAGTGTCCAGTGGTGTGATTCTTATTTAATCATGACAGATTTATTTCCAGCCCTGTCCTCATCAATACTCTCACCTGTGTCACTGGAGCAATCACTGAAGCGATGTTAGCTGCTCCTTTTAAGGCAGGCCTGCAATGAAGTTGAAATGTGTTTTGGGGGAAAAAGTTCATTTTCTAGGCAATTAATTACAGTTAAGCTGATCACATCATTATAACATTCTGGAGTATATGCAAATTGCCATTATAAAACCTGATGCAGTAGACTTTGTAAAAATTAACATTTGTATCATTCTCAAAACTTATGGACATGACTGTAGAGGGATCACAAAGAGTCCCCATCCACACTATGAAATCATACACTGACCATCACTAAACAGCAATAACACTGAGTAAAATTGTGAAGTAGATAGAGGGAATAAAAGTATTTACTAAAGGAGACATTGGTGGCAGCTCACCACACGGACACTCTGGAGAAAACACTGTCATCGTGCACTATCAGGGCTGCCACTAGGAGTTTTGTGGCCCCTAACCCCAGAGAATGATAATCCGGTGCCAGTGTCTTCCTGTGCCAGTGACAAGCACAGGAGGATGAAAGTGCCCAGCATAGCGGGTAAGTAGCCCTCAGAGGCATGGAGCGTGTACCCACACTACTGCATTATTAAATTCATGGTAAATCAGACAATATGAAGATCATATAACCTGCCTGCCAGCAAGGAATATATTCTACTCTATATCCAGGGATTTCCTGAGCAAACACAGACTAGATATGTATTTCCAGAAGTCTTTATTAAATGGATTAAGGATTTCTGTATAATGACTTCAAAGCCTTCAATCTCCGGAATTATAAGGTATATCTTCCCTGACCTTGAAAGAAGCGTCTTTTAGCTCCATTCCTTCCTTATTTGCTTTATGTAAATCGGGTCAGAGGAAATGTCCTCCCAAACACAAGGTTTAATCTTTATTAGTTTTTCATTTTAATTTTATTCAGACTTTTTAGCAGTATAACCTGCAGAGACAAACACCGAGGGTAATACAGCAACATCCCACCAAGGGCTGTCCATCTACAGTATCTATCTCTCTGTCATAGATCTATCACATTCTGAGGACTGCATGCATAACCATGTACGCTAACCTTACCCACCCCTTACATCCCCTTTAAATAAAAAACTCAGACACACAGATTATATCTAAACTTATGGTATGACATCAGGGAGTCGGCCACAGCTTTATTAACATAATTTAACTCTTTAAACTCTACTCTTAGAGTAGTAACTTGTTAACTCTTTAATATCAAGAACATATCAAGAACATATAACCGGGGCACCTGAAATGCCAGCCTCGTTAGAGGGCATGTAGGTCCTCACCCCTTCTAGAAACCGCCAGCTGTGACATTTAGCAACTTAAAACCATACAAAGGTGGGTGGGAGGGGAAGATTTCCTGGAAGAGGGTGAGTGAGGTCACCGATCCTCTTTTAAACCAAAACCCAACCCCCAGGTGTGGCTAATAGTCGCCCGCCCACAGTCACGTAGCCCACAGCCCGCCAAAACAATTAACCCTTAAAGGGGATGCATAAACATTCACCTCTCCTTGACCCCTGACTGCCTGCAGTCCCTAGCCCCACGGCTATACGCCTACGGGCTATCAAGACTGCATGCATAACCATGTACACTAACCTTACCCACCCCTACATCCCCTTTAAATAAAAACTCAGACACAAGAATTATATTTAAACTTATGGTATGACATCAGGGAGTCGGCCACAGCTTTATTAACATAATTTAACTCTTTAAACTCTACTCTTAGAGTAGTAACTTGTTAACTCTTTAATATCAAGAACATATCAAGAACATATAACCGGGGCACCTGAAATGCCAGCCTCGTTAGAGGGCATGTAGGTCCTCACCCCCTTCTAGAAAACCGCCAAGGAGGAGAACATGAACCCCTACATGTCTCTCCGACCCCCCACTAGAAGGGACATCGCCCTCTCGATTCCGTCCTGAAGACCGGATAGGAAGATGTCCAATCCTATATCCGTTAAATGGACACCGTCGGGTAATAACATACCACGATTGTCACCCTCCAACTCCCTGTGCCTTACCACAACACCCCCTCTCTCACGCACAAAGCGTGATACTTTTGTATTCAGTAATCTCCTGCTTCTTTCAATGCCTGCAGCATCCCTGGCCCCCTCCCAGATCGCCCTGGGAATGATCTCCGACCACACTAGAACAAAACGTGAAAAGAAAGAAGAAAACCTTTCCAAATCAGATTGGATCAACGGGATCAATTCCCCCAAGCGAACGGTGCATAAATCATTACCCCCAAGGTGCAAAACAAGTATTGATGGGGACTCCGAGTAGCGACTGATGTCCACCATTTCTGGCAAGGCTTGTAACCATCGCAGGCCCTTAATTCCACGCCATCGGACGTCCGCGTTGAAAAACCCGAGTGACCTTCCACCCGGACGCACCATGGCCCGTTGCTCAGCCCAATAGATGAACGAGTGTCCCAGGATCCATATTGTTGGCCGAGAATCTAAAGAAAGAGGGGAATGGGTCGGGGATTTAGGAAGGAAAAACAAAATCAATTAATAAGCAAATCGGGGCGAATATAGCCAGCAAAGCATTCAGATTTCCACCTCCCAATCCTCTGAACTTCCGCGTCAGGAAGCCCCAATTCGCTTGCAGTAGTAGCTGCCCCTATTCTGAATGAGTGGGTGCCATACTCACCCGGAGGGAGTCCGATGGCAGCCAGCGCCTTTTTGAAAAGTATAGTAAATTGAAAGCGAGTGAGAGGAGAACCATCAGCATGCGCCAGAAATTGAATCCCACCCGCCCTTACAGTCAAATAACGCTCAACTGCGGCGACCGGGCATGCCAAACCTCCGACCGGACGCAGCGACACCCAACAGCCTCTCCCGAATACATCAGTTTTTGACCTACGTATCCTAAAGCGCAAGCCCCCAGCCGATACAAAGACATCCTCAAACAAAAGCCCCCCCGATTTTGTCTTACTTGGAGGGACCAACTCGGATATCCGAAGGGCCCCAAAAAATGTTAGGACAAAGGCAGCATGAAATAAGGTGGCCTCAAAGGCATCCTGACACAAGGTTTCCAACTGAGGCAATAAACGGATAAGAATAGAATAGGAAACCGGACGGCGGGACTCCCGCCGCACTGAATCCTTCTTCCAGCCTTTTATGACCTGCTTAATGAAGAAACTCTGAGTTACATCAGCCCACCCATAAAGCTTTAAGAAAAAGGCAACACCCGCTAACCGCCGTTGTGCGCACAAACCAGACAACCCTTGCTCCCTTAAACCTTCTAAATAACGCAATGTAACCTCCAAACGAGTTGCCCCTGTTGAAAAACCCGAGTCCCCAGCTAACTTGCACCACTCTCCCCATGCTTTACCGTGCGCTGCCCAGGTGGATGGGGCGACAGACGACCGGATCAAAGGGAAGAGTTGGCCTCCAGGGTGGACCACAGGGAGCCTGGACACGGGGTCCCCTCCGCGTCCGCCAAAGGGCATAGCGCCCGAAATGCCTGCCAATTAAAACGAGAAAGGGCATCAGTAACTCTGTTCTCAACCCCTGGTACATGCTTGGCTCTGAAATAAATGTTAAACTGAAGACAACGTAACACAAAACGTCGTAGTAAACACAGAACTGGGAGAGAGGAGGACGAAAGCCCGTTCACCACCTGCACTACGCTCATATTGTCCGTCCAAAACACTACGGATTTGTTCGCCAGCCGGCCACCCCATAATTCCACAGCAACTACAATGGGAAAAAATTCTAAAAGCGTCAAGTTCGCACACCAACCCCGTTCCCGCCAATTCGGCGGCCAGCTTTCAGCGCACCACGTGGGGCCTAGCAACACACCGAAACCCAAACCTCCCGCAGCGTCCGAAAACAACTGTAATTCTGGGCTGTCTATTTCCGCCTCCCGCCAGCATGTCCGCCCATTGTAATTTTCTAGAAAATTGTCCCATACTCGCAAATCTGCTTTGATTCCCTTAGTCAAACGGATACGGTGATGTGGCGCCCGAACTCCGGCAGTAGCCAAGGAGAGCCTTCTTGAAAAAACCCGACCCATTGGCATAATGCGGCACGCAAAGACCAACGACCCCAACAATGATTGAATCTGCTGTAATGAGGCCTTCTGGATTGTTAGGCAAGTTGCTAATGCCGAACGCAATTTGGCTAGCTTCTCGCAGGGTAGCCGAAACTCCATTGCTACTGAATCTATTTCAATTCCCAAGAAGGACAGAACAGTACATGGCCCTTCGGTCTTTTCCGCTGACAAAGGTACCCCAAAACGCTGCGCGATCTGGCAAAAGGAAGTTAATAGGAATGAGCAATGACCTGAATCCCGGGGGCCTACAAACAAAAAGTCGTCCAGATAATGGGTTACCAGCGAGGAGGACGTTTCCTGCCTGAGGACCCACTCCAAAAAAGTGCTAAAGACCTCAAAATAGTAACAGGAAATGGAACAGCCCATAGGCAAACACATGTCGTAGTAAAACTCGCCGTCCAGCTGGCAACCCAATAAATGAAAACAATCGGAATGTACTGGGAGGAGTCTAAAGGCAGACTCTATATCAGATTTCGCCATCAGGGCCCCCTGGCCTGCTGTGCAAACAAGGCTGATAGCCTTATCAAAAGAGGCGTAAGACACGGACACTAAATCCTTGCTAATACCATCATTCACCGAAGATCCTTTTGGATGGGACAGGTGATGTATGAGCCTAAACTTACCAGGCTCCTTCTTCGGCACAACCCCGAGGGGAGAAACCCGCAAATTAGGAAAAGGTAAACCCTGGAATGGTCCTGCCATTCTACCCAATGCTACTTCCTTGGCTATCTTACCACGGGCGACATCTGGAAGCTCCAAAACTGATTTTAAATTCTTTGAAAAAACTGGAGAATCACTTGGGAGAAATGGGATAAAGAAACCAAAAGAAAAACCTGTCCTAAGTAGGGCGGCTTCCGCCCTCTTGGGATACTGGGCGAGCCACGGCAGCATCTCTAATACGCGTACCGGAGTCCTCTGGCCTACCGACACTCTGAGGGCGGGAGGCCGCAACTGCCGGCCGGGAACAGCGGATGGAAGAATGTGCACCCCCGCAATTGGAGCACTCATGTCTGAATTTACATGACCCGTAGAAACAGTGGCCCTCGTTATACATCCAGCATGTTCCCGACCTTCGAGCCGCCCCCGGCCCCAGGGAACCGAGCGGGGTTGAGAATGAGGAAGAGGAGGAGGCGGCTGCTGGAAAGGGTTTTGGACTTGACATAATTCTGAGCCATACATCCGTGGCTTTACTATCCCATCCAACCTCAGGCTTTTGAGCCAGCCGCCTCCTGAACTCCTCATCATACCTCCACCATGCAGTACCACCATGAGTCCGGAAAGCATTAAAAATAACATCCAAATATACAAACAACTGAGGCGCCTTATCCGGCGATTTCTGTGTCAGGACGCAACCCAACACAGAAAAAGCCTGAATCCAATTGTGGAACGTTTTTGCCACTTTCGGCTTTTTCTCAACACCACGTTCAACACGCCTTTCTCTGTCAACTGTCACCGAATTCACAGACACCAAGGACCAGATATCCACATAATCATTGCGGTAAATCTTGTCCTTCGTGTCATCAGAAAGATGATAGCCCAGAGGAGAAACACCGCAAAAATAGTTATCTCTGAAAGCGGTTATTGACGGGGTAAACGTGGATGTGGATGCTTCAGCCGTGGCTTTTTCATGAGTGGACAGCGACTGAGTGGCCGGAACCACCGCAGCCGGTGACCCCAGTAATGACCTGATAGATGATAACAAAGCAGCATCAGAACCCGACCCACCCCAAGCCTGCAAGCAGGCTGACTCACCAGTCGCCGGAGAAGGTACCACTGCTGACGTCTCTGCTATGGGAGTTGTAGCCGAAGGTGCAGGCGCCCTACTCCTGCGGGAGCGAACCGAACCAGCGGACCCGCGGCGGGACCTGCTCCCGCTATGACGCCTCTTTGGAGATGGAGTCCTGGAGGAGTCTGAAGATGCCCGCCGAGAGGAGCGAGAAGACCCTGACCTGGACGATGACCGGGCATCACGTGACCGACGCCGCTTGCTCCGCCCAGAACGCGAGCGGGAGGCCGCCCGACGCCTGGAGGAGGCGGAGTGTCGGCTGGAACTGGAACTGACCCTGGACAGCACAGAGGAAGCCCGGCGGGACCCTGGGGCTAGCACGTAACCAGGGCCAAGCTCCCCAGCCATCATGGGAGCCACTAGTGGGGCCGGAACCACCAGTGTCCGCGGATCAAGTGGCGCAAGATCAGATCCCAGGAGTTCTTCCTCTGAGACACCATCATCATGATCAGCCGTCCCTGTAGCGGATGAAGGAGGGTGATTAAACACTAAAGCAGCTGATCTCCTGGAAGGGGGGTTAAAAGCCAAGGCCTGGGGCTGGGTGGGCAGTAGTGAACCAGCTGCCCTCAGGCCTGGCACATCAGCTAGGGCCGGGGGAGAAGAGGAAGCGGAGCCAGGGGGCACCCTATCACTAGCTGTGGTGCGTGAGGCTACACAGCTCAAGCCAGCACCGCGGGAACAGGAGGGGTTAACCCCTCGTTTCCCGGGGCCAGCGCTAGGTAAAGGCCGCCGGCCCCGGCCAGTCATATGAGCAGCCGGCACCGGAGTCGGGGGAACAAAATCGGGAGACTCCCCTCTCCTAGCCGCGACCACCGGCCGCGGTGTCGCAGGGGGATCGCGCCTCCCGACCGGATCAGGAGGAGGAGGAGGAGAGGCGCAGGACTGGTAGGTGGGAACTACTGGGGTACGCGCGGCTGCCTGCGCTGAGGGGGGACAAGCGTTGCGGCGGCCGCGTCTGCCTACCAGAGCGGCGCACGTCCGGAGCGGGCGAAGTCGTCGCCGGGGGTGATCCAGCCTGGGCCTCCGCTAGTAAAGAGGCCAGCCAGGCAGAGCCCTCAGTGCGGAGTCGCTGCCGAACGGCGTCGTCAGAAGCCATGGTCCTCGCAGAAGAAGAAGATTTCCTGGAAGAGGGTGAGTGAGGTCACCGATCCTCTTTTAAACCAAAGCCCAACCCCCAGGTGTGGCTAATAGTCGCCCGCCCACAGTCACGTAGCCCACAGCCCGCCAAAACAATTAACCCTTAAAGGGGATGCATTAACATTCACCTCTCCATGACCCCTGACTGCCTGCAGTCCCTAGCCCCACGGCTATACGCCTACGGGCTATCAAGACTGCATGCATAACCATGTACGCTAACCTTACCCACCCCTTACATCCCCTTTAAATAAAAAACTCAGACACAAGAATTATATTTAAACTTATGGTATGACATCAGGGAGTCGGCCACAGCTTTATTAACATAATTTAACTCTTTAAACTCTACTCTTAGAGTAGTAACTTGTTAACTCTTTAATATCAAGAACATATCAAGAACATATAACCGGGGCACCTGAAATGCCAGCCTCGTTAGAGGGCATGTAGGTCCTCACCCCCTTCTAGAAAACCGCCAGACCTGATAGATGATAACAAAGCAGCATCAGAACCCGACCCACCCCAAGCCTGCAAGCAGGCTGACTCACCAGTCGCCGGAGAAGGTACCACTGCTGACGTCTCTGCTATGGAAGTTGTAGCCGAAGGTGCAGGCGCCCTACTCCTGCGGGAGCGAACCGAACCAGCGGACCCGCGGCGGGACCTGCTCCCGCTATGACGCCTCTTTGGAGATGGAGTCCTGGAGGAGTCTGAAGATGCCCGCCGAGAGGAGCGAGAAGACCCTGACATGGACGATGACCGGGCATCACGTGACCGACGCCGCTTGCTCCGCCCAGAACGCGAGCGGGAGGCCGCCCGACGCCTGGAGGAGGCGGAGCGTCGGCTGGAACTGGAACTGACCCTGGACAGCACAGAGGAAGCCCGGCGGGACCCTGGGGCTAGCACGTAACCAGGGCCAAGCTCCCCAGCCATCATGGGAGCCACTAGTGGGGCCGGAACCACCAGTGTCCGTGGATCAAGTGGCGCAAGATCAGATCCCAGGAGTTCTTCCTCTGAGACACCATCATCATGATCAGCCGTCCCTGTAGCGGATGAAGGAGGGTGATTAAACACTAAAGCAGCTGATCTCCTGGAAGGGGGGTTAAAAGCCAAGGCCTGGGGCTGGGTGGGCAGTAGTGAACCAGCTGCCCTCAGGCCTGGCACATCAGCTAGGGCCGGGGGAGAAGAGGAAGCGGAGCCAGGGGGCACCCTATCACTAGCTGTGGTGCGTGAGGCTACACAGCTCAAGCCAGCACCGCGGGAACAGGAGGGGTTAACCCCTCGTTTCCCGGGGCCAGCGCTAGGTAAAGGCCGCCGGCCCCGGCCAGTCATATGAGCAGCCGGCACCGGAGTCGGGGGAACAAAATCGGGAGACTCCCCTCTCCTAGCCGCGACCACCGGCCGCGGTGTCGCAGGGGGATCGCGCCTCCCGACCGGATCAGGAGGAGGAGGAGGAGAGGCGCAGGACTGGTAGGTGGGAACTACTGGGGTACGCGCGGCTGCCTGCGCTGAGGGGGACAAGCGTTGCGGCGGCCGCGTCTGCCTACCAGAGCGGCGCACGTCCGGAGCGGGCGAAGTCGTCGCCGGGGGTGATCCAGCCTGGGCCTCCGCTAGTAAAGAGGCCAGCCAGGCAGAGCCCTCAGTGCGGAGTCGCTGCCGAACGGCGTCGTCAGAAGCCATGGTCCTCGCAGAAGAAGAAGATTTCCTGGAAGAGGGTGAGTGAGGTCACCGATCCTCTTTTTAAACCAAAACCCAACCCCCAGGTGTGGCTAATAGTCGCCCGCCCACAGTCACGTAGCCCACAGCCCGCCAAAACAATTAACCCTTAAAGGGGATGCATTAACATTCACCTCTCCATGACCCCTGACTGCCTGCAGTCCCTAGCCCCACGGCTATACGCCTACGGGCTATCAAGACTAGAGGAGGTTATATTCCAGATTGCGAGACAATTGGAGCAACATTGATGTATAGGTATGGACTGACATTTTGTCAACATTTGCTAACATTTATCAACATTTGTCAACATTTGTCAACATTTGTCAACATTTGTTAATATTTGTTAACATCTGTCAACATCTGTCAACATTAGTCAAAATTTTGCCAACATTTATCTATGCCCATTTTAATATCTTAATATTGTTTCTTAGTAGAATCGATCTCAGTAGCATAGAATGATGTCTTGTCTGGCATTGAGACCTTTGGGTATCCTCGTCTCTAGTGAAAAGATCCAAAAGGATTCCCTATTCAATAACTTTCTCTGATGGTCTCCAATCCCTATCATGTATGCTCCTGAAGTGCCGTGAAACAGCAGATACATTAATTGAGTTGCCAGTGACATCGGACAAGTGTCGACGTAATCTAATTTTTAGCGGACCAGTGGTACAACCCACGTATTGGATCCTGCACACAGTGCACGAAATCACATAAACAACATATGTGGTGTTGCAATTAACATAGGATTTCATAGTGTACTGTTTGCCCGTAGAGTAAGAGGAAACTTGATTACCCTGTGTGAGATAGGAACACATTTTACATACCCGATGCCCACATTTGTGATTGCCTGGGTATGCAAGCCATGTCGGGGTTACACCAGTGGTGTTTTGGTATAAACTTGGAGAAAGTTGATTTCCTAAAGTAGGAGCCCTTTTTGGAATAAATCTGATGCCACCTTTAACTATATTATACAATTCTGGATCCCTTGTGAGAATAGGAAGATTTTTCTTAACAATGCCTTTTATTGCATTAAACTGCCTGCTGAATGGAGTGCTGAACGTAAGAGTGTTATCAGTCTGTGCCCATAAAACATCACATTATGATAAAAAACATCAGCATGTTTGGCGAGATAACCATACGGAGAAGGATACAGATTTCGTATGTGATAAGGCAAAATATTGCTTAAAGCGTCTGAAACAAAGCATTAGATATATCTTATTAGTCAAGAGGACTGAAAGAGCATTACAGATCGACATGAATGACCAAAACGTGGAATGAACTGATGTGTAGGTATGGACTGACATTTGTCAACATTTGTTAACATTTGTCAACATTTGTCAACATTTGTCAACATTAGTCAACCACCACTACGTCCAATAGTGGCAGGCATTGGAAGTTTAGGGGAAAGATTAGGGGCTTGGGTTGATCACTTTCTACAACCCCTCACCAGAATCTCCCCCACATTCCTTAGAGACACTAAACATATCCTCCAAATAGTAGACAAATTAGAGTGGCAGGACACATATAGTTGGGCCACTACGGATGTGGTGGCACTATACTCGTCCATTCCCCACAATTTGGGTTTATGTTATCTCAGTAAACATTTAGACACCTATAGCAATTACACTGGTGAGTTGAAAGAATTTTTACTCCTGGCCACAGAGTTTTTGCTTAAAAATAATTTCTTTTTGTTTAACGACCAGTTCTTCTTTCAGGTAGAGGGTGCTCCCATGGGGGCTAAATTTTCTCCCTCATTTGCTAATATCTATATGATTCAATGGGAGGAGAGATTTGTGTTCTCGGTCGATAAACCGCACCGGGCATCTATCAGGTGGTTGGGGTGGTATATAGATGACCTCGTGTGGGTGTGGACCGGGAGCAGGTCTCTCTTCCAGGAGTTTGCCCTCTACCTGAACAGAAATGATATGAACTTGGTTTTCACATATCATTTTGGGGGAGACCGTGTCCCGTTTCTGGATGTCATCTTGAAGGGGACACAGGAACGGGTATGTGTGGCCCCATATCGTAAGGAGACTGCTGGAAACTCAATTTTACTAGCCTCCTCATGTCACCCGTTACATGTTAAAAATAACATTCCGTATGGGGAGTTGGTCAGGACCAAGAGAAACTGTTCGGAGGATGAATGTCTCAAAAAAGAAATGTTATCCCTCTCTAATAGGTTACAGGAGAGAGGTTACCAACCTGACACTATCAGGCGGGCAGAACATCGGATAGGGGCAGTCAGTAGATGGGAACTCCTGCATGGGGACAGTAAAAAGAGGACTCGGAGTGGGGCACAGACTGATAACACTCTTACGTTCAGCACTCCATTCAGCAGACAGTTTAATGCAATAAAATGCATTGTTAAGAAAAATCTTCCTATTCTCACAAGAGATCCAGAACTGTATAATATAGTTACAGGTGGCATCAGATTTATTCCAAAAAGGGCTCCTACTTTAGGAAATCAACTTTCTCCAAGTTTATACCAAAACACCACTGGTGTAACCCCGACATGGCTTGCATACCCAGGCAATCACAAATGTGGGCATCGGGTATGTAAAATGTGTTCCTATCTCACACAGGGTAATCAAGTTTCCTCTTACTCTACGGGCAAACAGTACACTATGAAATCCTATGTTAATTGCAACACCACATATGTTGTTTATGTGATTTCGTGCACTGTGTGCAGGATCCAATACGTGGGTTGTACCACTGGTCCGCTAAAAATTAGATTACGTCGACACTTGTCCGATGTCACTGGCAACTCAATTAATGTATCTGCTGTTTCACGGCACTTTAGGAGCATACATGATAGGGATTGCACAGGTTTCACGTGGCAGGCTATAGAAAGGGTTAACCGCCCTAAGAGGGGTGGAGACCATCAGAGAAAGTTATTGAATAGGGAATCCTTTTGGATCTTTTCACTAGAGACGAGGATACCCAAAGGTCTCAATGCCAGACAAGACATCATTCTATGCTACTGAGATCGATTCTACTAAGAAACAATATTAAGATATTAAAATGGGCATAGATAAATGTTGGCAAAATTTTGACTAATGTTGACAAATGTTAACAAATGTTAACAAATGTTGACAGATGTTGACAGATGTTGACAAATGTTGATAAATGTTGGCAAATGTTGACAAAATGTCAGTCCATACCTACACATCAGTTCATGCCACGTTTTGGTTATCCATGTCGATCTGTAATACTCTTTCAATCCTCTTGATTAACAAGATATATCTAATGCTTTGTTTTAGACGCTTTAAGCAATATTTTGCCTTATCACATATGAAATCTGTATCCTTCTCCGTGTGGTTATCTCACCAAATATGCTGATGTTTTTTATCATAATGTGATGTTTTATTATATCTATTTTGACTCCGGTCCAATCGACTCCGGTCACGTGACCAGCTTCTCAGCGGCGCGGGGCGGAGCTTCTTGGACACGGTCTCCTTAAATAGTAAGTCCATATGTGTTTGTGTTAGACCTTGATAAAGACACTGTTGTGTCGAAACGCGTCGGTCTGTGACGCCGCCTGTGATGTCCTGTATGGAGGCTTTTATCCTTGAACAATAAAGAATATCCTTTTACCTCTCCACCTTTTTGTGCTGGACTTATGGCTATATGCCTTTGCCTGATTTAACAGACTTGGGCCAGCTGCAGATGTGAGCACAAATGGAAACTTGTCTCACCGATGGACTTTGAACATCAGCTCACTCTGATTAAAAATAATATTGAGAAAATGGAAAAAGATATTATGGACATTAAAAAAGATAAATTTCGGAGGGACATTAGAGATTACCAGTCCAATGAAATCTATACATCTTAGTAAAGGGTTAAATTTTTCTCCAACTGTTGATTTTGATTTGTTTGCCACCATTTTGGATATAAATAGATTTGCTCGCAGTATTACAGTGAGAAATCATTTTTCTAAACCCTCGTTTTTAGAAGGTAACTCTGTTGATCCTATATTTGTTGAATCTGATGCCCCTTCTTCTGGTAACCTTAATCCCTGTTTAGAGGAAATGTCCGCTTTAACTCATGATTGTCCCAACTTTGATGAACAAGCAAGTGCACTGGTTCTTAAATCGTTACTATGTGAATCCTGCCCTAAAAGCGGTGTTACGAACAGCAGGTTTCTCACTAGTAACCGGGAATTTTACCCTATTATGTCACGTACATCCAATCTGGATAGGTTTCAAGAGGCCATAGAAAGGGATCTCATTGAATTGAAGAATATCTGTGACAGGTCCAGAAACAAGTCCTCTAACCTATCCAGAGAGGAAACCAAAGCTCTTGTTCAACTCAAGAAAAACAGGGACATTGTTGTACGCCAAGTTACTATGTGAATCCTGCCCTAAAAGCGGTGTTACGAACAGCAGGTTCCTCACTAGTAACCGGGAATTTTACCCTATTATGTCACGTACATCCAATCTGGATAGGTTTCAAGAGGCCATAGAAAGGGATCTCATTGAATTGAAGAATATCTGTGACAGGTCCAGAAACAAGTCCTCTAACCTATCCAGAGAGGAAACCAAAGCTCTTGTTCAACTCAAGAAAAACAGGGACATTGTTGTACGCCAAGCAGATAAGGGGGGTTCAGTGGTTATCTTAGATGCCACCCTTTACGAAAGGGAGAATATGGCCATGTTAAATAACATCAATACATACAGGAAGGTCACCAGTGACCCTACTTCAACCTGTCTCCTCAGATTAAAGAATCTTTTACATGAGGGTGTTAGCATGGGGGTCTTAGACACCAAAATGCGGGATTTTTTTTTTGTGAAGAACCCTATCACACCCATTTTCCACTCCCTCCCGAAAACACATAAAGGGGTCTTCCCACCACCACTACGTCCAATAGTGGCAGGTATTGGAAGTTTAGGGGAAAGATTAGGGGCTTGATCACTTTTTACAACCCCTCACCAGAATCTCCCCCACATTTCTCAGAGACACTAAACATGTCCTCCAAATAGTAGACAAATTAGAGTGGCAAGACACATATAGTTGGGCCACCACGGATGTAGTGGCATTATACTCGTCCATTCCCCACAATTTGGGTTTATGTTATCTCAGTAAACATTTAGACACCTATAGTAATTACACTAGTGAGCTAAAAGAATTTTTGCTCTTGGCCACAGAGTTTTTGCTTAAAAACAATTTCTTTTTGTTTAATGACCAGTTCTTCTTTCAGGTAGAGGGTGCTCCCATGGGGGCTAAATTTTCTCCCTCATTTGCTAATATCTATATGATTCAATGGGAGGAGAGATTTGTGTTCTCGGTCGATAACCCGCACCGGGCATCTATCAGGTGGTTGGGGAGGTATATAGATGACCTGGTGTGGGTGTGGACCGGGAGCAGGTCTCTCTTCCAGGAGTTTGCCCTCTACCTGAACAGAAATGATATGAACTTGGTTTTCACATATCATTTTGGGGGAGACCGTGTCCCGTTTCTGGATGTCATCTTGAGGGGGACACAGGAACGGGTATGTGTGGCCCCAAATCGTAAGGAGACTGCTGGAAACTCAATTTTACTAGCCTCCTCGTGTCACCCGTTACATGTTAAAAATAACATTCCGTATGGGGAGTTGGTCAGGACCAAGAGAAACTGTTCGGAGGATGAATGTCTCAAAAAAGAAATGTTATCCCTCTCTAATAGGTTACAGGAGAGAGGTTACCAACCTGACACTATCAGGCAGGCAGAACATCGGATAGGGGCAGTCAGTAGATGGGAACTCCTGCATGGGGACAGTAAAAAGAGGACTCTGAGTAGGGCACAGACTGATAACACTCTTACGTTCAGCACTCCATTCAGCAGGCAGTTTAATGCAATAAAAGGCATTGTTAAGAAAAATCTTCCTATTCTCACAAGGGATCCAGAATTGTATAATATAGTTAAGGGTGGCATTAGATTTATCCCCAAAAGGGCTCCCACTTTGGGAAACCAATTGTCTCCAAGTTTATATCAAAACACCACTGGTGTAACCCCGACATGGCTTGCATACCCAGGCAATCACAAATGTGGGCATCGGGTATGTAAAATGTGTTCCTACCTCACACAGGGTAATCAAGTTTCCTCTTACTCTACGGGCAAACAGTACACTATGAAATCCTATGTTAATTGCAACACCACATATGTTGTTTATGTGATTTCGTGCACTGTGTGCAGGATCCAATACGTGGGTTGTACCACTGGTCCGCTAAAAATTAGATTACGTCGACACTTGTCCGATGTCACTGGCAACTCAATTAATGTATCTGCTGTTTCACGGCACTTCAGGAACATACATGATAGGGATTGCACAGGTTTCACGTGGCAGGCTATAGAAAGGGTTAACCGCCCTAAGAGGGGTGGAGACCATCAGAGAAAGTTATTGAATAGGGAATCCTTTTGGATCTTTTCACTAGAGACGAGGATACCCAAAGGTCTCAATGCCAGACAAGACATCATTCTATGCTACTGAGATCGATTCTACTAAGAAACAATATTAAGATATTAAAATGGGCATAGATAAATGTTGGCAAAATTTTGACTAATGTTAACAAATGTTAACAAATGTTGACAAATGTTGATAAATGTTAGCAAATGTTAGCAAATGTTGACAAAATGTCAGTCCATACCTATACATCAGTTCATGCCACGTTTTGGTTATCCATGTCGATCTGTAATACTCTTTCAATCCTCTTGGTTAATAAGATATATCTAATGCTTTGTTTTAGACGCTTTAAGCAATATTTTGCCTTATCACATACGAAATCTGTATCCTTCTCCGTGTGGTTATCTCACCAAATATGCTGATGTTTTTTTATCATAATGTGATGTTTTATTATATCTATTTTGACTCCGGTCCAATCGGCTCCGGTCACGTGACCAGCTTCTCAGCGGCGCAGGGCGGAGCTTCTTGGACACGGTCTCCTTAAATAGTAAGTCCATATGTGTTTGTGTTAGACCTTGATAAAGACACTGTTGTGTCGAAACGCGTCGGTCTGTGACGCCGCCTGTGATGTCCTGTATGGAGGCTTTTATCCTTGAACAATAAAGAATATCCTTTTACCTCTCCACCTTTTTGTGCTGGACTTATGGCTATATGCCTTTGCGTTTGATGCTCAGTTGGTGTTTGGAGATTTTTAATTCTCCAAAAGTACAGAAGCTTCTGCAAACAAATTCTCTGTGTTTTAGCAACGAAAAGTGTCAAAAATGTCAAAAAAATAGGCATTTTCATGTATACAGCAAATACAACATTATACGTAACAAGATGATTCTATGTTGTGTACATTTTTACTACTTAATAATAATTCCTTTATTTATATAGCGCACACAGATTACACAGCGCTGCACAGCGCTTGTCACATCAGTCCCTGTCCCCAATGGGGCTCACAATCCAATCACCTACCAGTATGTATTGGAGGACACTGGAGGACGCCGAGGAAACGCACTCAAACACGGAGAGAGCATACAAACTCTTTGGTTGGGACTTGAACACAAGGACCCCAGTGCTGCAAGGATGTAGTGATAACCACTGAGCCACCAGATTTTGCTGGTATCATATACCTATGTAATATTTTGTTCATGAGATTGATGGTTGTAGGTAACAGTAGATATAAAGCAAGCAGCTTGGGAAGTAGTCTGGGGTCCAAACCACCTAAATTCCCCTCCAAATATTATATTGAGAAGAACCTTCACCCATGAAATTCTCATAATCAGTTCCTGCTCTCAATACACATGTACACAAGAGCCCATTTCAGGACCTTTGAAGGTCCTCCAAAGGTCCTGAAACCGCGGATTGAAATCAGGCAGAAGGGACACATCCTCCATTCCCCAAGATGCTGTTTCTAGAACCAGATGTAGGAAGCGTTTTCCAGACTTGTAGGGGCGATAATATTCATACAACCCAGGGCCCATGGTGGTCTGATCTACCATCAAAATCCATCTTGATAAACCAGGGACACTTACTCATAGATCCAGGCCCCGGGACTGTGGTAATCTTCTTATATTACTTACTTGTTACTTATACTTGTTATCCATGGCCTAATTTCCTCTAAAATCAACTTTTAGAATTATGTTAATGATCCAGAAAGGCTCTGGGGAAGGTTACCAGAGCCCCTGCATGTGTATTACTTCACTGTTACATTGTACATGAGCATTTCCACTCCCAGTGCTCCTGTACAATGGGGTAGGTGTCATTGTTTTTACAAAAATATGCTTTAAAAATTATGCAAATGAGTCTGAAGGGCTGTTTATAGACACCGAAAACCCTAATTCCTAAAGCTTTTTTTTGTAAAAACCAGGGCATAAGAAGCTAAACGGAGAGCAGATCCTACCAGAGGGGCACACACCAGTATGTCAGTGTGCTGGGTTTACAATCCTTCATCCTGGTGGTAGATTTCCTTCAAGCAGAGAACACAGTTACTCACTGAAAAGAAATCTCTGCTACATCTCTGTATCTCTCATTGTTATCCATGCCGCTAGGTTCTGGTAAGTACTTGCTTCTATAAATAGGGTTTTCATACATTAAGAGTGAAATGGTTAGAATTGTATATAAGTAAAATGTCAGTAACCTTGACTTACAGATGATGAAACCTTTAGAAGGAGAATGTGAAAATTTACATATATATAAGGAATCAATAGCAAGTGGCAAGACCCTATTACTGGTGACCGTGGAGGGTGGGACTGGTTCTTCATCTACTCGCTCTGGAGTAAATGAGGCGTAAAAATGGGCAGGGAGTGGAGGGGAAGAAGAAGGTAGATAGTGAATGATCCTACAAGATATTGCTTATACTCTCCAGTGAAAATGTAGAAACTGGAAATTCTTTAAAAACAATATATTTTTTAATATGAACTTGTTAGACTGCAAAGCACAGCACACAGCACTACCCTTCCCAATCACAATGGCAGACACAGGGACCCAAACCCATCATCAAGGGCGGCACGGTGCCTTAGGGGTTTGCATTACAGCCTTGCAGCGCTGGGGACCTGGATTCAAGTCCCAGGGTCAACATCTGCAAAGAGTGTGCATGTTCTCTCCGTGTCTGCGTGGGTTTCCATCGGGTCCTCCGGTTTCCTCCCACACTTCAAAACATACTGGTAGGTGATTAGATTGTGAGCCCCATTGGGGACAGGGACTGATTTGGTAAGCTCTGTGCAGCGCTGTGTGCGCTATATAAATAAAGAATTATTATTAATTATCCCCAGAAGTTGTAGCCCTTGGTTCTGGCCGTCAGCTAAATCGGATTGCAGAGACAGAGAGATTGTGCATTCCTCACCCTTAACCCCCACAATGAGGTCTGGTCTTTCCCGTAGTAAAATCCCAGGTCATTGGGCCGTATTCACAGCTTACACTGCCCTAGACCCCAATTAAAGGCTCTTTTACCCATGACAAATATTCTTATAATTCACTTATTTCTCAGAAATCCTGGTAATATTTAGTCAGTTTTAGCAAAGGTCAGTAACTTTATAATATTTATCCATTATGATGTCAGTATAATACTGCCCTAAAGCACCACAGTGGCCAAGAATTATTAAAGACTCGGGGCTTCTTTGGATGTACACATGTATTTATGCCTCTGCGCCAGTTTTGTGTAGCGGCTGTACTGTGTCCGCTGTTACAGAATACTATGCACCTAAAGGTCTGGATTTTCGACGTGTGCCACATTTATGTCGGAAGTCCAATCATAATTGTGGTGTGGTGCACCAGAAAAATATGGTTTTAAGTTAAAGTGCTAGCGGTACGTGCAGGGTGTGGCAGAATATTTCGGACCATGCACCAGTCGTGAGTGCACGTAGTCCAGTTTGCCTCACTAATGATAAATCTGGGACAATGGGGCACATTTACTAAGAGCAATGCAGTCTGTACTATGTGCAGTTGCCTTTGTATAGTGCAGGGGGCGCCAGATTCAGGATTTCTGGTGCCCGTTCTTCATGAATCTGGCGCCCCCCTGCATTGCCCTGACAGTGTGCACCACTTTTTCTTGGTGCACCTTTAACATGGTCCGTGCGTCACTCGTCTATCAGACTTTGCATGATAAATCTGGCGCACGGTCCGACTCGGCATCGGAACGCCCCCTAATTTGTGTTGCATGATACCAAGGGCAGCCGAGCCACAAAAGGGTCATGTGAGACACAGATGTGGTGCAGTCACTTCTTAAATACCTGTGCAAGCAGTTTGCACTAGAATGAATATGCAAAGTTTGATAGAAAAATTGTGCATGCCCCTTAGTAAATGTGCCCCACTGTGTATGGATACCTCCACCATACTAATAGTGATATTCATCCATTGTGATGCCATGAATAACAATCCTGAACCCTATGACCTCCTGTAACCCTATAATACCTATAGACTATGACCCCCCCTGCCCTATTCTGATATCATGTCACCCCTTGTACTCAAACTTCTATAGACTTTTACACCACAACTTCTCTATCGCCCCCCCACTCTTATGTGCTATGACTAGAGATGAGCGAACATACTCGTCCGAGCTTGATGCTCGTTCGAGCATTAGCGTACTCGAAACTGCTCGTTGCTCGGACGAGTATTTCGCCTGCTCGAGAAAATGGCAGCTCCCGCCGTTTTGCTTTTTGGCGGCCAGAAACAGAGCCAATCACAAGCCAGGAGACTCTGCACTCCACCCAGCATGACGTGGTACCCTTACACGTCGATAGCAGTGGTTGGCTGGCCAGATCAGGTGACCCTGGGATAGACTAGCCGCTGCCCGCGCTGCTCGGATCATTCTGGGGGGGGGGGGGGGGGGGGGGGGGGGGGGGGCGTCTCTCTATGGCTCGCCTCAGGCAGCAGACAGGCTTGGTACACCCCTGCCCCTAAGTTATCAGCCCTCTGGTGCTACCACTACGTCATCAGCCCTCCGTCGATGCCTTCCAATTGTTAATTATTCATGCCTCTGTCTTTCTACCCGCCCTCCTTCAGGTGACGAGAGCCGTGAAAGACGGTGAATAATTAACATCTTTTCTTCCTAATACGCTTGTTCTGGCTATAAGGGACATTGTTTAACCAGCTTTTATAGTGTGCACTTTTATAGTCCAAAAATCTGTTGACATCGACCGTTTTGAAATAAGTGCTGGTAGAAAGACCGTTTTTGTTGGTATTAACCGAAATTATTAGGTCAAGAAACTCGATTTGGGTAGTGGAATGATTAAGCGTGAATGAGATACCCCAGGAATTCTGGTTAATCTCGGAAACGAAGTCAAGTGCCCCTTGTTTATTCCCCTTCCAAATTAGGAAGAGGTCATCTATGTATCTCTTGAAAAATATGATATTGGAGTTGTATTTGGGGTTATTGCTGATGTGGGTGGCCTCGAATTCGCCCATAAATATATTGGCATAACTCGGTGCGAACCGAGTGCCTATCGCCGTACCTCTCCTTTGTTGGTACATTTGGGACTGGTAGCTGAAAACATTATGCTCTAGTATAAATGTAATGCTTTGAATCAGAAAGTTGCTTTGGCTTGTTGGTAGATTGGGGTCTCTCTCAAGGGTTCTCTGGATGGCTTTGATACCCAAATCGTGAGAGATATTGGTATACAAAGCTGTTACATCCATTGTTAGTAGATTCCTCGAGTCATCCCTCTTGAAGTCTTCCAGATCTAGAATCAACTGAGAGGAATCACGAAGATACGTAGGGAGAGTTCTAACGTAAGTTTGCAGGTAAAAGTCCACATAGGCCGATAGGTTGCAAGTTACCGAATTGATGCCTGACATTATGGGCCGGCCAGGTGGATTTACACGGTCCTTATGGACTTTTGGCAAATAATAAAACAGTATTGTGCGCAGACGGGAAGGGATTATATAATCCCGTTCCTTTTTGGTTAGAATCCCTGTCTGACGTGCTTTTGACGTGATCGATTTTAGCAGCTCCAGATGTTCATGGTTGGGGTCATGGTCTAGTTTCTCATAGTAGTTTAGATCCGATAGTATCCTAAGTAGAGATGAGCGAACATACTCGTCCGAGCTTGATGCTCGTTCGAGCATTAGCGTACTCGAAACTGCTCGTTGCTCGGACGAGTATTTCGCCTGCTCGAGAAAATGGCAGCTCCCGCCGTTTTGCTTTTTGGCGGCCAGAAACAGAGCCAATCACAAGCCAGGAGACTCTGCACTCCACCCAGCATGACGTGGTACCCTTACACGTCGATAGCAGTGGTTGGCTGGCCAGATCAGGTGACCCTGGGATAGACTAGCCGCTGCCCGCGCTGCTCGGATCATTCTCTGTCTGGATGCCGCTAGGGAGAGAGCTGCTGCTGGTCAGGGAAAGCGAATAATATTAAGATATTAAAATAGGCATAGATAAATGTTGGCAAAATTTTGACTAATGTTGACAAATGTTGACAAATGTTGACAAATGTTGATAAATGTTAGCAAATGTTGACAAATGTCAGTCCATACCTACACATCAGTTCATTCCACGTTTTGGTCATCCATGTCGATCTGTAATACTCTTTCAATCCTCTTGATTAATAAGATATATCTAATGCTTTGTTTTAGACGCTTTAAGCAATATTTTGCCTTATCACATACGAAATCTGTATCCTTCTCCGTGTGGTTATCTCACCAAACATGCTGATGTTTTTTATCATAATGTGATGTTTTATTATATCTATTTTGACTCCGGTCCAATCGGCTCCGGTCACGTGACCAGCTTCTCAGCGGCGCGGGGCGGAGCTTCTTGGACACGGTCTCCTTAAATAGTAAGTCCATATGTGTTTGTGTTAGACCTTGATAAAGACACTGTTGTGTCGAAACGCGTCGGTCTGTGACGCCGCCTGTGATGTCCTGTATGGAGGTTTTTATCCTTGAACAATAAAGAATATCCTTTTACCTCTCCACCTTTTTGTGCTGGACTTATGGCTATATGCCTTTGCTTGCTGTGTCTACGGTCATGCTCCTGACCGGTCCGTGCACATTAGGACAAGAGGGGTCGTCCTCATTTGTGGTGTGAGCCGGGGCTGGAGGTACTTGTTACCGACTGCATACTTTTTCTTTGTACCTGCTCCTCTGGTTTGAAAACTTTTTTGGACTGCCACATACAGGCACTCAATCTATTTCATTTTTCTGGAGGGCCACCTACCTGCTCCTCTGGTTTGAAAACTTTTTTGGACTGCCACATACAGGCACTATCCAAATGAAATTGTCTCCATAGCAGCCTCCACACGTTGTCTCCATTGCTACCTCCAAAAGTCGTCCATATAGCTGCCTCCATACATCGTCCCCTTATCAAACGAGGTGTGTCAGGCAGAAATTTGGGTTGTTTACATGGATTCCACATCAAAGTTGTTAACTTTGTCGCCACCCTGCTGTGTTATCCACAAAATATACTGGCAAACTTTTATGATTAACCGATATTATTTCAGCGCTTCTTGCGCATCTGTTTACATTCCCCACACCCGCCATATCCCAAACTTATAAGAACGCTACTATTCCAAGCCGTATTCTTGTGGGCTTGGAATTTACGGATTTCACTGTATGCCCCAAATGACATATCTACTTTGTTCTTTGGTTCGGTACGATTACAGGGATACCAAATTTTTATAGTTTTTATAATGTTTTCATGCATTTACAAAAATTGAAATCTCCTGTACAAAAAATTTGGGGGGATTTTGCCATTTCGACTTTGGGCGCAATTTTCCGTTACGCAGTTAAGTTTTTAGTTTTTTTTATTATAATTTTTTTTAAACTTTTTAAAAATTTTTATATTTACTATTTTCAGACTCCCGAGGGTACTTTAACCCTAGGTTGTCTGTAAGATCCTATCATATACTGCCATACAACAGTATGGCAGCATATGTGGATTTTACTCCTCGTTCATTACAATGTGCTGCTAGCACATTGTAACGCATAGGTTAACCCGAAGCAGACTCAGGTCTTTGGAAGATCCGAGGCTGTCATGGCGATGGATTGCCGCTCCCTGATGACATTATGGGAGCGACGATCCTCGGCAAGATGCCCATGCGCCGCCATCTTTTTGAAGCCGCCGGCAGCTTCACCTGCAGCGATCAGCGGGAAAACAATATGCAGCAAAGAGCATATTGCAGCAATCATTCTATGCTACTGAGATCGATTCTACTAAGAAACAATATTAAGATATTAAAATGGGCATAGATAAATGTTGGCAAAATTTTGACTAATGTTGACAGATGTTGACAAATGTTGACAAATGTTGACAAATGTTGATAAATGTTAGCAAATGTTGACAAAATGTCAGTCCATACCTATACATCAGTTCATGCCACGTTTTGGTTATCCATGTCGATCTGTAATACTCTTTCAATCCTCTTGATTAATAAGATATATCTAATGCTTTGTTTTAGACGCTTTAAGCAATATTTTGCCTTATCACATACGAAATCTGTATCCTTCTCCGTGTGGTTATCTCACCAAATATGCTGATTTTTTTTATCATAATGTGATGTTTTATTATATCTATTTTGACTCCGCTCCAATCGGCTCCGGTCACGTGACCAGCTTCTCAGCGGCGCGGGGCGGAGCTTCTTGGACACGGTCTCCTTAAATAGTAAGTCCATATGTGTTTGTGTTAGACCTTGATAAAGACACTGTTGTGTCGAAACGCATCGGTCTGTGACGCCACCTGTGATGTCCTGTATGGAGGCTTTTATCCTTGAACAATAAAGAATATCCTTTTACCTCTCCACCTTTTTGTGCTGGACTTATGGCTATATGCCTTTGCCTGCTGTGTCTACGGTCATGCTCCTGACCGGTCCGTGCACATTAGGACAAGAGGGGTCGTCCTCATTTGTGGTGTGAGCCGGGGCTGGAGGTACTTGTTACCGACTGCATACTTTTTCTTTGTTACGTGGCTGCAGGGAGACGCTAACGGAAAAAACCACTAAACGCGACTCAGAGTTGTGCCTGTCAGCACAACTCCACCAGGTGAGAAGTTTCACTATTACCTATCTTAAAATTTACCAGAGGATACTACGCCATAGGAGCGCCCTTTCCCTTCCACTATTGTTTCAGATTTACATCTTGTGAGTCCCCCAATCACAGGAGATCGTTAAAAGATCACAGAAGGGAGCAGCATACTATAAGACTGTATCCACGATAATCATGGAATATTACAACAAGAGACTGATTTCAAGATATGATTTAATCACTGAATTGACCCAATCTCCAACATGCAATTATGTGCATACTCCTACCAAGAAACAACAGGACATTCCTTCCTCCAATATGGATAAAATGTTGGACTTATGTAAAATGTTAGAGAATACTCTAAGTAATGAGCTTCAACATCATACTGACATCACATTTTTAGACATTTACCTGTCAGAAAACCTCGCCCCACGTGGGCTGAGACCTACCTTTACATCCACATTCCCTGACGATCTAGATTACACAAAAGCATGGGATAATCTATTAAATAAATTCTCCGCATCGATGATAGAAATGATAAAAAATAAAAGACTAAACACATGCCATATTCTTAACCAGAATATTGACAAAATCCTATGTGATTTAAGACCCTATTACCATATGTCTGAATTTATAAAAATCAACTCAAACATCAATTTTAGGTTACATAAATTAGAACAAGAGCTCATACACAGAAAAGCACAAAAACTAAGACGAGATAGACATGATTATATAAATCAAGTATACCGAAATTGGTTTAAAAAAACAGACACCCAACAAACCGAAAAGCATAACAACAATCATTTTAAAAAAACCACAATCAAAAGAAAACTGAAAAAACATCACTATACGCAAAAAGAGCCTCCAAAAATACTACAACTTTTTTTAATTCTAAAACTCACCACCTAAAAAAAGATAATACGTCTTCCAACATTAACCTTAAATATACAAACAAAACATCCAATACAGAAAATAAGCCAATGAGGAGCGATATCCCCAAACCTTCTAATCCAGACAGTAAAGCCAATAAGGAACATAAAACAATGATGGACAATACTTCCAAATCACCCACCCGAAACAGTGCAAATAATTCAGACAGTAAAAACAATACATTCTCACCTATAATACAACAAAATGCTCCAGTTAAATCATGCCAAGAAAAACTAGAAGAATTTTCAGCCACGGTTCGCACCTTAAGATCAGAAGTCCGAAGATTCACCTCCAACACTGGGAACCCACATACCCCTCAGAAAATTAAGGAAACCATGGCCCACCTCAGACGACTATCAGGCCGCCAGACAAATAGCCCCATCATACCTTACACACCCACACCATCGGCAGAAGATGCAAATTGGTCCTTCATCACTACACATGAAGATTTTACACCTAGTACATCAACCCAAAATATTACTTATAGGCTATCAGATGCCTATGAGATAGATAATATTGCTATACCTAGCAATCTAATTTTCGAGCAAACAGAATCGTCTAACACCACCCGGGAAGTTACAAAGAAAGACACCAGCAAGACAATATCTCCCCCGAGATCAATATCTGAACGAACAATAGATACAAATCACACACAAGTTAAACCCGGTGAAAATAACACACAGAAAGTTTTTTTAGAGGTAGATCGATCATCCCCAATGACCAAACCGATACACCACTTTTTCCAGCCGATAAAGTCACGAAAAAGAAAAAATTCAGGAGAGGTAAACGGGGAGGCAAAAAAAGAAAGAACAACCTAAACGGGAAGAAGAAAGAGACCACAGTTAAGATTTTTAACCTAACAGATTACATCCTAAAACCGGAAGAACAATCACTATTGGAAAAAGGCCTGTCGTTCTGCCCTAACTCCAAACCGGACGACTTCAAATTGTTCTTAGATTTAAACCAATACGTCAGAAAACTAACATTGAAGAGATATTTTGCATAAAACATTTTCTAAATACGTTCGTCACAGGTTACATATTGATCATTACAGCCTGGGGCTATAGTAAAACATCGAGAGATCTTCACCAGAGGTCACAGTGGGCAGAGAGGTCCATCTGTATCCATGATGTTGTATTGGCTGATAATATGAACATGTTCAAGTAGGGTCCGGATACCCTTCTAGTTTCTGTTGATCAGGGAGTATCAGACCCCCTATAATAGCCGCGTCGGCAAGGAATTTTTCCCTGCTTTGGGCCAATTGACATCAGCCTTGCAGGGTCTTTGCCTTCTTCTGGATCAACAATGATGCTATGAATGCTGTTTTCAAGTTGAGGTTTATGTATAATCATGCAAACAAATTTGCAAAAAATAAAATATATACTGATATCACTCCCCGACTCTTACAGTCGGATAATCTCCTCCTATGAAAATTCCATTTGACATAAAAAATGACTGCCAAATGCAACAAACAAAAAATGTCTTCACTTGTTTGTCCTTATTGATCACCAGTCTATAGTATCCCCATAGGAAATAACCTAAGATAAATTATGTTATTACAAAGGCTGGCAGCTAATTTGATACTTCAGGGCTGAAAACACGAGAACGGACAGAGAGATCACAGAACAGTTGTGGTCCCTATGGTAAACTCTTCTGAGGGAGTGTATATTGTGAGATGTAACATGTCATTAGATGGAATACAGTGATGGGATTTAACCTTGGCTAGCATTGATTAAACAATGACCTGCAGAGCCTAGTCAATAGAGGTCAGCGTGTGGAGGGAGATGTATCAAATAGCCACCACTACAGTATATGCATAAATTACTTTCCCTGTGATAGATGGATGACATTGATAGACCTGACGAAACCAATTCCAGATTTGCGGTTAAATTGGCTAAGTCTAAAAACTGTATATATTACAACATACTGTAGTTGGGATACCGGATACGGTGATAGTGTGTTGATCTGATAATGGACGTATAGCTAGACGGTGTGAAGGTTAGGATCACAAGAACTCTTTCATCTACCACTATGACATCTACTTAAGGACATTATAAAGCTTATTTAGGTTATTATGCTAGGAAAAGTTCAGGGGTACTTTTGGGACCCTGAGACAGGGAATGCATCAAGCATGGATGAAAACCATTGTCAATGGGTCGCGGTGTTGATTCACTTGGGCCTGGACCTCTAGTTGACAATAAAAGAAACTACTGACTACTGTACCTGAATAAGAGTCTGACATCAGTCCAAAATCCTTACACTCACATGTATTGAAAGTCCCGCAGGATAGAAGGATGGATGTGAAGCTTTTTGACATGGAGGCTCGGGAGGAAGCACAAGCCACCAAAATCTACCAGAGTGTGCATACATATCAAACGTTACTCTGAACATGAAGGCGATCACATTTTGACATGAAGAGTATCACAAAGTACCTTGTTATTATACCCATTTGTAAGCAATTTTTCTGTAGTGTCTCTACTGGTGGAATGAAGCATTACACGGTGCCCATTCAAATTAATTGGCATTTATTTTGTAGTGCAGTCTATGACAGGTTGCATGGAAATGGGTTTTCTAATCTGGAAAACCTCGGTAACAACTTCTCATGGAGAACGGTGAGGGGAATTGGAGAGAAGAAAAGTAAAACTAAATAGGATTTCTGAAACTAAAGCAAAGTATATTTACAACATTTCGGGAAACCCTTGCAGAAGCGGCGCGTGTTGGGTATTAATGGTCTGAGGAGGCAATATAAAAGTCAATACTGAAGAGGATTCCTTCAGGCAGCAATAACAACAAGTTGAACAACTCTAATGAGACTGAAATGGCTAATTCCATGACCTTATTAAACAACCAAACCACCATCCGAATGACGCTAGAGGCTTGCTTCATTCCTGTGGAACACAGCCACAATTGCACATTGTCAAATTCTAACAATGAAATCAGAGGATCCAGAGGCTTTGAGAAACATACGGATTACATTTCAGAAGAATGGCCCGAAAATCATGGAGTGGACATTGAGTTATTAGTCTATAACCTGTCCTATATGTGGTCTTTTATCATTCTATTCAGCAATTCCACGTAATCCCGGTCTCTGATGCTAATGCCGACTGACAACCACTAATAGTGGCCATTAATGCGTCTACAGAAAGTTAAGTATCCTCTTCCTATTGCCGGATAGTATATGTCTTACAGTCTTTTCAGTAGTTTTATTGCTCTAGCTTTGTATTTATGACCCAGCTCAAATAAACAGAGATTTAAGTCCGTCCTAGATAGGAGGAACCACAGGGTGCGGAAGGACCTCTTGAAATAGATGGCCTGAGTTTACCAGAATAATAGCCACTCTTACATAGAAACATTTGTTTCTTCCTTTAGAGGGGATCTTGATGTCTTGTGACATCCTGAAGACATAAAAAGGAATTTCAGGAGGCTGATCAAAGAACTGGAGACCCGAGACACCCTCGGAGAAGGCCATCAATATCCAAGTCCAAGAATTTTCCTTATACATGTTTAATCAAACCTTCTGGATGTTGCTAATAGCTTTGGATTATGACAAACAGATTAATATTCAACAATTTCTGGTTCTCCAAGGGCACTAGGAATGTGTCCTCAATATAATTGTCTGAATAAGAAAGTTTATAAGTTACGGTAGACTTTATCAAGAAAAATGTAGAACTGTGGTCCAGATTCCCTTAGTAGTAAACATACTAGCTAACAAGCTACATCGGTGAGCTGCTGGCTAAACTGCCTATAGCTACCACCTAAACACTTGTGGCTGATGCGTCATCAGAGGCAGGATAGAGGATATTATAGGCTGTAGAGTGAGACTGTCTATAAACATTGGTGGTACAGTCTCATGAGCTCAGGCGCTAGTGTGGCTTTACTACCGGTAGTACATATGGGGACCTAATTAAAGATACCAAACCCAGTGTGGGAGAAGTTGTCTACTAGTCAGCTCAATTTGTGAACAAACTAATATGAATTATAATTCTTCTTCATTCTGAAGTCCAACTGGTTCCCCGATAAAGTGTCACACATTGGTAGCCTATTTTTTGGGCTATTTCTTAAAGTTACTGTTATAGTATTTAATCAGAAGTTTTCTACCGCTGTTACTCAGATAGAGGACAGGAACTTTAAAGCAGCTCAATTCAGATAACTAAAGTGTGAGACTTCCTAACTCTAAATGGGTGAGATAATAGCAGAGCCATGTTATCCAAAGGATTCCATGGAATCCTGTAAGTTCTGACACCATGTAGAAAAATCTAGTGAGGTGATTTGGCATTTTGTCAGGTATGCATGTTATGTTATAGAAGGTAAATATAAATTAAAAAAAACGGGGATATTTGGGTGCGCTTCCAGGTAGAAAAATGTGAGACCAAGTGGTTTGAATGAACAATTAATTTTATTTTAAGTACTTGGGTTTTCAAAGACTACGCATTTCGACACCGAATTTTCATCTTCATCAGGTCAAGAGTACTTGGAGCAGGACTAGAGGGTAATTGTGACAGTAGTAAAAGGGAAGCCAGCTGATGTAATGTAAAACCAGTGCGGTCTGTCCTGCGCGCCTTATTTATTCAAACCACCTGAACTTACATTTTTCTACCTGGAAGTGCACCGATATCTTTGTTTTTGAAATTTACAATTACCTTCATCCACTTTGGGCCTGTCCAACACGGGTTGCTGCATCTGTTAAGTACCAATCATCAGATCTTCACCACCATCTCATTCCCCACTAAACCCAGGGGTTTGTGGTGCTCATTTGCTCCCTAAAAGTTTAAGTTTTGGCGCCTGCACATTTTTTCTTATATCTTTATTGTTATGCTTATAGAAAGATAAGGAAAGGCACTTGTGTAGTGCCTGCAGTACGACTGTATAATAGAAAACAGTAGGGTATGTGCCCGCCTATGTGCACTATTTAAATAGGCCTTTGACTTTAGACCAGTGGTTCTCAGCCTTCCTAATGCCTTTTTATATAGCTCCTCATATTCTGATAAACCCCAACCATTGCTACCTTATAAATGTAATTTTGATACTATTAGGAGTGGTAATTGTAGTTACAGGGATGCCCCCAGTAGCAGCAGTAGAGGGATAGTCCACAGAGTAGCCAACAGTCATAGGAATGACCCACAGAGTAGCCAACAGTCATAGGAATGACCACATAGTAGCGAGCAGTCATAGGAGTGACCCACATAGTAGCCACCAGTTATAGGGAGGGACCACAGAGTAGCCAAAAGTCACTGAGATGGGAGATGGCAGGGAGGGAAGGGAGTGTTGTCAGGGTCCATAAGACCATCAGAAAACATATTTCCGATGGTTTTAAGCGAGTCCTTTGAAACGGCTTATCGAGCCTTAAAGGTGATGTGACCCACAGGTTGAGAACCACTGCTTTAGACTATTCAAGAAAGTTTTGAACAAGTAAAACAATTGTTATGTCCCCTGTGTGGAGACAATATTTGAAACTCAACAGCAACAAACAAACGAAAAGCAAAAAAGTGGGAAAAATTATAGCGGCGATAACTTATCACTTCAGGGAATTAAAAGTCAAGCAGCAGACACTTTGATAAACAGCACTAACAAAGCATTAATCTCCTTAATGGAACATTAATGTCTGGGATTTGCCACACACACCAAAAGTCTGATTTCTACATTGGTCTTTCTTAATTGCTCAATCACGATCGCCATTTGTTATGTTGGCCACATTGATAGAAGAGGAATGTGCCCAATTAATTTCCGGGTGGAACAGAATACGAGATACTTGCAGCACTGTACATCATTCGGTGCCTTAGTGCCGGGAAGAGGGTGCTTAACTAGAATATTCATCTTCCAATTATCTCTAATACCATGTTTGTATATTTACTTGATATTTCCATTTTTATACTGAAATGTTAAGCAATTCTTTAGTTAATCTCTACCCAGTGCCAACAAGTAAGAAGCCCGTTCTGTGAGTTAAAGGGAACATGTCAGCAGAGACTAACCCAAAAAAACATGATCAGAATGTTGGGAAGTGGATTAACACCTTTTTCCATGATCCAGTGTGGTTCCATTACCCAGAAAATCAACTTTAAAGTGAGAAGAGAATTGATTGAAATGAAATGAGTACTGAAGTCAAGCTCTCCCCACTTCAGAATGTCCCCTCTGTTGTTATTGATGTCATTCAGATTTCTGGAGATCCAGTTAATGATGTTCTGGACACAGGACCTCAGTTACACAAAGTGGTCATTCATAGGCGAGACTTCAATGTAAACTCTCCGGCTAAATGACTTTAAAACACTAATTTACATCCAATTTCAAAGTTGGTTTTCTGGATGATGTCGCCACACAAGGTCATAAAAGAAACATGAACTGGAAGCTGTTAGCTTGTTGGATAACACATTGGTGGTGCCTTATTAGGTAAATTTCTGCTGACAGGTTCCTTCTTAAATCTTACATAGCAGTGTCAGATATTGGCCTTGGGAGCTGGTAACCATACCAGTGTATATGTTGTAAGTAGCAGCAGGACTGTGAAAACTGCATTTATATTCCAGGATTGTAGCTGGACTAGTTGTACTTTGGAGCACTCCTGCATGTTGCTGCTTTGAATCAGAGGTGTAAAAAGCTTCTGGTTAGATTTTACAGCAGTGGGGAGGAGCTGTGGAGCAGCTGTGGAGCTGTGAATGCAAAGATCAAACAACACAGCAGTGTGCACAGTAATACAAGTCCAGCTACAATGTTGGAATATAAAGCTATCTTCCCAGTCCTGCTGCTACTAACAATGCATATACTGTAAAAGGTAAGTTTAAAGAGACCTCTAGGGGCAACACCCAATACCATTTGCAACTTTGTCTGGTAAAAGCCAATGGAAACATTTATTTATGATGAATGGATCTCAGCCACAAGTTCTACACTTTTTTGATGCACATTATAATAAACACGTCAGGTCATGGTAGGCAATACCATTAAGCCCTGTCTGACAGGGTCACTTTTTAGAAAAGTGTTGTGTGTGGTATAAGTGCACCAAGATTTTATGCAACAATTTCTGTGCGCCAAATTTTGGGCTTTTAGCAGACATCTTGGTGTAATCTCTGTTACGTTCCTCTTTACGTGTAACCTGCTTTTCACGTTACATTTATTATACCAGGGGTCTTATGAGCATGCAGACAGACTGGAAAATAATGAAAGTTTTTGTATTGCTATGTTTTTTAGTTACATCACATTAAATTGTGGAAAAGATAAAAAAAATTAATCCAGAAACCGCAAAATTCTCTTTTGATATCTACTGTTAACTCACCTCGGAAAACTGCAACCTCCCGAAATCACTCGTTGGATTGGCAATCTTAAAAACTTTCTTTGGCATCACCCAGGTCTCCAATGTCTCGAGTTTACTGACTGCGAGATTAGTGGCATGATGTTTAATAAGGAAACCCTGGAAGCGGTCAGCGAGAAAATAAAGATGGACTGACACTGGATGGCCCATGGGATAGTACCTAAAAAGTGGAACAGAATGAAAAAACCTTTAGACACTTCTCTCTGCCAGACATTAATCTTCCTACAGATTGTGAAAACTGTAGTCACAGCAGTATTCCAGGAGAACCTTAAAGCCACAGTAAAATAATATTTCACTTTATTTTCATTTAATCAAAGCAGTCTGGCAATCACTAGTCTCATGGGTAGGTCAGTGCTTTATACCTAAATACACTGGACTCATAAACTAAACATCTGCCTAATTCTTTTACCACTTCTAATAGCCAGACAGCTAATATTTTGTGTACTAGTAATGACCAAAGTAAGATGTCCTGATATATAGAAGGAAATTATGCTTCAGCCTATCAACCCACCAACAACTCAAACAATCAATTTTTCAAGGTATTTGATTTTATGAGTACAATGAGGCAGTCCCCGGATTAAGTAGAAGATAGGTTTTTGCATGGTTTATAAGGTTGAAAAAAGACACTTGTCTGTCAAGTTCAACCAAGGAAAGGCGGGTTCTATAGGTTTGTTCTTAAGTTGAATTTGTATGTAAGTGTATATTTTATTATTGTAGCTCCAGACAAATTTTTTTTTTGTCCACGTGACAATTGGATTTTAAAAATCTTTTGCTGTCATGGGAACAAGGATTATCAATAAAGCTTCATTACAGACACCTTACAGCTGGACATTGCCTGGGACTATAGTAACATCCAGAGAGCTTCCCCAGAGGTCACAGTGGGTAGAGGGGTCCGTCTGTAACTAGGGGTTGTCCGTAAGTCGGGTGTCCTTAAGTAGGGGACCACCTGTACTTGACTAGAACTTTCCCACTGAAGTAGTAAGCAACATACCACATGGTCAGTTAAAGGGGATTTCTGAGCTAAATATCTTCAGTAAATATCCAAAGAATTGGTTCTGGTTTTAACTGTATAGTAGTCGGACCAGGTCAGCTCCTACTGCTTTTCAATCGAGCAAAATTTAGTCACCCGTTTCAACCACTACATAAAGACTTGAACATTACTGTCCCATTGCCTGTGTACCTGTTATTGAGTTGCCTGGTAGGGGTGCAGAACGTTGGACCCCCTTCAGTGTGATATTGATGATGACCCATTCTTGGGATAGTCACCCCTTTAAGTTGGGCCGGTGACCTTAGGTGATGTGACTGCACTACGTGTTTGGATGCATTAGTTATGTTTTATCTTCACATTTTCTAGCGATATATTTCCATCCATTAAATTTCTGCCTCCCATCTGCTTCATAAGGTGATTTGTGAAGCAGATTCTGCACAGATGCGTCGTATACTAAACGGATAACTAAAATAAGGAAGAAACTAAAGTCGCAGATATTGTACATCCCGCCTAACAAGACCCCATAAAAATCCTTCATTAGTTCATAAAATAATGCCGTAAAGATACAGAACATCTGGGTGGATTTTTATTTTTTTTTACGTGTTCCGTGTCTTAACAATGCGGAGCAGTCACAATACAAACAAGACTGACATTGATGGACTCCGCAAAGACGCTGCAAACAAATCACCACAGCCAATATAAGCAGAATCCCACCTGCCGCACTGAATACTAACATGCCTCACTCTATATTAGCATGTATGGTGGTAGATGTCAACTTCTCAAATAATCGGAGCAAAATTTACATCTTGGCAGTTCCAGCAAAACGAATGATGGAAATATCCCAATAATTTCACTGCCCACAACAGCTCCATCTTTAAGGATTCATATCGTTCTAGCAATGCTGGGATCAATGGGGTGTTTGACCTTAGCCTGAATGGGAATTTGCTCAGGACAAAGAAGCGGTATTGACGGCCGGTCATCCTCTCCGGCTGTCAGACAACAAGGTTGTTGACGTTCACATGAAGGGTCTTCGAGGGCCTTGTAATTGCAGATGGGGACAATAGTGTGAAAGTAGTTCTATCTCGGCAGAATTGTTTATACTATTGAGCTGACCTTGGTGCCAATACGTGGAATTTGTTAGGACGCTGCTTTTAGCGTCCAATAAAAACAATAACCGTTCCATATATAGATGGTGTTATTCCAGTAATATTCTCTGCATTGTGTCTTCGAGCTGGAGACGATAGTACTACGGGCATTCTTCCCTAATGACATCACCCACGGAAATGATTTCCTCTGCACCAATATTGATGTGTGCAGGCCCATCATACACTAATTTCAATTAAAGATTCTGCTGAACAAGAGGTTTTTTCGGAGTTTGTTATATGAGTCTGTCTGAAACGGGTTGCCAAGATTTGCAAGTTACGAAATTAAGAAAGAGAGCGACTGCACTTAACCATTTGTGAACCATTCTCTCTTTTTTTTTAACTTCACAGAAAGCGAAAAAATAACAGTTTTTCACCGGATGAATCCATGAGGCCCAGTGGCCCGGATCACTGACTTTGCAGTACTTGGGATATATATTCGTGATAAGTCAAATTATTATGGTTTCATCGTAATTATTGATTTTATGGTTTTTTTTTGTAGGTTTACCTTTTCTTTTGCTTAAGGGCATATTTTCAAAAATTCTATAAAATGATCCACAAAAAATGAAGGTCAATAAAAAGTCACGAACTACGAACATTTAAAAAGGGTATTATGGGTTTTCAAAATTGATCACCTACTCTTAGACTGCATTCACACGACCATCGGTGACAGCTTATATGGCCACAAATTTGCTGCGGGATATACGTCCCCCATTAACGGCTATGGTGCCCAGGCCAGGCTTGGAACAAGTGCTCACCATAGCGTGTCATGAACGCAAAAAAGATAGAGCATACATCAATGTGAATGTAGCTTTAGGGTCAGTGATGAATATCAGATCGGTGGGGACATCACATGGCCATGGTGCATCTCCATCTCATTATAGTAAAGGGGGTTGAGCTACATTACGAAGCATGGATAGTAGGCAATGTATGGCAGTTTAATAGGTAAAGTTTGGTATTAGTATTAACTATCCTGTTCAAATTTGCCAATCCTGTTTTTGTACAGCATATTTGTGTCCGGCACAGAGTGATGTTTTGTGTCACTATTGCTGTATCAGATGCATTATATACCGAAATCCCACAGGAATGCACTCAAGGCCATATTATGTGACCTCTAACATAATGTACAAGTGAAATCACTTGGTTATACTGAACAATGGGTATGTTTTCGTTTTGGACTATTAAATGCAAACAAATCCAATTTCCTGCCCTTTCATTTGCTCCATAACCAAAAATACCATACAACGGTATACCTGCAAGTATACATACCCTAATGAAACAAAAGTAACCTATAATGGAATCTATATTTCTCACTATAGTAATTGTAAAAATAAGAAACAATTGCAAAACACAATGTTTTGGGGGTCTTCTGGCGTTAGCTTTTTTCCCCTTTGATTTATTAAATAAGAGCAATGAAAAAAAAAAAAAAAAAAAGATATAGGCATGAACCTACCGACAAGTGTTTTCTCCATCTGTGTGCAGAGATCCCTCAGCTCTCTTGAGGCCCATGCGGGCAAAAGAGTGGAACATGGTCAACATGACGTCACTAATGCTGTGGATGCCGTCTGGTTCATCATACAGATTCTCCCAGTATGATCTCAGTCCTGGTGTACCAGAGGGGTAGTTACCATACAGATAATAGTCCAGCTGCCCAATTATTTCTTGGTTGACAGCAGCTTCAAATTTTCGAGCGAAAAAAGTTGGTCTTGCCGTTTGCTACAGTAAGAGAAACAAAAAAAAGAGTAAATTAATATTTCTATTGACATTTGAGTTTATGATTACCTGGCGCTAAATTGTACAAAAATTTTAAAAAATTTAAAGCGTAACTCTAAAGTCATAATGATTTTTACCAAATTGTTGTAGGTGATTCCCCATTTAAAAACAAACAGAACAATGTCATATTGTGTTCCTCAGCCTTTTCTTTCCAGAGTTGTGACATTTTATGTTCTGAAATTGCTTGCCAAAAATCTTCTTCAGCAGTGATGTTGGTGGAACCTAACCTTTCCATGTATCTGCCCTGAAGCATATTTAGGTACTCCCATGATCCCTTATGTGTTCTTGTTAAGAAATGTAGCATGAAATATAGTAAGATTCCTACAAGTAAATCCACTGAACATTGCATAGTGTACATACAGGATGTATATAGTGACTAGCCTGGCAGCTCCATCACATGGAGGAACATGGAGAATATAATAAATAGTAGAAACCAGCAATGAAATAGTTACATAAAGTTCATCAGTCTGCACAGTGTGAGAACAAATGGTTAATAACTTCTTTTTTGCGCAGAAAGTGCCATGAGGCCGGAAGGTAGGGACTGCGGAGGAGTGTATGGCACAGAATAAGGTGCAGTGGGAGACAGAGAAAGTTCTGTAGAATCACAGACTAGAATAGAGGGACTGATAGGGAACAAGGGAGACTTCCTACTTCGCTTGTCTGTGTATAAGACCTCTGCATCCATAGATCTGCACTCACTCAGCTACACACAGAGAGTACTGTCAAATGACCGCCCCCACCTCCCTCCAGAATGAGCATGGAGTAACAGCCTCTCCCTGTTAAGTATCAAAGTTGTGGTTTAAGTTTTTTATTTTGACTACAAGTAATTCTTTTATTTTGTGAATAAAATGTACGAACCACTTACCAATACTCCCTCATGTTTCCATTATGTAACAAAGTCACAAGTTCACCCCAACAAAGCAACATTGTTGGATTTTTAAGGTCCACTTAAATCAGTGTGCTCTCCTATTTATGTGCTATAGCTATGTACATAGTGATTTTGATGCTTTGGTAAAGCTACTCCTCGCTTTGTATAAGCAGAGCAATGACGAGACTGTGTACTTAACATAATTACCAGCAGTAATATTCAACTCATTTACCAGCTTGTTTCCAAGAATATCTGGCAACATTGAAAGATGGATTTTCTTCCCAAACACACATTGATTATATTACTTGGAACTAATGTTTCCTGGCTCACTGAATTTTCGGAAAAATTACCATAATAGACACTAGTCATAAATACACACACAAGATGCCATTATTTACTAATGATTACAGATAAAAAGTCTACATTTTTATATGGAAAAACCATATAGTGTGTTTAATTGTGTAGACTTCTTCCAGACATCCATTTCAAAGGATAGACTTCCAATGAGGTTTTTGATCAGCTTGTCTGGAAGCCTGCTATATGTTTAACCTTGGCCTATCCGGTTAGCAGAGAATGACAAAAAGTTAAGAATGTCTCAGAATTTTATGTATAACAAATGCAGAAACAGTCACACAAACGTACTATATATTGATAGACGGATAATAAAGTATGGAATGTCCCAGAAATATTTCAAATATAAATATCACATTTGGGACATTGACAATTAGAAAAACCCATCTAGAAAGTTTGACCTGGAAAGGTTACATAACATGATTTTGCAACATTCCCTGGTGTAGCACATGTCTTCAAATACTGACAAATTAGTAAAATCAGACTAAAACCTCAAGCTCCATAGCTTGAGATTTTAGTCTGATTTTACTAATTTGTCACACAAAAAAATTAATCACTGAATAATAATGTACTAAATAATAATGAAAAATATTAAAGAATAAGTCAGGTCTTTACAATCCCTCAACGTTGTGTTCCAAAGGGGCGATACAGGCTACCAGAACTCCATATCCTGTTGCCTTTCCAGCATATAGCAAATAAACTTTGATACCCCTCTATCCAATCACTGGGCAGAATCATGACCAGCCTCAGCCAGCAATTGGCTGGACGTGGTCTTCAAAGTATTTCTTGAGTGACGGGAAGACAACAAGAGATAAATGTCGTGGCAGCCGGGGTATTGTGAAGATGTTAAAAAATGCCCTTATTTAGCACATTCATCATTTATTTTTGGGGATAAAAAAAACCCTTTTATGCATTTTTGTCTATTCACCATAAACAGAAATCTTTTCCCACTGTGATAGTAAATAGACTTACACAAAATTTAGGATATTTCTATTGTGAGGCTATCTGCACAGATTGCAGAAAAATCTGCATGAAAATCTGCATCAAATACACATGGTTGTTACGTGCCTTTGTGATGCAGATTTATATTATTTATAGAGCTATTTTGATGCAGATTTACATGCATTTCCCACCCTTTTTCACCTGATCTGACATCATTTCCAGCAAAAAATCAAAAATCGTGGAATCTGCACCATGTAAAGCCCTGGAATAACCAATCAAAGAAGCTTAAAATGATGCAAGTAATCTCAGCTCCTACCGCGTGAAAGTGTCTAGCCGGGGAGAGCACGGGGCTCTCTTCACCTGAGCATAACGAGTGTGCAAGACAACTTTTTCCAGCTCAATCCCCGATATTCAGACGATGTTGAAGAAACTTGGTCTTTATTTATCATATAAAAACATGGACAGGTACATCTTGAAATCCAATGCGTTTCAGAACGCTTAGTGCGTCCTAATCATGGATGGCTAAGGACGCACTAAGCGTCTGAATCGTGTGGATGGTTCAAGATGTTACGTCCATGTTTTTAATATGAATTAAATAAAGACCAAGTTTCTTCAACATCGTCTGAATATCGGTGGATTTGAGCTGGAAAAAAAAGTTTGTCTTGCACAATCAAAGAAGTTTACCTGTTTGAGCAAGAAGCTGAATTTTTGTGATTTGTAATCTGCACCATGGTGCAGTTTTAATGCAGATTTAATGCGGTTTTGATGCAGATTTGGTGCAGATTTTTACTCTCCCACAAACTATAATGTGAAAAAAATGCTTAAAACACCCACGAGGATGCAAAAAAAAGATGATCATTATTTTATTTTCTGCACTGAGCAACAATTGCCATGCGGAAAATAAAGCGCATTGTCTACAATACTTTTTCGAATTCACTACGCTAATGTACTATGCTGCAGATTTTCTACAACATCTGTGCAAAAAATATACACATCATCTGCACACAAAGTGTGCAAATGCCAAATGTTTTAAATCTTTTGTCCCGGAAGAAAGTATTTTGTGGTGTAATAATGTTGAATAAGATAATAAAGCTTTGTTTAAAAAAAAAAAATCTTTGTCCAACCCTTCTAAGTAACTTCACCCACTTTTCTGGGAACAATTTTAAACAGAAAAGTAAAAAAAATAATTTATAAATGTGAATGTGCCAGAAACGAGCCTGGAATACAATACATCCAGAACAAATAGGTAACTGTTTGCCACAAAGTGACTTAGTTTCACAACAGCTGAACAGTTTTATAAACCAACATGGCTGTGGTATGGCCAGTGGCCACAAGTGTGTTCTTATTCACATGAAATGCATTGGCAATGGAAAGATGGCTTTTACTCCAATGGATATTTAATCTAATGTTTTTACCATACGGTGTATTATTACATTTTACTGGACACCACATGTTCTTTTTTGACTCGAAAATCCCATTTTCTACACTAATGACTCTATGGGGCACAATAAACCTGACACACAATGCATTATTCAATCATGGTCTTCTTTATGATTTTGAAAATCTATGTTTCATTTATACTGAAACTATATAAAAGACCTGCAAGCATATTTCCAAGATGTAGACTGTTACTGTAGGTGTAGGCTCTTATGTTCGCTTTGGCAACCATTTTTATTGCTCTTAACGTTTACTTAGAAGTTGATGGCCATTATACAGAAAAAGAGAAGACAATTAAAGGAACAAATCTAGAAAAATTTAATTGAAGGACACCAGGTATTTTAGCTATAACATATGGATTTATGGTGATTATTTTCATTGTTAACCACCTTGGTTATTCCAAGGTAGAGAAAAGCAATTTCCAGGACAATAGGAGCTCCAGCTGCTTCCATTTAGACCCAACCCAGACAATTAGAAAAATTTTTATGTAAATACAAATTGAATCTAAGATGAATCACTCATTTCTAATCGAAGATACCATAAAGGTTTTTTCTATTCTTAAAGGGGTATTCTCATCTGGGGACTAACATTCAATTTCATTAATCTGCCATATATAAACATTTCTTCAATTAGATGTTATTAAAAAAATGTTCCTGTGTGAAGATAATTTCTCATAATTGTAATCATATGGTCCCTTAGAAACGAGACTGACTCATCGGATACGTCCACTTTGCTGATTGTAGTGATTGCACAAAGAAACAAAATGTTTTTGTATATGAAATGTCTGGGAGTTACTGCAGGTCCCACAGCCGTCCTGTGGTAATGAACACTGAATGAAGATGGTCAGGCAGGACTCAATAGGGCATGTCTGGCCACCGCGGCCAAAATGTGATGTGGTCGTATCCGAGGAAGCTATCTCGTTTCTAAGGGACAATATGACTACATTTATGAGAAATTATCTTCACACAGGAACATTTCTTTTAATAACATCCAATTGAAGAAATGTTTACAAATGTCAAATGAATTAAATTAAATGTGAATGCCCAGATGGGAATATCCCTTTAAGTAATAACCATGGGCAATGTACCTCCTCTACCTCCTGAGTTCTGACATTTTGTAGAGAAGCTTTATGAAAGTTCCTTCTATCCTCTATTAATCTAAAGCATCTTTGTAGATCTGAAACAACTAAAAAAAATATCATATGTATTTGCCTTATTATAACTTTGACACTCATGTGCTAGCTAAACATCACTACGGAAATGTGAATGCCCCCCCTCATCTATATCCATTACTGTATTTGGTCATGGAGAAAACTGAAGATGTCTACATGGCAACATTGATCTTAGAGCGGCAGGAAGTCTAGACAGCGCCATGGCTGGAGGTGAAAATCTAAACCAATCTTCATGTGTCGGGAGTCAACATTTTGAGATAAAATGTCTATTTTCATATCTAAGATACACATTATAAATAATTAAAGATTATAAATGGGAACAGAAGAAGTTAAGGAAAAACTAGCGGTTCTTTATGGATGAGCTTCACCACGTAGTCACAAGATGGAACTTCAAGTCCTCTTTCACTTTACAGATTCCTTGTTTGTAAGGTGGGACGCCCTCTACCTACCTATGAGGAAACAGATTGTTCTCCTAGGATTTGCACAACACCAATAAAAAGAGACTTAAAGTTTTTCAATGGTTCCAGTTTGCCGAATAAGTAAACTTTTTCTTGAGATCAGTGGTCTACCGGTTTACAGTAGCTGTATTTTTTGTTAAATTGATGGGTCACAGACCCATATGTAAGGGCAATCTAAGACCACAAATCATTACAATCTAGGCAATCGTTTCTTTTCCGGAATGCAGAGTATTCACTATTCATAATGTACATTAGACCTAAGTGTAAAATGTTCTGTACGACCCATAGCTTTTAATTACGTCTAGACAATGCCAAATACATCACAGAAGAAGCAATTGATTTCTACTAGGACTATTGGCTTTTCAGAGAAGTGGATATTGTTTGCAGCAATTACATGTCGGCCAAAACCGGCCTCTTTTCCCATGTGAGAAGATCAGTAAAGGAATACAGCTTCCAGACAAAGCGTACCCAATTCCAGAGAAATGGTAACTAAATACTCTGATTACTCAGGACATTTTGTTAATAAAAGAGCAATAATAAAAAAGCTTGTTTGGCATCTGCAGCGAGATATCCTTTATTGGTCAGTTCATGTTAGCAGCAGTCTGGCTGATGTCCATGAAAATCCTGTCTGCTACAGGAGCTAAGCTGTTGCTGCTTCTTCACGACCTTCGCAAGTGGATGCAGAACAAATCAAGGTCGTGGATGAGCTGATTCTACATTGATATATCGCAGCTGAAAGATAAATGCTGTAGACTAGACCTGTCCAACTCTTGCCTTTAGTTGTCAAAACATCCATTAAGGGCGAACATAAATTCATTCCCATACAAAGCTGCCTGAATGTAAATGATGTTTATTTGCATACATTGAATGCTCCCGCAGCATGCTGGGCACCTCTAGCAAACAGGCAAGGATGTTTAGAGGAAGCTCGGAACGTCATTGAGGAGGGGAAAGTTGTCGCTAGTTATTTTTGAAAATTTTAGGCAAAAACTGTATGAAACACATATTAGGGCTTATTTACTAAGGGTCCGCTGCCGCACTTAAGCTGGATTTTCCGGGATTTGCACGGCTGTGACAGGTATTTAGCAGGGGATTGTGTCACATGCGATCAGATTTTGGAGCAGCTGCGCCACAGCTACCAGAGACTACTGGGCCTACAAGCTGTGCTTAGAGTGGACACTGGTCCCAGTACACTGCACATACCCACAGCTACCAGAGACTACTGGGCCTACAAGCTCTGCTAAGAGTTGACACTGGTCCTAGTACACTGCACATACCCACAGCGACCAGAGACTACTGGGCCTACAAGCTCTCCTTAGTACTGACAATGGTCCTGGCATGCACACATACTCACAGCTACCAGAGACTACTGGGCCTACAAGCTGTTCTTAGAGTTGACACTGGTCCCGGTACACTGCACATACCAACAGCAATCACAGACTACTGGGCCTACAAGCTCTGTTTAGAGTTGACACTGGCCCCAGAACACCAGACATACCCTCAGAAACCAGAGACTACTGGGCCTACAACTCTGGCTTAGTCCTGACAATGGCCTCTGTACACCACAGATACCTGCAGCAACCAGAGACACTGCGCCTACAAGCCGGCTTACAACCAGAGACTACTGGGCCTACAAGCTCTGCTTACAACCAGAGACTACTGGCCTACAAGCTCTGCTTACACCCAAGACTACTGGGCCTACAAGCTCTGCTTACAACCAGAGACTACTGGGCCTACAAGCTCTGCTTACAACCAGAGACTACTGGGCCTACAAGCTCTGCTTACAACCAGAGACTACTGGGCCTACAACTCTGCTTAGTGCTGACTGGCCTCGGTAACACCACAGAACCTGCAGCAACCAGAGACTACTGGGCCTACAAGCTCTGCTTACAACAGAGACTACTGGGCCTACACTCTGCTTACACCCAGAGACTACTGGGCCTACAAGCTCTGCTTACAACCAGAGACTACTGGGCCTACAAGCTCTGCTTACACACCAAGACTACTGGGCCTACAAGCTCGTGCTTACAACCAGAGACTACTGGGCCACAAGCTCTGCTTACAACCAGAGACTACTGGGCTACAAGCTCTGCTTATACCAGAGACACTGGGGCTACAAGCTCTGCTACAACCCAGAGACACTGGGCCTAAGTTTTTCTAGCATTGACACTGGTCCCGTACAACTGCACATACGCACACTGGCAACCGAAGACTACTGATCAATACACAGTGGAAACTAAAAATAGTAAAGAACAAAGTGTCCCTCCCTAATTGAGAAATATTGAATGTGGCATAGTAAGAAACATCTTACAGGTTTATAGATTGTTTTTAAAGGGTTACTTTTGGGTAAAAAACATGAAAAATGCTATTGACAACATCCAGCTGACATTGACCAAGGCACAAAATGGAACTAAGTTGATTCTGTTCGCTCCCTACTAACTATCTGATTATGTCATGGGAACTATGCTGTGTGACTAGGTCAGCCTCTACACTGTTCTCCGTTCCCTTCTGAGAACAGCTGATATATGGGTGATGATATGGACCTATTCTATTGATATTTTATCCAAATTTGAGCCCAACCCTTTTGAGAAAACTGTTAGAACCTTAAGTCTAGAATCCTTCATATCCTCAGCTGTGGCATTAAAATGTAATGTCATGAATTCTTAATGTCATCAACCATCAACCTTATTGATGGTGCATTGCCCTGATTGCATAGAATTACCGTATATACTCGATAAAGCCCGCCCAAGTATGAGCCAAGCCCCTAATTCTACACCAAAATTGGGAAAACTAATGACTCGAGTATAAGTCAGGGTGGGAAATGCATTGGTCACAGCCTCCCAGTATATATCCTGCGCGGACCCTGCCCCATAGTATATAGCCAGCACCTGCCCTCCAGTTATAGCCTGCCACCCCATATCCCCCAGTATATAGCCAGCCCCCTGCCCCAGTATATAGCCAGCAGCGGGGAAACCGGAAAGGTGAGTTTTGATATATTTTTTACTCGAGTATAGCCGAGTTTGGGTTTTTCAGCACATTTTTTGTGCTAAAAACACGTTTATACTGAGTATATATGGTATATTCTCTATTATATTAAGACTAACAATAGATGTAGAATGAGCATTTTTACAAAAAGTTATAACCAAATTAAATAATTAACAGTAAATAAATAAAATTGATATAATACATAAAAGTCAAGTTAACATTTGCTGCAATCAGATCCAAAGAACAATAGCGTAAAAGGCCTCTGTTAAGAGGAGAGGAGCCGTAATGAAGACTACTACCTGAAAGCGATGGAAGTCAGAGGGCTTGATCATTTGGAGAGCAGCCACCCAGTCGACAATGTGTTTATATTGACATTTCCAGCCTAGTTTTCTATTCCAGTTAGTGATTCGCAAATTATTATCAACCATGGTGTCACAATAAGGGCTGTTTCCAAACAGTATGAAAGAAAGACTGGAATGGAAAAGGAGAAGAAACGGTTAAAGGTCGGCTATGTCAATAAGACTCAATCAAACACGAAATGAACTGGAAAGCACCAAATACTGTAGCGAAAGGCCACAGCATGGAGATACTATAAAGAGGCCATTCCTGTAATTTTTTTATTTTTTCCATATACTGACAATATATTTATATTGACTTCTTTCCATCCATCTGAAAATTCCTTGGATCCTGCCCTTACCCTGATCATGTGATCTGCTGAGAATAATATGCGTTATTGTTGTTCATGGAATCACCATGTCAGGCACCAGTTTCCCTCTGTAATGTAACGGCCTAGATTGTACCACCACCAGCTCTCCCACGGGAGCATAAATACTTAGGTGGTGCTGGTGATTGAACACAGTTTATAACATACAGGATGGCAGAGAAGCCTCCCTGACTGTAACTTGTAGTCTCTTACAGGAGATAAAGTGAGAAGTGTAATTACAATGTTCCCTAGCAGACATAGTTACCTACCATCTCTAGCTGCCTCTGTTATGCTTTCCTAGGAATCACAGGATAGATGAAAGACTATAACGGATGTCAATATATTATAATCCCAGTATGCCTGCTTAATCAATGCTACATTAACTTGTATTGTTTAGCTTGAGATGGCTGTTCTCTCAAAATAAAATGACAAGTGGCATTCTTATGATTGCTCCAGTGGTGGTCCCAGAAACCAATAGACTACTGGGCCTACAAGCTCTGCTAAGAGTTGACACTGGTCCTAGTACACTGCACATACCCACAGCTACCAGAGACTACTGGGCCTACAAGCTCTCCTTAGTACTGACAATGGTCCTGGTGCACTGCACATACTCACAGCTACCAGAGACTACTGGGCCTACAAGCTGTTCTTAGAGTTGACACTGGTCCCGGTACACTGCACATACCAACAGCAATCACAGACTACTGGGCCTACAAGCTCTGTTTAGAGTTGACACTGGCCCCAGAACACCAGACATACCCTCAGAAACCAGAGACTACTGGGCCTACAAGCTCTGCTTAGTGCTGACAATGGCAAGGGCCCTCGGGTACACACAGATACCTGCAGCAACCAGAGACTACTGCGCTACAAGCTCTGCTTACAACCAGAGATATATGGGCATACAAGCTTGCTTAAACCAAGACTACTGGCCTACAAGCTCTGCTTACACCAGAGACTACTGGGCCTACAAGCTCTGCTTACAACCAGAGACTACTGGGCCTACAAGCTGTGCTTAAAACCAGAGACTACGTGCCTACAAGCTGCTTAAACCAGAGACTACTGGGCCTACAAGCTCTGCTTAGTGCTGACAAGGCCTCGGTAACACCACAGATACCTGCAGCAACCAGAGACTACTGGGCCTACAAGCTCTGCTTACAACAGAGAACTCTGGGCCTACAAGCTCTGCTTACAACAAGATACGGGCCTACAGCTCTGCTTACAACCAGAGACTACTGGCCTAAGTGCTTACAACCAGAGACTAGGGCCTACAAGCTCTGCTTACAACCAGAGACTACTGGGCCTACAAGCTCTGCTTACAACCAGAGACTACTGGGCCTACAAGCTGCTTATAACCAGAGATATGGGGCTACAAGCTCTGCTTACAACCAGAGACTACTGGGCCTACAAGTTTTGCTAGCATTGACACTGGTCCCAGTACACTGCACATACTCACGGCAACCAGAGACTACTGATCAATACAACAGTGGAAAACTAAAAAATAGTAAAGAACAAATGTCCCTCCCAATATGAGAATATGTAAGGTGGCATAGTAAGAAAACATCTTACAGGTTTATAGATTGTGTTTTAAGAGGGTTACTTTTGGGGTAAAATACATGAAAAGATGCTATTTTGACAACATCCAGCTGACATTGACCTGTAAGGAACAAAATGGAACTAAGTTGATTCTGTTCTGTCCTCTATACTATTGATTATGTCAATGGGAACTATGCTGTAGTGACTAGGTTCAGCCTCTACACTGTTCTCCCATTCCCTTCTGAGAACAGCTGATATATGGGTGATGATATGGACCTATTCTATTGATATTTTATCCAAATTTGAGCCAAACCCTTTTGAGAAAATATGTTTAGAACCTTAAGTCTAGAGATCCTTCATATCCTCAGCTGTGGCATTAAAATGTAATGTCATGAATTCTTAATGTCATCAACCATCAACCTTATTGATGGTGTCATTGCCCTGGATTGCATAGAATACCGTATATACTCGAGTATAAGCCGACCCAAGTATGAGCCAGGCCCCTAATTCTACCACAAAAATATGGGAAAAACAATGACTCGAGTATAAGTCGAGGGTGGGAAATGCATGGTCACAGCCTCCCAGTATATATCCTGCGGGACCCTGCCCCATAGTATATAGCAGCACCTGCCTCCAGTTATATGCCAGCACATATCATAGCCAGCCCCCTATTGTTTTGGAACATGGGCCTACATAGGATTCTCAAATTCTCTAGTCTAATCCTGTATATACTTGTAGAGGTGCTGAACCGTCCAGAGCTTCTGAAAGTCCTTGGGGTAGACCGTCAATTTTAGATCAGTGGAGGTCCAACATCAGACACCTCCAATGCTTGGTTGTATTCAAGTAAATGGAGCTGAGCTACAATATCAAGCAATATCCTTATACAAACACTGTGTTCGCTACAGAATCCCCAGATGGAGGACCCCAAGAATATGATCTTCACAACCTAACCTAAGGAATGGACATCAGTATCTGGGTCTAAGTCTCTGCTGAACTGAAGCTCTTTGAGGTGTCAGTGGAAAGGGGAGTGGGAAGACTGGCGTCAGAGACAACTGCAAAGTAAAGATAGAGCCTGCCATTGGGAAAACTGCTGGAAAATGTAGAAGACATAACGCCAAAATATAGTATAATTACTTATGTACGCACTACACTTCTGATTATTGTAATGTTCCCTGATAAGTGTGTTGCACTTTAACACATTTTTTATGATTTTTAGGTATATTACCCTATAAACGTCAATAAAACCGAGCTGCAAACTAATAATTTCTTATATCTAATACAACTATAATATTAGATACAATCCATAAATCTTATATTTATTTATTTCTTTACATTGCTGCTTCTCGTATGATCGTTATGTTTTTTTTTTTACTTTGGTGAATACTTTCAACTTTAAGTACTTGACGTTCTGAAATATTTGAGCAATCCATATCAGGCTGGATACAATGTAGGATTTACGACTTCTAGGACCTGGAGTTCTATGTCCTAACAGATTTGTCTATTCCTGGTAGTCCAATCTCTGTATATGAAGCTATGTAATTTACTGGAGCTACCCAGCTGGGTTATATTGGTTGCATCTTGTTTTACTGTTTTTTTCTCATTAAAGCATAGCCACATTGTAGGTAACAGGGGACCTGTAAGACATTGCAATGTTGGCAGTCATTATAATAAACATGGAAAGTAAAACCGTTTTATTTTTTCCAAGGAGTCCATTCGCTTCTTAGCAACGGCATAAAAATGCTATGAGGAATATCATATAGGCCGCTATAATTCTCTCCGTCTCAGGTACCAGTACCATCAGATATGTTCCACCCTCTGAATGCAGGTGGCTAGTGGGATTTCATGAAGGTTTTAATGACCTGGGAGACTACAAGGGAACTGGGAAGAGACCTAGAACAAGTCGTCTACCACACTTAACTCATGTATGCAATTTCTCCTAATGCGTCCCATGTCTCCAAGAAATAACGCTGATCCTGCCGAGATGAAGGAGCACTTTCACCTTTATGTTTTTTCCTTTTATCTGTTCCCTCTAAAATATTTAGAGAGCCGCTCTTAAGTCTCTATGTTCTTGTAAAAGAACAAGATGGCTTCCAGCGTGGGTCTTAGTTTTATAGTGGGTGCCCTTATACTACACCAATGCTACCAATTTATAGAACAGGTCATTTAAAGTGCAGCTAACAGCTTCCAAATCACCCTGCATGTAAAACCAGCATTGTATAGTGCACAAGATCTCCTACAATATCTTTCATATAACCCATCTGCAATTTTAAGTGAGTTGTGTTGTTGTTCTATGCAAACTAACTTTTACTGTGACATAACTGTGTGTATTATCACTCTACTCTAACATCACTGTGTGTATTATCCCTGTACTGTGACATCACTGTGTGTATTATCACTCTACTCTGACATCACTGTGTGTATTATCCATGTACTGTGACATCACTGTGTGATTATCCCTGTACACTGTGACTCACTGTGTGTGATTATCCATGTACTGTGACATCACTGTGTGATATTCTCTCTGTAGGTGACATCACGTGTGTATTATCCCATCTGTACTGTGACATCACTGTGTGTATTCTCTGTAATGTGACATCACTGTGTGTATTATCACAGTACTGTGACATCGCGGTGTGTTTATCACGGTACGGTGACATCGTGTGTCTTATCTCTGTACTGGTTGCACATCACTGACTGTATTATCACACCTCTGCATCACTGACTGTATTATGCCATAACTGTGACATACTATGTTTATTATCCCTGTACTATGACATCCTGTGTTATTATCCCTGTACTGTGACATCACGGTGTGTATTCCCTGCACGTGACATCACTGTGTGTATTTCTCTGTAATGACATCACACTGGTTTATTATGCCTGTATGGTGAAATCGCTGTGTGTATTATCCCTGTACTGTGACATCAATCGTTGTTTCTCAGTACTTTGACTCAACTGTGCGTATTCTTATGTCTGCACATCAGCTGTGTGTATTTACTCTGTGTACTGTGACATCACTGTGTGTATTATCTGTTACTGTGAATCACGTGTGTATTATCTGTGTACTGACTCTACTGTTGTTATTAACCCTGTACTTGGCTATTACTGCTTATCAAGTGTTATTTCAGGATTTGCTACAGGGCCCAAAGTGACCACTGTGTGTATTATTTATGACTAGGACATATATGTGTGTATTATACCTGTGTGTATTATCCATGTACTGTGACATCACTGTGTGTATTATCTCTGTACGGCGACATCACTGTGTGTATTATCCATGTACTGTGACATCACTGTGTGTAATATCTCTGTACTGTGACATCACTGTGTGTATTATCCGTGTACTCTGACATCACTGTGGTATTTCCATGTACTGTGACACACTGTGTGTATATCCCTGTACTGGACATCACTGTGTGTATTATCCCTGTACTGTGACATCACTGTGTGTATTATCCCTGTACTTCTGACATCACTTGTGTGTATTATCCATGTACTGTGACATCACTGGGTGTATTATCCTTGTACTGACTCACTGTGTTGTTATATCCGTCCTGACTCACGTGTGTATTACTCTCTACTGCGACATCACTGTGTGTATTATCTGTGTACTGTGACATCACTGTGTGTATTATCCTGTGTCTGTGACTCACTGTGTATTTCCTGTACTTGACATCACCTGTGTGTATTATCCTCTGTACTGCGACATCACTGTGTTATTATCTCTGCTACTGTGACATCACTGTGTGTATTATCTCTGTACTGCCGCGAACATCTGTGGTGTATTATCTCTGTACTATGTTATAACGGTGACATGTTAAGCTTGAGGCTCAAACTTGTTGGGCACACATAAAGCTGCAGGTGTTTAACCTGTGCTTTTTGTAATCTTTGAAGAACCCATGTCGTGCACTTTGCTGAGTATCACAGATTGCTTCACAATTACCTTGCATTATCCCTCCCGTGCGACTTCAAGAAGTTCATATCTCGGTATCTTGAGAGAAATGCCACCAACTGATCATTAGTCCTGCGAAAAAAACAAACATGGGACATGTGAGCGACTTGGATCCTTCTGGCGCTGCATGAATCTACGTACTGCTTTACAAGGTTACAATAAACTCTAACAAGACAGATAGAATATATGATGATTTGTGAATATTCAGCACCAATTAAGCCTCCATTATGAGAACACTGGAAAACATTGCCCTTGAAGTGTACGGTAACAGTGAGAAGGATCATAGATGCTCAGATTGTTATTTATGTATAATGGCATAGCATTCATTACAGCCACATGGACTATGGAAAGGATGAACAAAAGGAATGAAAGTTCACAGATAAATGACTCATTTATGATGCATGAAAATGAGGCGCAAGGAATAATAATGTGTATTCCTTATAAAAAAAAAAAAATTTCTATAATTGAAAAACTGAGGTATAGTATCATCAGCTACTACCAACATTCTATACACTTTGGTCAAAGACTCTCATTCTATTTGCGGGTTGGCAGCAGCCAGAAAGTATGTCTCTGCTCTGGAAGACCCCCACAGTATGTACATAACATAATAAAACTGCAATACCCTCATCTCACCAGTGGAGGTGATTAGGAAATGAAAAAAACACACTTCCTCTTTTATATTCAATCCCAGATACATTGATGACAAAAGGCTTAACTGTTCATGATTTTACACGTTAAAGAGATTTTCCCATCTTGTGTTAAGTGATAGCTGCAGGTTCTAACACATCTCGAGAGTGGTGGTGAACTGACCCCATTGGGTCGGATTAACAGTTTGCCGCACACATCTCTGGCTTCTCTCCATTCAAGTCTAAGGGAGTGTCTAAATAGTTATTCGTATAGGGTGACTAGTTTCAAGCACTCCTACCGACGTAAAGGAGAATGGATGTGCGGTCCAGTTTGGCCACGATAGGTCAACTGAGGATATTTATATATATGATAGGTGCCCATCCCACCCTGAACTCGCACTTATTACGAATTTAGGATATATACCGTAGGAAATGGGAAAATACCTTTAACAACATTCAAAAACATCCAAAAACATTTACGTAGACTAAAACTTTGAAGGACTTTTCAATATCTCCACTATGTCCCACTCTTTGCAGCCCTAGATAGTTGTCCCTCAAACGATTTTGCCAAAGATGGAAATTTTTCCAATAGATGTCCAAAGTTTTGCCACCCAATATGCTAATTAGGTTTCTATTCTCATCAGATGGGTGGTCCTGGGCTAGGCAAGCAACCTGGCTCCCACCCACTTGCAATAGAGAACCTTAAGCAAACTGGGTGCCTGCAGCTCCATACAAATGGTTGTTCATAATGGTGGGGCTTCAGAGCAAATTCCATTACCCTCAGAACCAGTCCAGTGACTTATAATAGATCTGAAGAGGCAATTGATAGTGGTGGTGAAAGGTCATTTTGAATTTATCAGACACTTTACACAGATCGAATAGTGGGTACATAGTGGGATAACCTCTTAATTCAGTGAAATTCCAAATCTTTTTATTTTTGAAAAAAAAAAAAAAGCTAAAGTTTTATACTCTATTATCAAGAAGAAAGAGGATAATTACTCCTGTTAACTTTTTCCCCCTCTTAACCGTTCATGCCTGACCCCTCATCCAACATGGCCTCATCCAGGGCCGTGAGTATATCCCTTACACTCAAATAACTTCCTCTACAAAAAACAAACGGCCAATCCCCGTAACGTATTATTGTTCTCTTCAAATTAAACCAAATTCCCAGCTTCACAAATAACACGTAACTAAACAAAGATATATTACTATTCACATAGACGGGGATGCTGAGATGTCCACCACCACAATGTGGAAATTGATGACTTCAGACCAGCAGGCCTCTTTTCTTGCCTACTCAAGTGAACATAAATGCCTTCCAGGGTTAAGCTTTGCTTTCTATTTGCAGCTATAGGAGAGAGAAAGGAAAAAAAAAAAACTTTCCCTGTATAGAACGCTGCATAGATTTCCACATTTTCCACTTGGATAACTTCCTATCTTGAGTGAGATGAATGGACATTTAGTGGATTGCTTAGCAATCTTTCCACATGAGATGTTTCAATAGTAGACTTCTTAGACTAACGTTCCAAGAGAGGCGGAGGATGCAATTTACGAGCTAAAAATTGGGAATGACTCAGAAAGCGTTTTCCTTCATATACTCTCTGGAGGTACAAACTGGAAATAAGTAACTTTCTATGCAGGAATGTAGTTAAAAGGGCAGTGTCTGTCTACATTGTAAACATTTTTATAATAGACCTTTAAGGAAATCTATCTTCACAATTCAACATGATAACCAGAGATACCTACTCATAGATCCAGCACAGTGACTGTGGTCTCCCTATATTGTACACATGAGACAATGTAAGCACGATTGGACAGTCAGACAGGGATGTCCCACAACTGGTAACACCCACTTGTATTATTATTCGCCCTGTACTGTGACATCACTGTGTGTATTATCCCTGTACTGTGACATTACTGTGTGTATTATCCCTGTATTGTGACATCACTGTGTGTATTATCCCTGTACTGTGACATCAATTTCTGTTTTTCTCAGTACTTTGACATCACTGTGCGTATTATCTGTGTACTGCGACATCACTGTGTGTATTATCTGTGTACTGCGACATCACTGTGTGTAGTACAATTCGGCGCAGAGCGGCAAGGGGTTAATCGGTGATGTGGTCTAGGACTAGGAGCTCTCCTTCACTCCCAAACGCATCAAATGAATAATGGCCAAAAGCAAAACTGACCACACAAGTTTTTATGAATAAAATCTTCCTTTTACTTCATAATTTCTCATAAAATATTCACATTTTTTGATAAATTGACCATATATTCACTATGATAAAGTTCAAAGAGCTTGCATTCTCAGACGCCTCCAGAGCACAGATGCTGTGAGCACAGTGCTCACAGCACTTTCGGGAGGCGGTGCTGAGTTAGGGTCTCCGTCATGCACCAGGATACGTGAGTTGTTTTAAAGGACATTCAAAGGATGGACTGTGATTATGCTTATGCAAGTTTGCAAATAAGTTTACAAATGTGTTAACATACTCACTAAGATTTTAGTCAGAAAACTTGTGTGGTCAGTTTTGCTTTTGGACACTATTCATTTGATGTCTTATATTTGTTATCCATGGCCACCTTCCTTCAAAAGTCAAATTTTAAACTTATGTTAATGAAAGGCTATAGCCAGAAAGGCTATGGGCGTATTATCAGAGACCATTTGTACTGCAGATTCACAGGTTGTTACATTGTGAAGGAGCACTTCTCCACTCCCACTGTGATAACACTACTGCTGAGATTACAGGAAGTGCAGGGGGAAGGGAGAGACATTCTGCTACACAGTGTAACAACAGCTTATGAAGCCAGAGCACAGAGAGCTTCTGTAGCACGTCCATAGCTCATCAGGCTCATTAGCATAATTTTAAAAGTTGATTTTAGAAGGAAGGAGGCCATAGATAACAAATACAAGAAAATGATCAAAATCAAGGTGTCTGCATCTAGTAAGTCACGCTTTACTTTGATGGTAGATTAACTAGCATATGAGAGATGTCAATGTCCCCTCTGTTTCTCTGAGGCCTTCTGGGCATGTCGCATATTAAGTGCAGATTTACCATGCAGTATTTCCAGGCAGTAAATCCTCAGAGCAATAAAGTAGCATTGTGTAGTATGAACTCCCTCCCCTGCCACAGCAAAATTGGTGCATTAAACACATCAGAAACCACTTGATTTCAGCTGGAAATGCATGCATAATCTCTGCATATTTATCATTGGGATAAATTCTACAGCCATTACGCTACATGTGCAGTTACCCTACACTTTTGAATTATTCACACAACTGCTTGCAGTTTTTGCCTGAAATGTTAAGCGTGATGTTATTAATGGGGCAAAAGAAAAAGTCTCTGGTATGGAGGAAAAATTCCAAAAAAGCCCTCCCTATTTTCAGCTCCTGATCCTATTTCTAAAGCCTCAGGCACCAATATCAGCGAAACAGCACTGGCTTATTCTTTTTCATTAAATGTGTGGAGGCTGAAAATCCTTTACATAAAAATAAGATTAATATGGATGTTATAGCCTCGATCCTAGAGGGTCAAACATAACATGAAATTGTCTTTAAAGGGTTTCATACAGGCTATTAAGAAGATAAAATGGTTAACTTATTGATGCGAAGTGACTGTTCTTTATAATGTTGCTATGCTACAGACAGAATTGCTTTTTAGACATTATGTTCAGTCTACACTGTACAGGCTTTAGGTCTTCCGTGCTATTACTTCCAATCTTTCAGCTTTAGACAAGTGGAAGGTGAGGTATTAATAGGACTTTCAGGTCTCATACAACAATCATGCCCTAGTTTTACCTACTGAAACCCTAAATAGCATGGGGAGAGAAATCAATGAATTATATGGGGGTTAATCCACCATAGCCAAAGGTTATGCCACAAATGACGAATATTTAGAGATCAACCTAATGGAGATTGGGGGATAATTAGGTCTATGACCGATAAGAATAGAGTTAGTCAGATAGCTCCTATTGACTTTGATGGAGAGCTGTAACTTGTAGCCAAAGGTTATGTTGAAATGGGACATTTGGAAATGGTTGTATGTTCATACATTGTCAACTTATCCTTATCATAAGTGATCAATATCCGAAATGTAGTGTCCAATACCTAAGTGACAGGACATTACTTTATTTGTCACATAGCCTTGTGAAGATCAGTCCCATTCAAATGAGACATTGAATATACATGGCATTAGCGTGGTAAGAAGTGAGGAGACCACAACATTCAGCAGCGTGATAGTGTAGATATACACCTTTGTGACTAATGGGTATCTCCCAGGTATTAATTTATTCTTAAATGGTTGTTTACTATAACAAACTTTCCTCATGGAGAAAAAAAACCAAACACACGAACCTGTGTAACAAAGTGCTTCTCCTCCACTACTTTGGCTCTTATCATCCTCCTTCTCTCTTCCATCTATTTTCACTCTGAAATATCTGTGATTCTGTCTTGCTAGCAGGAAGAAAATATGCTCTCATGAGGTGTCAGATTACGAGAAAATGCACCTAAGGGGAGGGGCACCAGTGAGTCACAGCAGCTAGGGCACCACTACCAGCTAAGAGATACCTGTACATTTATAGACATATTACAAGCTTACAAGTCACATTTTGTTCAGAAAAACATTGTTACTTCTCACACACACTGTGGACTATTGGTTTCTGTTGAAAAGTGATGTATGTTGTACGTTGAATAACACAAAACTATAAAAAGTGATGCCTCTAAAATTATTATTTTTTTCATTAACAATAAAAGAATACACTTAAACATCTCAGGTGACAAGTAAAACACTGCTAAAATGTTATAATATTTTTTATGGCATAAGTATTTAAAAAATTGGATGAAACTGATCTCTATGACCTGTAATAGTCATAATATTGGCTGTACCAAGCTTTTACAGATTATTTAAAATTATAGCATTTGAATTTGCATAAATATTCAGTGTCAGGGCCCACCCGAGGATTCTACGATCCCCCGGTGGGTCAGTCTAAATACACGTGAACAGATCAATTTAAGAAAGTGCTACTGTATATGTAAAAACACTTTCTGTCGGGACTGTTATTGTGTTGGGATAGGCCCAATCCTGTGATAATCTGGTGAATTTTTTTTCTATACATTTCAATAATTATGTTTTCTAGGATTTTTTAAGAGGTAAAAAATCAATGGGAAATTACAGGGGAAAACATCCGAGGTGAACGTAGAGGAGGGGGGGGTGAATATCAGGATCTATAAATAAATAGCATGGCTTAACACTAGTGTTCTCTTCCAAATAATCCCCTGACATTGGTTTAATACTACGTGACAACCCAGGTGAATATGTTTTTTGGCTTTATTGGCTGGTTAAAATGAATAAAGGCATGCATTTTCACTCGAGCGCAGAAAAACTTCCCAATATACATGCCCTGTGTCTTTCATAATGATACAGAAATTCTCGGCAAGATAATGGCGAGAAAAGGTTATCGGATTGAGAGGGAAAGGTGATTGCAACTGAAATGGAATTAAATGGATTATTTAATGTGCTGAATCCACCAGTCAAATTATGACAACCAGCAGTCCGGGAGATGTGCAATGGCCTGATTTAAAGGGGCATGTGTGAAAAAAAAAAAGTCTGCTGCACGTTGAGAAATATTCACACTCTGAATACAGATAGTCCTGCTGTAGTAGGGGTTATACAGCAGTTATATGGATGGGCCCAGTTCACTGCGCTGCAAGTTTCTTGTGAATTCTCAGTTTGAAGAGAGTGAGGGGAACTAAAAGCGAAGGTACACACCGATCTCCGCAGACGATAATGTATCTTCTGTTACCATACTGTTGTGTATCCGTTATTTATAGAAGGAATAAAAGACGTGGATTGCCGGATATTTTTCCACTATAATAAAAAAGTGAAGTGGAAGGTGGGAATGTGGATGTTTCCATGTTTTTTAAGAAGACAGGATTGGGATTTGTGTGAAGCCAAAGTTTGATTTTGCTAAACTTTAGGTAAAAAAACCACACATTCTGGAGCCCTACCAGGGGTCATGATAAAGGATATAATTAGGGGAGATGTATTAATCTGTCAATGCCAGAAAACTGTCGGAATCTGCACCTGAAATGTTCTGTGCCAAATTAATTGAAAGTATTTGACCATTTTTAAGCAGTTCTCCAACTTGTCCAAAAAAGTGGGTGTGTCCGGATAGAAAATAGCCTGTGCGGCAAAAATTCAGTCAGTGCGCCAGAAAATTCAATATTGCGGTGCAGCAAAGTACAACTCTACAATCTTATACTGCACCAGATTCATCATCCAGCATCAGACACAGCGATTAATCCGCCACAGAAGTGAACTGTCTGGTTCTACTCTCCCTGATTAAACACAGACACATTCTACAATCTTTTCCGTTGCCTCTATGTTTTAAAGGGCAACATGTCGCAGAATTTCACATGTCAGGGTTAATGGTATGTAAGTTCCATGCTAACAAAACAAACAGATGATTTGACGATATCTGCTGGTTTACTTTTCAAGAAAAAATTGAGAGAAAAGATATTGAGTATGGTTGTGTTGTAATGGTGACTCCATGACTTCGGGCGTGCTTTAGATACCACATGACTCAGCCCCAGAAAGTTGAATAGAGATTGGTGTCTATTCTAAATGTGATTCTAATAACCAACATCAGCAATATCTTAGTCACATACATGTACTTTTATGCATAGTGTGACCTGTAGCAGAATGCCATAATTTGATATGTGAATCCTTTGCCAGGTCCCTTAAAGTAAAATTATAGTGAAACGTTTTTAAAACCTGATCGCCATCTTCATCAAACCAAAGTCCCCTGGAATTGCAGCTATGACAGCTCCAAACTCTAAGGATCTTGACACCAGCTCCATCTTAGCATTGTTTAATAGGCTATCTAGTGTCAGACATCTGCTCCAAATCCGACCACCCTGACAGTAAAGAGTCTAATTAGTGAACGTGCCTAAACTAATTGCACATGAACAGTGGGGGATAGAGAAAAAAATCCAACTGTACCAGAATGGTTGAAGCGAACATATTAATGGATGTAAAAAGCTGTGCGATCATGGAGGTAACAGCCTTATTAATTAGATAACATGTAACATAGTGGAGGGGTATGGCGTTACTAAGTTATAGCTAGATTGTCTAAGTATCCGCTGAATCATCATCTTGTGAATACATATGAGGCCATCGTCAGCTGGATCTTCAATGACTCAACTCGAATAAGAAATGTTTCGAGCGTCATAGTCCATCTGCACAATCACTACCAAAAGCCAAGGCACAGAATTATAAAAGAAGAGATGCACATACACCCCTTAACTACACGGACATCGCCACAATAATATCCTAATATCGGCTGATGAAAGGTAAATTAGTTATTGACCATTTCTAAACTATTTAACAATTCTCCTAGCACAGAAACGGTTCTGGTTGATATATCCCCCTGAATATAGGTTAATGAAGATAAGTATACTGGGCTCTTCGATAGAGGTGCATTAAAGCGACTCCTGTAAACTAATCGCCAGTCTCCATGGTTTCATATAACACTGACAAGGTATATATTAACATACCTCAGCTGGAAGCAGGTAGGAATAGAACGGCTTCATCTTTGTAACTAGATCTCATTGAAAAGGTCACAATTCCACAAATTTCGATTCAGGAGGAACCAGTCTGAGCAACCATCGACGGTAATGCCCTCTGGGATCTTCCTGTCCCCAAGACGCCACATGTGGGTGTCACATTCGAGGAACAACCTGTCCAGACCTTGCTTTCTGATAAATCTGCAACAACAAGAGAAGTGACAAAATGATAAAGAAGATCTCTAAATATTAAAAGGCAGAAAGCATCAAGAGACATTTAGAGAATATAAAAAACCACACAAACTATAATACATACAATACAGGGGCGTCATTACACAATTGCTGTTTTCTTAGCTCAAAACCAGGAGGGATGACACTATGATTAGAGTGGTAGTGCTATGTATATAGTACTAGTTATACTAGCTTTGGAGTTTCCCACAATTATTTTTTTTTTAATTAAAGAGTCCAGTACCATAGGCGATTCATTTTTTGGAGCCTAATGTGAAAGTAGTGCCAGCAAGGAGCAACATTAATCCGTTCTTTAGAACCTATTCCAGCTTCAGCTCAAAAAAATGCATGGAAAAACTACGGACAAATGGTACTTTTAATTTTTTTTCTGGTACAGATTTTCAGCCAAAGCTATAAGTGTATAATGAATAATATATAGACGGATGACTAGTATTTCTCCCTACAGATGGAATTATGTCTTATTTTAGGCTTCAAAAAAGCAAGACAAACTTCTTGGCCTTTTTGCAGGGTACGGGACAAAAAGTGGGCCCCACAGGGAAGAGGGCAAGATGGGCCAGCATGGGGAAGTATTGGATAGTGAAATCTAATATAGCCTGCGCCAAAAAACTGTAGCTAAAATCTACTCTAACTCGGGACTGGGGTTGACTTAATACACGGCACAAGGGTGTAGCAACAGAGTTACTAAGGCCTGGTTCACATCTCCATTAGGTCTTTGGTCATTGTTAGCCAAAACCAGTTGTAGTCGAAGATGACTTGCACCAATTCTGTGTGTCGACCACTCACAGGTATGGCTCCCAATAACCATAAGACCTAACAGAGATGTGAAATGGACCTAAGTGGTTGCAATTAAAATGTCCACAGCATGTCCCATGCCAAGTGCGTCGATCATTAGGACTCATGCACAAGCACCAATCTTCATAACATGGTCGATTGTCTTTATATGGCAGTTTTTAAATCAAGGGTTATGAACCTCATGCCTCAGGTGACTGGAAGATACTATAATAATAATAATTCTCTAAAATTCTTTATTTATATAGCGCTACAGATTAACACACGCTGACACAAAGTATGTTAGAGTGATGTGGGAGGAAACTGGAGGACCTGGAGTAAACCCACGCAAACACAGAGAGAAATACAAACTTTTGCAGATGTTGACTGGGTGTGACTTGAATACCAAAGCATTTGGTTTTGTTTTTTTCTCTTTTTTAAGCTTTATATATTTTTGGCATTTCCTTTAAACCCTATACCCCGTGTATGACATGCTAAAAAATAAAGAAAGCGGAAACAAAAAAAACCCCTTGGATTAAACATGTTCTACATTTCCTGGTTGCAGACAGGCTGAAAATGGTTAGTGGTGCCGCAAATAGTGATTGTTTGTGCAGTGATGGCAAACCTATGGCACAGGTGCCAGAGGCGGCACTCAAGCCCTTTTGTGGGCACCGGGCCATCACCCCAGTACCCCAGACAAGACTCAAAGAATTTCCTGCAGTCCCAAGCAACTAAAAGATGCTGGTTCAGTCATATTTTTTACTTTACTTCGCTACTGGGACTGTAGGAAGAGGGAGAATGAGTAGACAGGGTCGAATTATTTTAGGACCTCCTGCTGGCCCCGCGATCCTGGGTACAGAGGGACACCTGGCAAGAGTAAAATGATGAAAATTTTCCATCTTTCTACTGTGTTGCTGTCTCAGGAGGCCAATATGATTGAAAGTTGTGTGAACAGGGAACAAAAGTTAACTGCTTAATTTTTGGTTGGCACCTCGCGATGGGGGGTTTTGGGTTGCAGTTTGGGCAATCGGCCCTCTAAAAGGTTCGCCATCACTGGCTTAGTGGGATCTCTTACCAGGAATTCCTGGGTAAAGTAAAGAGCAGCAGATACTTGGACAGCATAAGAACAGGAGCTGCTGGGAAGTCATAAAAAATTAGCCCATTTATTTTATATTAAGGCCCCCCAACTTTAGCTGCATGAAATATATTATTACCTTACCCTTAAATAGTCTGGGGTTGAGGAAAAAAGTATTTTTTGGGACTAAGATCCATATTAGATTGATAAAAGTCTGAAACCCTTACTACATCCTCACTCCCACCGATAAGCTATACAAAGCTTTTTACTTTCCAGGTCTATGACATCAGGACCATCATTCAAATGGTCTGGAAACCGGGCTGAGCTGCAATACCAGGCAAAGCCACTAACTACGTATGGCACTTGGTTGTCCGAGTACTGTTGTCTCTTAAACAACTGATCAGTAAAGATACGAGAAGGGGTCTTCCACCAATCATAAAAGGACAAGTCAAGGACGTTTGGGTTTCAGTAACAACCAAATGACATTTTTTGTAAGACTTTTTATTCTTTTATTGCACTCAAAAGGAACAGATTTATAATCGTACTGTAATCCTAAAGTAGCTCAATTGCAGTATAAATATCCTTTCTAAGAAAAAAACACAAAAAACAAAGAAAATCCGTTGCGCTGACTACTTTATCACAGTAAGCCGCAGACAGACAAACAAAAAAAGTGCAACACATTATTATTTAGAAATAAATCGTCGTAGGAGTGGACAGGAAATAAGACATCTGCAGGCGAACCTTCCCATAATGTGTCTCGACAATGTCATTGGCACCGAAGCAAAAACAATCGTAGGATGAAATAGGAAGGCTCACAAGTATAAGTTCCTCGGAGGAGAACGGGAGTGCCGAGGCAGCTTTTAATGCCAACAGTAGAATCTCAGGCAATAATGGATAATTTTAGACTTGCTGGCTTGGTATTACAATTATAATAAATGTACCTTTCTACCAGCGCTCGGAAAGAAAATTACTTATAATTTCTGTTTGCATTTGTCCCTTTCTGGTGAAAATCAGTGCTTAGAATTTATCGCATCACGATAAGTGATGATCCCGCTTGTGCCTAGGAATCACGGGGGCCAGAAAGGTGAACACACCTGAGGGTCACTAACTTTTTTTGTGAATAAAGTATGTAAAAAACTGATAATTTACAAAAACAATGGCTACAGTATTCTTTGTTATCGATAGGTTATGACCCCTACTACAAGTCACTGGGAGAGGTTAGCCCATGCAATCAATCAGATATCATTGGGCAAACACTCTACTCTCTTCCTGGCTTTAGTTTTCCAGAAACTAAAGCAAAACTGCCGGCTAACACCACTCTGATATGGTGACCCAACTACAACGTGTCTCATACATCAATTTACTTCAAATTCTCGAAAACCTGTTCATTTTTTTATTTATTCCTTCAGTCTGGAAATAATAAATAATTTTATGTTTATTTTTTTGAAATAAATTTGTTATTTAATTAGGAAATGTTTCTGGGAGGGCCTTTTTGGAGACATGCACTTGCTTCCTGTATTTTCTGCGCGCGCAACAGCGCATCTGCTTGTGGCACGCAAATATAAAGAGACTCAACTGATAATTATTTCATGACAGTTAGAATACAGTGGTTATTCGGTTCATCACAGACCGTGCAGTATCTGTTCATGGACTGACCACAGTGTCCAGGACAGGACACCACAGTGATAAGGATCATAGTATGTGTAGATGTGACAGTCCATTTCCCAGCCGAAAGCAAGTAGCTGAACTCTATTATGTTCTGTTTATGTACACGTTTGGCGTGTTGTCCGTTGATATTTTGTCAGTTTAAGTCTATTCTGTTAGAGGTTGGAAAGGGGGACTTGGCTTCAGGGAAATTAGACAATTAAATTCATCCATTGAGTCGGATTGGTTTGTGAAACTTGTTGTTAGTTCTGGCCTGAAGGATCCTCTTCCAGTAGTTGAAGACTTAGGTAATATGGGTGTCACTCCGCCCAGTAGATTAACCAAAACAGCCGCGCTTCTGCAAGGGTTTCCCCGAAAAGATGTTGTAAAATATATATTTTTTCCAGTGTATATAGCCTGCCAGCCCCTGCCCCAGTGTATATAGCCTGCTGCAGCTGGCGGACAGATCGCACAGAAGATATGCAGGGGTATTTATTTTTTTGACTCGCGTATAAGCCGAGTTTGGGTTTTTCAGCACATTTTGTTTGCTGAAAAACTAGGCTTATACTCGAGTATATAAGTATTTATATTGACTATTTTCCATCCATCTGAAAATTCCTTGGAACCTGCCCTTTACCCTGGTCATGTGATCTCCTGAGAATAACATACGTTATTGTTGTTCAATGGGAATCACCGTGTCAAGCACCAGTTTGCCTCTGTAATGTAACTGCCTAGATTGTACCACCCAGACTCTCCACACGGGGGACCATAAATACTTAGGTGGTGCTGGTGATTGGACACAGTTATAACATACAGGATGGCAGTAAAGCCTCCCTGACTGTATACTTGTAGTGTCTTACAGGAGAATAAATTGAGAAGTGTAATTACAATGTTCCCTAGCAGACATAGATGCCACCATCTCTAGCTGCCTCTGCTATGAGGAATCATGGGATTGATTAAAGACTATGCAGATGTCAATATATTATAATCACAGCATGCCTGCTTAATCAATGCTACCTTAGGCTACATTCACACTGCCATTGCCCGCCGTAGCACGGCGGTCAACGGCAGCGCGCAGGGAGAGGAGGAGGAGGTGAGTGCAGCTCACCCCCGCCCCTCTCCATAGGAACATATGGTGCATGACGCCGTACTACGGAGAAAGATAGGACATGTCCTATCTTTTTCCGGGGTACGAAGCGGTATGGTGCCGCACGCTCCCGTTGGGCACCATGCGCCCATTGCCGTCTATGGGGATGTATATCGGCTGTATATACGTCCCTCATATGGCAGTGTGAATGTAGCCTTAACTTTTATTGTTTAGCTTGAGATGGCTGTTCTCAAATAAAATGAGTATTGGCATTCTTATGATTGCTCCAGTGGTGGTCCCAGTGGTCAGACCACCAGCCATCGGACACCTATCCTCTGAATCTTTGTATACCATCATTGTGAGACTTGTTCATGTCAGACTTTATATGAAATTAGATAATTAATTGGAAAATTCTTAGAATATCTTTCTTAGAACATGACAACTTACATTACCCAAAAAGTATTGTTATATACATATTTAACAAAATCACTGGTGTCCTTTAGGGGAGGAACTATGGCAATAATACAAATGTCACATGGTACACATTTGTAGCCTCTGACGAGAGAAATAAAATAATACCTGCTCTAACACATATGCCATCATACTGTCACAGTAGGGGATGGAACTAGTTCACTCTGCTACTCCACTTCAGCAATACTTGTTTTTTTACAATATTTGTAAAGAGGAGGAGCTCTGTAGATGATGACTCCACCCATGAGGAAGCGGGATGGAAAACCCACCACTGCAGTTAGTCTGGCCATGGAGTTTTCCGTTTTGTGCCAATTAGCAATAAAAAAATGTGTGTCACAGCCAGGTCACAACCTTCACATTCCAACTTTGCTACAAAAAGGACAGTCATTTGGTAGTTATGGCAACACGGTCATTCTTGCACTCTTGGAATTTCTTTTACTATTAAAAAGTGATGTTTATTGGCATGCTCAATATCTAAAAGCTCAACCTTCAGAAATTCATAACTTGGTCGTTTCCATTTCGTATAATGCTTTACTTTGTCACCTCGATAAAATCCGAGAGAAAAAAAAAAAAATTACCGGCTGCAGTATATAATTTGTGTTTGCAATGAAGCAGCGACATAGAAGGGAAAGGAATCTAATCCGTATCCTGATGATTACTGTAATTTGTATAGGTTCTATTAATGAAACCGGCTAGAAAATAGAGAATATGCCCGGGTATTGCGGGACCACTCTGCTTTCTAATTACAAGGGCTCCTGCTCCATAAAGGAAAGTCTACGATACCAAAACACGAGTTTATTTATCTTCATACTGACAGGAAATATATAGCGCTGTTTATTATGTGCATACACTATCTGCTTCTTATATTTACATTCTCATAGGCCCTGATAGGGGATAGCATACTGAGCGCATCACACGCAGACTTGACAGCCATGTAAATATTGGCCTACAGGCTCACACGGTTTTTCTTTCCTTACAAGCTAAAAAAACTGTAGAGTCTATTTTATACATTCAAGGTTGCAGTCGTGTATAAAGGGGTTTTGTCGGATTAAAATATTCAACTATATGAAACCCCCATGGTTTAGCTGCTGAAAGCCACAAATCCATGCTCCAGTGAATCCTTGTGACATCATGTCCATCAGTGACCAATCACATGGCCTGGTCAGCTGAGAACAGTAATATATGACCTTTTGCAAAATATCATTATTAGAGTGGTTAACATTATGACTTACACCACTGGGGTATTGGGCTAAATTATAATAAACTTTGTATGTAGCTTACATTTAGCATATCTGCTATGGTACTAATGGGTTTTATGGGTTGAGTTGTGGTCAGGTACATACACACTAAGACTACGTGCCAAAATCGGTTGTGAAAAACATTAACTTTTAAATTGCACCATTCTGTCATCTATTTTTTTTAGAGATCCATGGTTGAATGAGTAAATATTCCAATGCATTGAAATTTTTACAAATTTTTGTGTGAACTTAAAGAAAATCTACCATCAAAATTAAGCATGATAAACCAGGGACACTCACTCATAGATCCAGGCACTGTGACTGTGGTAATCGTCTTATATTTGTTATCCATGGCCAATTATTATTAGTATTATTAATTGGAAAATTCTTAATTATGCTAATGAAAGGCTATAGCCAGAAAGGCTATGGTAGTATTATCAGAGACCATTTGTGCTGCAGATTCACAGGTTGTTACATTGTGAAGGAGCACTTCTCCACTCCCACTGTGTTCACACTGCTGCTGAGATTACAGGATGTGCAGGCAGAGGGCTTCTGTAGCAAGTCTATAGCCCATCAGGCTCATTAGAATAATTTAAAACGTTGATTTTAGAAGGAAGGAGGGCATAGATAACAAATAAAAGAAGATTAGCGCAGTAAAGGTGTCCGCATCTAGCAAGTCATGCTTGACTTTGATGGTAGATTAACTAGCATATAAAAGATGACAATTTAGAATAGACAGTCTTAAACTTAGAGTGACTTATCATCAAGCATTATACTCTATGAAATTGGTTAGATTAAAAGCTTTCTAGTCTACCTTTGCAATCTTTTATTTTAGACAAGATTAGTATCCCCCCCCCCCATCTGTTTCTCTGCGGCCATCTGGGCATGTTGCGTATTAAGTGCGGATTTACCATGCAGTATTTCCAGGCAGTAAATCCTCGGAGCAATAAAGTAGCATTGTGTAGTAGGAACTTCGTCCCCTGCCACAGCAAAATTCAAAATTGGTGCATTAAACCCATCAGAAACCACTTGATTTCAGCTGGAAATGCATGCATAATCTCTGCATATTTATCATTGGGATAAATTCTACAGCCATTACGCTACATGTGCAGTTACCCTTACACTTTTGAAATTATTCACACAACTGCTTGCAGTTTTTTGCCTGAAAAAGCGGATGTTATTAATAGGGGCAAAAGAAAAAGGTCTCTGGTATATGGAGAAAATTCCAAAAAACTCTCCCTATTTTCAGCTCCTGATCCTATTTCTAAAGCCTCAGGCACCAATATCAGAGAAACAGCACTGGCTTATTCTTTTTCATTAAACTGTGTGGAGGCTGAAAATCCTTTACATAAAAATAAGATTACTATGGATGTTATAGCCTCGATCCTAGAGGGTCAAACATAACATGAAATTGCTTCTTAAAGTGTTTCATACAGGCTACTTAAGAAGATAAAATGGTTTAACTTAATTGATGCTGAAGTGACTGTTCTTTATAATGTTGCTATGCTACAGACAGAATTGCTTTTTAAGACATTATGTTCAGTCTACACTGTACAGGCTTTTAGGTCTTCCGTGCTATTTACTTCCAATCTTTTCAGCTTTAGACAAGTGGAAGGTGAGGTATTAATAGGATTTCAGGTTCGCAGTACAACAATCATCATGCCCTAGTTTTACCTACTGAAACCCTAAATAGCATGGGGAGAGAAATCAATGACATTATATGGGGGTTAATCCACCATAGCCAAAGGTTATGCCACAAATGACGAATATTTAGAGATCACTCTAATGGAGATTGGGGGATAATTAGGTGTATGACTGATGTTAGTCAGATAGCTCCTATTGACTTTGATGGAGAGCTGTAACTTGTATCCAAAGGTTATGTTGAAATGGGACATTTGAACACGGTTGTTCATGTTTCATACATTAGTCACTTATCCTTATCATAAGTGATCAATATCCGACATGTAGTGGTCCAATACCTAAGCTGACAGTGACATTACATTTATTTGTCACATAGCCTATGTGAAGATCAGTCCCATTCAAATGAGACATTGAAATATACATGGCATTGGATTGGTAAGAAGTGAGGAGACCACAACATTCAGCAGCGGTGATAGTGCTAGATATACACTTTTGTGACAAATGGGTATCTCCCAGGTATCAATTTATTCTTAAATGGTTGTTTACTATTAAACAAACTTTCCATCATGGTAAAAAACCAACACACGAAACCTTGTAACAAAGTGCTTCCTCCTCCACTTACTTTGGCTCTTATCATCCTCCCTTCCTCCTTTCCAATCTACTTTTCACTCTGAAATATCTGCTGTATTCTGTCTTGCTAGCAGGAAGAACATATGCTCTCACTGAGGTGTCAGATTACAGAGAAAATCTACACAAAGGGGAGGGGCACCAGTGAGTCACAGCAGCTAGGGGACCACCTACCAGCTAAGAGATACCTGTACATTTATAGACATATTACAAGCTTACAAGTCACATTATGTTCAGAAAAAACATTGTTACTTCTCACACACACAGGACTATTGGTTTCTGCCAAGTATCTCGAAAAGTGATGTATGTTGTACATTGAATAACACAAAATTATAAAAAGTGGAATCTAAAATCATTTTTTTTTCATAAGCAATACAAATATTCACTTAAACATCTCATGAGACAAGTAAAACACTGCTAAAATGGTATAATATTTATTATGGAATAAATATTCAAAAAATGGATGAAACTGATTTCTATGACCTGTATGTAATAGTCATAATATTGGCTCTTATAGATTATTTTAAATTATAACTTGTGAAGTCACATAAATATTCAGGGACAGGGCCCACCCGAGGATTCTCCGATTCTCCGGTGGGTCAGTCTGGCGCTGCCAAAGTACATGTGAACAAAATCTATTTAAAGAAAGTACTGTATATGTACAAATCACTTTGTGTCGGGACTGTAATCTGTGTTGGGACTCAGGCCCAAATCCTGTGATAATCTGGTGAATTTTTTTTCTATACATTTCAATAATTCATGTTTTCTAGTATTTTTTTAAGAGGTATAAATCAATGGGAAATTACAGGAAAACATCAGAGTGAACGTAGAGGAGGGGGTTGAAATATCAGGATCTATAAATAAATACCATGGCATTAACACTAGTGTTCTCTTCCAAATAATCCCCCTGACATTGTTTAATACTACGTGACAACCCAGTGAATATGTGTTTTATGCTTGAATTGGCTGGTTAAAATGATAAAGGCATGCATTTTCACTCGAGCGCAGCAAAACTTCCCAATTATCCATTGCCCTGTGTCCTTTCATAATGATACAGAAATTCTCGGCAAGATAATGGACGAAAAGGTTATCGGATTTGAGAGGGAAAGGTGATTGCAACTGAAATGGAATTAAAATGGATTATTTAACATGTGTGCTGAATCCAACCAGTCAAATTATGACAACCAGCAGTCCGGGAGATGTGCAATGGCCTAGATTTAAAGGGGCATGTGGTGGGAAAAAAAAAAGTCTGCTGCACGTTGAGAAAATATTCACACTCTGAATACAGCATAGTCCTGCTGTAGTAATCCTGCTGTAGTAGGGAGTTGTACAGCAGTTTATATGGATGGGGCCAGTTCACTGCGCTGCAAGTTTCTTGTGAATTCTCTGTTTGAAGAGAGTGAAATGGAAACCAAAAACAGAAGGTCTCACTACCGATCTCCGCAGACGTCAATGTATCTTCTGTTACCTACTGTTGTGTATCCGTTATTTATAGAAGGAATAAAAGACGTGGATTGCCGTGATATTTTTTCCACTATAAATAAATGAAAGTGAAGTGGAAGGTGTGAATGTGGATGTTTCCATGTTTTTAAGAAGACCAGGATTGTGGAGTTGGCGAGCCAAAGTTTTGATTTTGCTAAACTTTAGGTAAAAAAACAACAACACTCTGGAGCCCTACCATTGGGTCATGATGAAGGACAAAATTGGGGGAGATGTATTAATCTGTCAGTGGCATAAAAAATAATTGAAAGTTTTAAACCATTTTTAAGCAGTTCTCCAAAGTGTCCAAAAAAGGGGCATATCCTCGGTAACAAGTGGGCGCGTCTGGATAGAAATTAGCACATGCGGCAGAAAACTCAGTTTGTGCGCCAGAAAATTCAATATTGCGGTGCAGCAAATTAGACCAACTAAAAAGAGGTTATACCTCACCAGATTCATCATCCAGCATCAGCCACAGCGATTAATCCGGCACAACAGTGAACTGTCTGGTTCTACTCTCCTCTGATCTAAACACAGACACATTCATACATCTTTCCCGTTGCCGCTTTGTTTTAAAGGGAACATGTCAGCAGAATTTCACATGTCAGGTTAATGGTATGTAAGTTCCATGCTATACAAAACAAACACGAATTTGACGATATCTGCTAGTTTATTTTTCAGAAGTAAAATTGAGAAAAGATACTTGTGGAGCTTGAGTCATGTGGGTTTGTTTTAAATGGTGACTCCATGACTCGGGCAGCTGCTTTAGACACCCACATGACTCGGCCCCAGAAGTTGAATAGAGATTGGTGTCTATTCTAAATGTGATTTCTAATAACCAAATCAGCACATATCTTAGTCACATACATGTTACTTTTATGCATAGTGTGACCTGTAGCAGCATGCCATTAATTTGATATGTGAAATCCTGTTGCCAGGTTCCCTTTAAAGTAAATTTATATTGAAACGTTTTAACACCTGATCGCCATCTTCATCAAACCAAAAGTCCCATGGAATTGCAGCTATTACAGCTCCAAACCTTAAGGATCTTACACCAGCTCCATCTTAGCATTGTTTAATAGGCTATCTAGTGTCAGACTATCTGCTCCAACTCCGCCCACCTGACAGTAAAGAGTCTAATTAGTGAACTTGCTAAACTAATTGCACATGAACAGTGGGGGATAGAGAAAAAATTCCAACTGTACCAGAATCGGTGAAGCGACACCTATTAATGGATGTAAAAAGCTGTCGATCATGGAGGTAACCAGCCTTATTAATTAGATAACATGTAACATAGTGGAGGTATGGCGTTACTAAGTTATAGCTAAGTATGTCTAAGTATCCGCTGAATCATCATCTTGTTGAATACATATGAGGCCATCGTCAGCTGGATCTTCAATGACTCAACTCGAATAAGAAATGTTTTCGAGCGTCATAGTCCATCTGCTACAATCACTACCAAAAGCCAAGGCACAGATTATAAAAAGGAAGATGCACATTACACCCCTTTAACTACACGACATGGCCACAATTAATATCCTTAATATCAGGCTGATGAAAGGTAAATTAGTTTATTGACATTTCTAAACTATTTAACAATTCTCCTAGCACAGAAACGTCTGGTTGATATATCCCCCTGAATATAGGTTAATGAAGATAAGTATACTGTGCTCTTCGTATAGAGGTGCATTAAAGCGACTCCTGTAACTAATCGCCAGTCTCCATGGTTTCATATAACACTGACAAGGTATATATTTAACATACCTCAGCTGGAAGCAGCGTGTAGGAATAGAACCGCTTCATCTTTGTAACTAGATCATCATTGGAAAAGGTCACATATTCCACAAATTTCCGATTCAGGAGGAACCAGTCTGAGCCACCATCGACGGTAATGCCCTCTGGGATCTTCCTGTCCCCAAGACGCCACATGTGGGTGTCACATTCGAGGAACAACCTGTCCAGACCTTGCTTTCTGATAAATCTGCAACAACAAGAGAAGTGACAAAATGATAAAGAAGATCTTCTAAATTATTAAAAGGCAGAAGCATCAAGAGACATTTTAGAGAATAATCAAAAAACACAACAAACTAAAATACAATACAATACAGGAGCGTCATTACACAATGCTGTTTTCTTAGCTCAAAACCAGGAGGGATTACACTATGATTAGAGTGGTAGTTGCTATGTATTACTAGTACTAGTTAATACTAGCTTTGGAGTTTCCCACAATTTTTTTTTTATTAAAGAGTCCAGTACAATAGGCGATTCAATTTTTTGGAGCCTAATGTCGAAAGTAGTCCAGCAAGGAGCAACATTAATCCTGTTTCTTTAGAACCTACTTCCAGCTTCAGCTCAAAAGAATGCATGGAAAAACTACCGGACAAATGGCTACTTTTAATTTTTTTTCTGGTACAATTTCCAGCCAAAGCCATAAGTGTATAATGAATAATAAATATAGACGGATGACTAGTATTTCTACCTCCAGATGAAATTATGTCTTATTTTAGGCTTCAAAAAAGCAAGACAAACTTCTTTTTGCAGGGTAGGGGACAAAAAGTGGGCCCTACAGGGAAGAGGGCAAGATGGGCCAGCATGGGGAAGTATTGGACAGTGAAATCTAATATAACCTGTGCCAAAAAACTATAGCTAAAATGTACTCTAATTTGGGACTGGCATTGACTTAATACACGGCACAAGGGTATAGCAACAGAGTTACTAAGGCCTGGTTCACATCTCCATTAGGTCTTTGGTCATTGTTAGCCAAAAATAGTTGTAGTCGAAGATGACTTGCACCAATTCTGTGTGTCGACCACTCACGGTTGTGGCTCCCAATAACAGAAGGAAATAACTGAAGACCTAACAGAGATGTGAAATGGACCTAAGTGGTTGCAATTCAAATGTCCACAGCATGTCCCATGCCAAGTGCGTCGATCATTAGGACTCATGCACAAAGCACCAATCTTCATACAATGGTCGATTGTCTTTATATGGCAGTTTTTTAAATCAAGGGTTATGAACCTCATGCCTCAGGGCTGAAGAATACTATAATCATAATAATTCTTCATAATAATTCCTTTATTTATATAGCGCCTACAGATTACACAGCGCTGCACAGAGTATGTTTTAGAGTGTGGGAGGAAACTGGAGGACCTGGAGTAAACCCACGCAAACACAGAGAGAACATACAAACTCTTTGCAGATGTTGACCTGGGTGGGACTTGAATACCAAAGCATTTGTTTTGTTTTTTCCTTTTTTAAGCTTTATATATTTTTTGGCATTTCTTTTTAACCCTATACCCCGTGTATGACATGCTAAAAAAATAAAGAAAGTGAAACCAAAAAAAAACCCTTGGATTAAACATGTTCTACATTTCCTGGTTCAGACAGGCTGAAAATGTTTAGTGGTGCCGCAAATAGTGATTGTCTAAGTGCAGTGATGGCAAACCTATGGCACAGGTGCCAGAGGCGGCACTCAGAGCCCTTTTTGTGGGCACCCGGGCCATCGCCCCAGCACACCAGACAAGACTCAAAGAATCTTCCTGCAGTCCCAAGCAACTTAAAAGATGCTGCTTTCAGTCATATTTTTATACTTACTTCGCTACTTGGGACTGTAGGAAGAGGGAGAATGAGTAGACAGGGTCGAATTATTTTAGGACCTCCTGCTGGCCCGCGATCCTGGGTACAGAGGGACACTGGCTAAAATGATGAAAATTTTCCAACTTTCTACTGTGTTGCTGTCCTCAGGAGGCCAATATGATTGAAAGTTGTTGAACAGGGAACAATAAGTTACTGCTTTAATTTTTGGTTGGCACCTCGCGATAAATAAGGGGGGTTTTGGGTTGCAGTTTGGGCACTCGGCCTCTAAAAGGTTCGCCATCACTGGCTTAGTGGGTATCTCTTAACAGGAATTTCCTGGTAAAGTAAAGAGCAGCAGATACTTGGACAGCATAAGAACAGGAGCTGCTGGGAAGTCATGAAAAATGAGCCCATTTATTTTATATTAAGGCCCCCAACTTTAGCTGCATGAAATATATTTATTACCTTACCCTTAAATAGTCCTGGGGTTGAGAAAAAAGTATTTTTTTGGGACTAAGATCCATATTAGATTGATAAAAGTCTGAAATCCTTACTACATCCTCACTCCCACCGATAAGCTATACAAAGCTTTTTACTTTCCAGGTCTATGACATCATGTCCATCATTCAAATGGTCTGGAAACCGGGCTGAGCTGCAATACCAGGCAAAGCCACTAACTAATGTAGGGCACTATGGTTGTCCGAGTACTGTTGTCTCTTCAAACAACTGATCAGTAAAGATACGAGGAGTGGGTCTTCCACCAATCTTAAAAGGACAAGTCAAGGACGTTTGGGTTTCAGTAAAACCCAAATGACATTTTTTGTAAGACTTTTTATTCTTTTTATTGCACTCAAAAGGAACAGATTTTATCATTGTACTGTAATCCTAAAGTAGCTCAATTGCAGTATAAATATTCCTTTCTAAGAAAAATACACAAAAAAACAAAGAAATCCTGTGCGTTGACTACTATTATCACAGAGTACGCCGCAGACAAACAAAAAAAGTGCAACACATTATTATTTAGAAATAAATCGTCGTCGGAGTGACAGGAAAATAAGACATCTGCAGCCTAACCTTCCCATAATTGTTACTCGACAATTGTCATTGGCACCGAAGCAAATACAATCGTAGGATTGAAATAGGAAGGCTCACAAGTCATAGTTCCTCGCGAGGAGAACGGGAGGTGCCGAGGCAGCTTTTAATGCCAACAGTAGAATCTCAGGCAATAATGGATAATTTTAGACTTGCTGCTTGGTAATTACAATTATAATAATATGTACTTATCTACCAGCGCTCGGAAAAGTAAAATTACTTATAATTTCTGTTTGCATTTGTCCCCTTTTCTGGTGAAAATCAGTGCTTAGAATTTTATCGCATATCACAGATCAGCTGATGATCCCGCATTGTGCCTAGGAATCACTGTGGGGCCAGAAAGGTGAACACTTACCTGAGGGTCACTAACTTTTTTTGTGAATAAAGTATGTAAATAAACTGATAATTTACAAAAACAATGGCTACAGTATCTTTTGTTATCGATAGGTTATGACACCTACTCAAGTCACTGGGGAGAGGTTAGCCCATGCAAATCAATCAGATATCATCTGGGGCAACTACTCTACTCTTCTTCCTTTGCTTTAGTTTCCCAGAACTAAAGCAAAACTTGCAGGCTAACACCATCTGATATGGTTAGACCCAACTCAACGTGTTCTCATACATCATATTTACTTCAAATTCTCGAAAAACCTTTCATTTTTTTTAATTTTATTCCATTCAGTCTGGAAATAATAAATAATTCTTATGTTTATTTTTGAATAAAATTTGTTATTTAATTAGGAAATGTTTCTGGGAGGGGCCTTATTGGAGACATGCACTTCCTTCCTGTATTTTCTGCGCAGCACAGCGCATCTGCTTTGTGGCAGCAAATATAAATGAGACTCAACTGATAATTTATTTCATGACAGTTCAGACTACAGTGGTTATTCTGTTCATCACAGACCGTGCAGTATCCTGTTTCATGGACTGACCACAGTGTCCAGGACAGGACACACAGTGATAAGGATCATAGTGATGTATGATGTACAGTCCCTTCTTCCCAGCAGAACAGCAGTGCTGAACTCTATTTATGTTATGTTTATATTACAGTTTGGCGTTGTCAGTTATATTTGTCAGTTTCTAAGCATTGTTATAGGTAATGATTGTTTAGAAGGAAAGAAGCGATTCTGTGCATCAAATATCATGTTGATGAAGGGAGTCCCATCACTTGAACTGTGGTTGGCTGATGAAACTGACCAACCACCAGCATCTGAAACTGCCCTTACAGTCTCCAGGAAGTAAGGCAGCTCTCCCTCAGAGACCAAGAAGTGGCTAGGAAGCTGTATACAGAGCACTACCTATACAGCATATACGGTTACTGCCCTGCCTTACCTATGCCTCTAGAAATACAGTAGAAGGGGTATTAAATCATTGACCCCTCTTCTGATATTGCCCCAATCTTACCCAAGCAAAGGTAACAAATGACCTCCAGAAAACAAGTGTTACCCAAGCAAGTCTACCTCAAAGGGAAGCATAAACATGATAACATTTAGAATTTTTTTTAGTACCGGCATATGTACAGGCAAAAATGTAGGAATTGTAAAATAAATATATACATTTTTCTAATTAAAAAATTAAAATATATTTTCTGGCTGATTAATATGAATATTGTAGTGAAGTAAAGCATAACAAAGACTTAGGCTCTATGATGTATAAAATGATTCCATCATACACTACAATTATAGGGGAATGCATTATACTACCCCTCCCCCAGCAGTATTATGCACATTACTAAAATTGTGTGTGTGTGGGGGGGGGGGGGGTGTACAGTAAAATATCTCATCCGACATGAACTTAATATAAATCAGAGGCAGCTGCTATTGTCTCTAAGCTAATATGTTGCTAATGAGTTTCATGTGTGAATGCCGCTGACCTTCCAGCTTGCCCCTAATTTGTGATTTGTACATTGGGAGTGACACAGGGTGGAGTATGGAAGCAGATGAAGGGGGGTGATAATTAATTATAATGACAGGGATTGACATATACATCTCCCAGAGGATCACTTCTCAGCCCACATCAATAACCCACAATTGCAGATTCCGCTGGCGTAGACCATAGAAGAAGCCCAGTGTTTGTGCGTAGAAACTTCAGTTGTTTGTGGATTTTCTTATGAAAAACATACTTAATATTGGCCATATTATGGAGGACTGAAGGCCTGGATTGGAGTTTTTTAGTTACTGGTAGGAAGCAGAGAGATGAGAAACCTGCTATATATAGCATAATAAAATACTGAAGATAAAAGTATATGTATATGTTATAGCACACACAACAATCACCACCATCACCTCCATACATAAAGAGAAGAATAACAATGATCTAGAATTCTGTCTGTCTGATTATCATGTGGATAGATGGTCACATGAAAGACACAGAATTCAGATACCAGCAGGGGAGGCACCAAACAGAGGAGACTCCCCAGATAGAAAACCTTAAAGTCAACCTGTCACTTAAAAAAAAAACTTAATTAAAAACTATAATTAAAACGCAGTGCCCTTATCACTAAATGGTTCCTTTCCATGGCTGCCATGTTAAAAAAAATCAGTTTGTAAACTTATAAACAACTCACCTCAAATATCCCTACACGAGTCCAATGAGGCCCAGCATATTCAGTGGTGATTGCACGGCCCTGCTTCCTTGTTCCTGATTTACGGTCTCACTACTACAGAACATACTGCTATATTAAACGATGAGCGAAAGCCACTCTCTCATGTGACCAGGGTGAATTAATCTAAGGTCCTGTTACATTTGCACAGTATGCCCCATGTATGTATCTGATCACATGAAATCACAGCAGCCTCATGGAAGGGGAGGAGTAGAAGTCCATGGAGGCATGATGTGATCAGATACATACATAGACGTTGAAACTGGGTAAAGAACATAAGATGACATCACTCTGCTGAGAAGAGGAATGAGACATGGGGAGGAGTAGATAAGAGAGGTTGGAAGAGCAGGACACTCCCACTCTGATGCAAGGTAATATAAGATAAAAATGATTTATGGGCATGTAAGGGAAACAATTTTTAGCTAAAAGAAGTTAGTTAATAAGAATATATGGTCACTAACTGTATTTGTGAAAATGTGGTGACAGGTTTCCTCTAAAGAGGACCTGTCAGTTCGATTGGGGAACCTAGACCAACTACAGGTCCATATGGAATTGTGGTTTAAGATCCCAAATCAACCTTATGAAAGTTTTCTGTGTTCTTTAAATAAAAAAAACAGCCATTTATACTTGCCTAGAAGCACATAAGGCTCGCAGCTGAAGATCCTGGGGCTGGTGCCTGCTCTCGCGTTGCTGGAGTAAAGCACCTAGGGCGCTTGTGCAGTGAAGCTGGTGTGTACTACACTGGCCTCATTTGCTGCAACACACAGGCGCCAAGTAGTCTAAAGAGTGAGGTAAGTAAAAATGTAAATTTTTTATGCACCTATGTAAAAAAAAATCATCCTGACATATTCCCCACTACCAGAAACCCTTTTGAACTAGACACAATTAGATCTTGATGTGTGTCCCTTCACTCAAGATCCGTTCTTCGTGTAGTTTTCAGTGAACCCCAGGAGTAAAGAGGCAGCCATAATGCATATGTAAGATGGGATTAACCCTTTATTAATACCTATCTATGGAATCTTTGCCTATGACAAAACTATTTATTTTCATAGCCCCTTAGTGGTTTCCTCCATGGGAGGCATTACTATGTAGGTTCTTCAGCTTGAGTTCTGAAGACCCAAAGGGGACCTGGCGTTGTGTGTATATAATAAAGTACCATATTCCTACAACAGTGACCCTATAGTAGATTATAGCCTATATGTTGGTTGATGTCTATCATAGTTCTCTCATATTCTCACCTAGCAGGTTCCCATAACAACAATATATCATTCCCACAGGCGAGGTCCCAGTGCCGCAAAGGGTTAATAGAGCCATAATTAATGAGCAATGAGGTTGCGTCAGACCTAATGTCCCATTAACGCAGTCAGGACCATGAAAAGGACTGGGATCTGCAGGGCCACTTGCTATGATGCTAATTGCTCTATACCGAACATGCCCACCTCCATACCGCTACGTGTGAAATGTAACGCTGCATTTTATGGGGTGTGATGCACATAGCGGCGCCGTGTTTACCGCTCACCTGTTATTAAAGCATCGGGGGCTTCCTAACAAATGGTGTTCGTCACATTACCACATCGTAACAATGATATTAATTTGCAGCGTGAAGAATACTATGGATTCTTCTAGAAAGATGTATAATGGAGACGGCTATTAACCTATTCATTGCGACACATTAGGCCTGAGCGGAAAAATATGGACTTTGTTGTTCATAGTAAACAAGGACAGCACAGAGGTAATTTCTTAAAGGGGTTTTCTAGGATTCGATCCAAGAACTATCATTGGAAGAGACCATCCTATAAAATAGGTGGGGGTCCAATAATCTCACAATTAACTGAAACCAGTTTTGATAAATGAGGCTCGTTACAGTAAATCAATGACTTTGGTTGAATTAAAGTGAATAAGCAAAATAAATTATTGATTTAATGTATTTTGTGAGTGGGTGATACAGGCTGATAATATATTCTATTACACACATTCATTTGTAATGGTTCATTTTGACCAATAAATGTTTTTATGCTAAAATGTGCATTTGTGTTTTTAACTATTATTTAGCCTTTTTTTGTTATTTTTGTTGCTATTTTTATTTGAAATGCCTTCATGTATTCTAGACTTCAATTTATGATTACAAGTCATTATATTGAGTTAAAGGGATAGTTTCCATGACTGTGACGAGTCCGGACCTAAACATACCGAACAAGCATGGGCATATTAAGACTGCCATGGGCCTCTTCCTGTATGAATATTATAGTCCCTATTACCAAAAAGGCTACTGGGGCATGGAGTAGCCGGAGCTGAGGCTACACGGTGCGGCTACTCCACACCCCAGTAGCCTCATTGATCCTCCTACCCAGATATCTTCAGCATGCAGCTATGAGGAGCTGCGCGCCCTCGTCCGCAAAGCCAGCGTTCGGACCCGAGACTATGCAGCCGGCGGCCTGCGTTCTGCACATGCGCAGAACGCTGGCTTTGTATTAGCATATTACCACAATTAAAGATTAAAAGATAAAGGGGGATAAAGGATTAGCCCTTACAAGGGCTATCCTTACATACATTAGAGCCACCTACCACCGGATATACCTTAAAGGAAACCTACCATTTAGAATGGCAGGGGTAAGCTGTAAGTACCGAGCACCAGCTCACTAACGAAAGTAAGTACCGGCACCAGCTCACCCTGAGCTGGTGCTCGGTACTTACAGCCTACCCCTACCATTCTAAATGGTAGGTTTCCTTTAATAGGAAGATCCGAGGTGGTAGGTTTCCTTTAAAGGGAACCTGTCATCAGCAATTGATCTAATAAACTGCTACAAGTATAGTGTCAGGCAGCGTAACAGCTTCTAGTTTACGTTTCTTTCATAGTCCAGGGTGGTGTCATCATCTAGAAAATAAACTTTGAAGTGAGATGTAAATTAGTTGTATAAAGTCACGGAGGAGGAGAGTTTAACACTGAAGGTGGGAGCTCTGAACGCCTCCTCCTCTGTGATTGACATTGTGCATTGGACTTCAGGAGATCTGGTTAGTGAGGTCTCTGGATGTAGGACCATCAATTACAGTGAAAGGAGCTTTCTGAGGAAGAGAGAGAGAGCTTGACTTCAGTGTTAAAATCTCCGCCTTCTTTGCTTTATACAACCAATTTACATCCCCCTTTAAAGTAGATTTTCTGGATGATGGCACCAGACTGAGTCATGTATGAAACATGATCTGGATTGTGTTCAGCTGCTTGGCAACATACTGGTAGTGGTTTATTAGGTCAATTGCAGATGACAGGTTCTCTTTAACCATTTGGTAACAGAACAAAATGCAAAACATGTGATGCTGATATTATTACTATATATACATATTCATGATATGTCCTATTATACATGATAACCTCTATCACTGTATGGTGTCATTTAGTGGCCATTAGATGTTATCTTTCCTGAATTGTTATGATTGCACTGTCCCCCTTTATAGTTGCTGTGAATAACTATATTGCTTCCCACTACCTGTGGACAGAATTCATTTTATTAACATGTTTATATTTTTTCATTATTAATAAAGATTGCATATTTTTATACAAGTTTTGTTGTAATAGTTTTTGCCATTTGCCTATTAACTATTCAAGATACTGTAGATGTTTCTTTAGGGAAAATCAGATGACATGTAGGGGCTCAGTAGCCAAATTTCACATGGTATATTGCGTAACAGAGGTATTTATTTCAAATCAGTGTCACTAGGCAAAGAAATATATTAAAACTTTCTGTACATAATTCACCTGATATCAGTTATTCATCATCGGTTTACTGATTACAATACATGTACAAACAGCCTCTCAATGGCCACCTAGTATTACCACAAGATAGCTGAGCATGTAGATAAAGGGGATGATGGCTTAGCATGTAGATAAAGGGGATGATGGCTGAGCATGTAGATAAAGGGGATGATTGCTGAGCATGAAGATAAAGGGGATAATGGCTGAGCATATAGATAAAGGAGATGATGACTGAGCTTGTAGATAAAGGGGATGATTGCTGAGCATGTATATAAAGGGGATGATGGCTGAGCATGTACATAAAGGGGATGATCACTGAGCATGTAGATAAAGGGGATGATGGCTGAGCATGTGGACATCTTCTTGTTGACAAACAAGAGAAATGGAAAGAGGAACACTAGCTCCAGGCCTTTATACATATGATAAGAGGCCATTCAATGGTTGATCAGCAGTTGGTGCTCTTGACTTGTTTAAGGAACCAAGGTCAACATCTTCATATCTAGTGCTCCTGTACTTGTTACTCAACGGACATCTTCTTGTTGACAAACAAGAGAAATGGAAAGAGGAACACTAGCTCCAGGCCTTTATACATATGATAAGAGGCCATTCAATGGTTGATCAGCAGTTGGTGCTCTTGACTTGTTTAAGGAACCAAGGTCAACATCTTCATATCTAGTGGTCCTTGGAGCTAGTGTTCCTCTTTCCATTCTCTTGTTTGTCAACAAGAAGATGTCCATTGATGGATAAGTACAGGAACACTAGATATGAAGATGTTGACCTTGGTTCCTTAAACAAGTCAAGAGCACCAACTGCTGATCAACCATTGAATGGCCTCTTATCATATGTATAAAGACCTCGAGCTAGTGTTCCTCTTTCCATTTCTCTTGTTTGTCAACAAGAAGATGTCCATTGAGCGACAAGTACAGGAGTACTAGATATGACGATGTTGACCATGGTTCCTTAAACAACCCAAGAGCACCAACTGCTGATCAACCATTGAATGGCCTCTTATCATAAGGTCTCTGGCTATTGTTCCCTTTTCCATTCCCTTTGTTTATTAAGTTGAGTATGGCAACTGCTGATCCACTACTGAATGGTTGTACCTCATCATATAAAGGCCTGGGAGCATTGTTCCTTTTTCCATCCCCTTGTTTGTCAAAATGAAGATGTCCATTGAGCAGTAAGTCCAGCAGAAACGACCATCACCCATAGATAATGGCATCATACTACACTGAGAAGAGTCTCAATCTCTTTGTGGGCCTCATGACTCACTAGGGAGGTATTTACTGGTAGTTACTCTATTGATGTTAGACTGATACATTATAATAGAAATGAAGAAGAGACAACATTTTACATGACATAATTGTTTAGAAAAATATTCACAAATAGGACATTTGCACGGTCCGTTTTGAAATTGCAAAAACTTGTTTTGATCTACAACCCTGAAGACCAGGTTCTCTATGTATTATTAAAGGAAACCTACCATTTAGAATGGTAGGGGTAGGCTGTAAGCACCGAGCACCAGCTCAGGGTGAGCTTGTCCGGTACTTACTTCGTTAGTGTTAAAACCGCGGTATCGCGGTTTTAACACTTTTTATACTTTAGAGCACCAGAGGCTTCGGCGCTGCGTGCGCACGATCGTGCACGCCCTACATAGGAAATAGGCGGAGATGTTGCGCGTGCACGGTCGCGCGCAGCGCCGAAGCCCCTTCTGCTCTAAAGTTTAAAAAGTGTTAAAGCCGCAATACCGCGGTTTATAACACTAACGAAAGTAAGTACCGGCACCAGCTCACCCTGAGCTGGTGCTCGGTACTTACAGCCTACCCCTACCATTCTAAATGGTAGGTTTCCTTTAAAGGCATGGGAAAATAAAATGTGTGATGTGATAGGTTTTATGTGATTGAGACTGTAGTAATGTCAGTTTAGGATTTGCTAAAGTTTTACCACTGTCTTCAGCCAATCTCATTACTTAATCTAAGCAGACTTTTCTGAACAGAAGGTCATCCATGCCCCATTAGTTAAGGTTGTATTGTTTCATCCAACAAAATGACACAAATGGGGGTAGAGAGAGTGTCTATAGCTTAGTATATGGAACCATAGGGCTGGATAGATGGTAATTAAGAGGTTTTCTGGAGGAGTTAACTTCAATAGGTGATTGATGGTCGTGCAACTACCTGCAAGATATAAACTTTATAAATCGGTAATTTGTCAAATGAAAAGTGTCTTGGTGCAGGGTCAATTCACAAGCCTTTGCCATGTGACCCTTAGAGTGAATGTCCAGGTGATAATTCTTTTTCAAAAAGCAGAATGAAATAGGAAATATCCACCTTGCCGATCCCTTGCTTCCCTTCTTTTTATTTCCTGTTCCTGTTCACACTCCCTTTTAAAAAACAACCATGGAAATGGTATGACCATTATTAGCTAATATCGGGTGGATCAGGTCATCTCTACCCATCAGATGGCCTCCTGGATTAGCCCCATGTTTTGGGTAAACCTCTGCCTGTTCTATGTTTGGATGCAGCACATTGAAGTGGACAGGAAGAGCTGCTGCTATATGGCAGAGCTGTTCCCTTTTATGTAACACCTGCGTTTATTGTAAATATGAAATTATATGTAATTACTTTTAATTATGTCTGGAATAGTTCCTGAGTGTACAATATGTAATGCATTATCTGTATTTAAAAGTCATTCCAATTACTGCTATTTCCTCCCTGCTAGATGATGTCTATCAACGTGTAAATGAAGACAACATTGCTAACAATTATTAAAGGGCAGGCGGGACAGTTATTGATGTGGCATTAGGTTAATAATTGTGTAATAAAAAGTTAGACTTTGGGTTTCAGATATTCAACATTTGCATTTTTGATTTTTGTTAGGGAACAGAAACATAGAGGTACATTAGGAAAGACTTGTATTAAAAATAGATGTTTAAAGGCTGACAAACGATTACACTACCTTTCTCACCCACCACCACAGTCCTAGTTCCGCCATTCTTCACTCCTGTGTGTTTCCTACAAACGAAATCCTTCACTAAGCAATCAAGACCAGGTCACTAAATAATCACAATCACTAGTGAACCGCCAGTAAATGTGATTGGTTCTCCATTCAGGCCATCTCTACTCTAAGTGGGCATGGAGGGGCATTAAGGGGGTATGGCCAGAGTGGGACAGCGTACTAGCTATAGCCTGCAAACATTAAGGCTTGAAAGTTCGGAGGCTGTAGCACAATTATACACCAGGCACGACCTGGCATAAAACTGTTTGGGATCATCTGTGAGGGATCATCTCTCTATGAACTAAAAACAGTATCTCAAGTCCATAGTGTATAAGATAAAGCATTGACTGAAAGGTTATGAATCACTTATGACCATCATCTCATTTAGACATTGTAAGTGAACAATCGCTGAGATCTAACTGCTTGAATCCCTAGAGACCAAGAAAATTTCTGGACTACAACTTCCCTGAAGTTCTCCATGTGAAAAAGCATTGAGCTGGTTGAGCAACCTGCTCTCCAGTCACTCATGTGACTATAAAGGAGCCCATGTTGCAATAGTGGATTACACACAGGCGGTTTGGGCGATAGCCTCCTAGGAGGCCCATGGCCACTCAAACCACCTACCAAATTTTAAGCCACGTGTACACCAAAGCCCCAAAGGTCCTTAAATTGCAGATTAAAAGCATGCAGAGGGAACTCATCCTTCATTCCCCAAGAACTTTGATTCTAGTACCATATGTAGGAAGTGATTCCAGACTTGTAGGGACTATAATATTCATATGGGAAGAGGCTCATGGCAGTAGGGACTATAATATTCATACAGGAAGACGCCCATGGCAGTAGGGACTATAATATTCATTAGGAAGAGGCCCATGGCAGTAAGGGACTATAATATTCATACAGGAAGAGGCCCATGGCAGTAGGGACTATAATATTCATACAGGAAGAGGCCCAGGCAGTAGGGACTATAATATTCATACGGAAGAGGCCCATGGCAGTCTTAATATGCCCCTGCTTGTTGTAATATGTTGTTTAGGTCCGGACTCGTCACAGTCATTGAAACTATCCCTTTAACTCAATATAATGACTTGTAATCATAAATTGAAGTCTAGAATACATGAAGGCATTTCAAATAAAAATAGCAAAAAAATAACAAAAAAAGCATGGCTAAATAATAGTTAAAACACAAATGCAACATTTTAGCATGAAAAACATTTTGGTCAAATGAAACCGTTACAATGAATGTGCGTTGATAGTATATATTATCAGCCTGATCACACACTCACAAATACATTAACTCAATAATTTATTTTGCTTATTCACTTTAATTCAACCAAAGTCATTGATTTACTGTAACGAGCCTCATTTATCAAAACTGGTTTCAGTTAATTGTGAGATGGTTGGACCCCTAACCTATTTATAGGAGGTATCTTCCAATGATGTTCTTGGATCGAATCTAGACACCCTCTTTAAGAAATTACCTCTGTGCTGTCCTTGGTTACTAGAAACAAAGTCCATATTTTCGCTCAGGCCTAATGTGTCGCAATGAATAGGTTAATAGCCGTCTCCAATTATACATCTTTCAGAAGATCCATAGTATTTTCTTCACGCTGCAAATTAAATCATTGTTACGAGTGGTAATGTGACGAACACAAGGCCATTTGTTAGGAAGCCCCCCGATGCTTTAATAAACAGTGATGCGGGTAACAACGGCGCCGCTATGTGCATCCACACCATAAAATGCAGAGGTGTTACATTCACAACGTAGCAGGTAGATGGAGGTGGGCATGTTCTCGTATAGAGCAATTAGATCATCATAGCAAAGTGCCCTGCGATCCCAGTCACTTTTTCTGAGTCCTGACTGCGTTATGGGACATTAAGCTGAACAACCTCATTGCTGCTAGTTAATTATGCTCTTTTAACCCTGTGCGGCACGTGGGGAACCCCCCCCGTCTGTGGGAGATATAATTGTTGTTTATGGGAACTGTAGGTAGAATATGAGAGAACTATGATCGACATCAACCAATCATATAGGCTTAATCTACTATAGGGTCACTGTTGTAGGATATGGTACTTTATTGATATAACTACACACGCATTGGTTCCCATTTGGGTCTTACTAAACTCAAGCTGAAGAACCTAACATAGTAATGCCTCCCATGGAGGAAACCCTAAGGGGCTATGCGAAATAATAGTTTGTCATCGGCACAAGAATTCCATAGATAGGGATTATATGAAGGTTTTAGTCCCATCTGATACATATGCTTATGGCCGCCTCTTACTCCTGGGGTTCAATGAGAAAACTACACGAAATGGTATCTTGTGTGAACGACACACCATCAAGATGTATTCTAATTGATTTGTGATCTTAAACCACAATTACCATATGGACCGCCCGTATGTGGCCTAGGTGTCGAAACTGACAGGTCCTTCTTTAGAGGGAACCTGTCACCTGCATTTTCCACAAATACCAGTTGATGACCGATCACCATAATCCTATTAAACTAACTTCTTTAGCTAAAAATTGTTTCCCTTCATCCCCATAAAATTTTTTATCCTTATCAAATTACCTTGCATCGAGTTGGGAGTGTCCTGCTACTTCCACCTACTGTTATCTACCTCCTCCCCCATATCTCATTCCTTTCTCAGCAAGTGATGCTCATCGTTAGTTCGTTACCCAGTTTCAAACGTCTATTGATTAGTCTGATCACATCAGTGCCTCCATGGATCTACTCCCCCCATCCATGGAGGCCGCTGTGATTTCATGTGGATCAATACATACATGGGGGCATTGTTCAAAGTTAACATGACCTTAGATTAATTCACTCGGTCACATTGAGAGAGGGCTTTCGCTCATTGTTTAATATAGCAGTATGTTCTGTAAGTAGTAGACCATAAATCAGGAACAAGGAAGCAGGGCCGTGCAATCACCCTGAATATCGGCCTCATTGGACAATGTAGGGACATTTGACTCAATCAGGTAGTTTGTTTCAAGTTTACAAAATGATTTTTTAATAACATGGGCAGCCTGGAGAGAAACCTTAGTGATAAGGGCACTGCTTTTAAGATATGTTTTTAATTAAGTTTTTTTTTAAGTGAACAGGTTGACTTTTACAGTTTTTCTATTCTGGGGAGTCCTCCTCTGTTTGGTTGGCCTCCCTGCTGGTATCTGCGACCATTATCCACATGATATCTGAAAGACAGAATTATCTGATCATGTTATTCTTCTCTTTAGTATAGACAAGCGATGGGTAGTTGATGGTGTTGTGTGTGCTTATAACATACATTACTTTTATCTTCATATTTATTATGGCATATTAGCAGGTTTCTCATCTCTCTTCTCCTACCAGTAACTAAAACTCCATCCAGGCCTTCAGTCCTCACATAATATGGCCAATATTAGGATAGTTTTTCATAAGAAAAATCCAAACAACTGTGAAGTTTCTACGCACAAAACATAGGCTTCTTCTATGGTCACCCACGCGGAATCTGCACTTGTGGGTTAGTTGATGTGGGCTGAGAATGTGATCCTCTGGGGAGATGTATATGTCAATCCCTGTCATTATAATAATTATCCCCCCCTCATCTGCTTTCCATACTCCACCCTGTGTTCACCCAAATGTCAAATCACAAATTAGGGGCAAGCTGGTAAGGTCAGGGCAATTCACACATGAAACTCATTAGTACAACAGATTTAGCTTAGAGACATGCAGCTGCCTCTGATTATATTAAGTTCATGTCGGATTAAGATATTTTACTGTACACCCCCCCCCCCCCAATTAGTAGTACTGTGCATAATACTGCTGGGGGAGGTGGTCAGTATATGCCTTCCCCTATAATTGTAGTGTATGATGGAATCATTTTAACATCATAGAGCCTAGTCCTTTGTTATGCTTTACTTCACGACAATACTCATAGTAATCGCCAGAAAATAATATTTTACTTTTTATTAGTAATCAATGTATATATTTATTTCAATTCCTACATCTTTGCCTGTACCATATGCCGGTACACAAAAAATCTAAATGTTTCAATGTTTATGCTTCCACTTGAGGTAGACTTGCTTGGGTAACATTACTTGTTTTCGGAGGTCATTGTTACCTTGCTTGGGTAAGAATTGGGGCAATTCAGAGAGGGTTTCAATGAATTTATACCCCTTCTACTGTTCTTTCTAGAGGCATAGGTAAGGCAAATGGCAGTAACCGTATATATGCTGTATAGGTAGTGCTCTTGTATACAGCTTCCTAGCGCCACTTCTTGGTCTCTGAGGGAGAACTGCCTTACTTCCTGAACTGTAAGGGCAGTTTTTTCAGTTGCTGGTGTTTGGTCAGTTTTCATCAGCCAAACCACAGTTCAAGTGTGGGACTGTCCTTCATCAACATGATATTTTGATGCACAGAATGCTTCTTTCTTCTAAACAATCATTACCTATAACATGCTTAGAAACTGACAAATATACCTGACAACCCCAACTGTAATAATAAACATAACATAAATAGAGTTCAGTCACTGCTGTTCGGCTGGGAATAGGTACTGTACATCATACCTCACTATATCCTTATCACTGTGTGTCCTGTCCTGGACACTGTGTTCAGTCCATTGAAACAAGGATCTGCACGGAACTGCAAAAAAAGGTCTGTGATGAACATAATACCACTGTAGTCTGACCTGTCAACAGAAATAAATTTATCAGTGAGGTCTCATTTATATTTGCTGCCACACAGCAGTCGCTGTGCTGCGGCAAAAATACAGGACGGAAGTGCATGTCTTCCAATAAGGCCCCCCCTCCCAGAAAACATTTTCCTAATTAACTAACAAATTTTATATTCAAATAATAAACATAAGAATTATTTAATTATTTCCAACTGCATGGTAAAATAAAAAAAAATGAAGGTTTTTCGAGAATTGAGTAATAATGATGTATGAGAACCCTTGAGTTTGGGTCCTAATTTATACATATGATAAGAGGCCATTCAATGGTTGATCAGCAGTTGGTTTTCTTGGGTTGTTTAAGGAACCAAGGTCAACATCTTCATATCTAGTGCTCCTGTACTTGTCGCTCAATGGACATCATCTTGTTGACAAACAAGAGAAATAGAAAGAGGAACACTAGCCCCAGGCCTTTATACATATTATAATAGGCCATTCAATGGTTGATCAGCAGTTGGTGCTCTTGGCTTGTTTAAGGAACCAAGGTCAACATCTTAATATCTACATGGGGGTTAAATGTTCTCATTGGGGGTAACCTAGTCCCCACTCAATTTGGCAATTGGCTATAGTGTTTAATACGAGAAGAGGACAAATGTTCAAGAACACCATAGGTGATAAAGACTGATGTGAGCAGTGAGATATGCAGATTTTTCTAAAGAGCTGCTAAATATGTTGGATCTAAAACCTGCATAAGGTCTCTTCTTGATTTTGCCCTATATGCACCACTTTTGTTAATTCATTATCTAGCACAATGAAGCCATATAAAAGTCCATACATCTGTAGTACTGCAGCTATCTGCTATTACTTAAAAATACTGTATTAAGATAATTTCCATTTCTAGTCTTTTCCACCACAATCAGCATACATACAGATGTCTTTATGGTAGGGTCAGAGAAACATGCGCTGTCCTATTCTGCATGGTCAGTAGTGACCAGACATTCTATTACATGGTCAGCTTTTCCCAATATCTATTGAAGTCTTTGTTACCACCAGACAACTTTAACGCCGCTAATGAGATTTTCATCCTCATAAATGATTTGCGTTACATCATTTCCTCATGTAGTAATTGATTATGTGATGGTTACTACGGCTTCAGCATGGATCACAGTTAAATGTGCCTTTGATATCTAGTGTCTTGTGCACGTTCTTCTATATCTAAACTGCATTGACTGAAGAGCTAATATTCTTATCGTCACTCCGCATTGCTTCTTATAAAGCCGAGCTCCGCCTTGGATCTATGGTTTTATCATTATACAGGGAATTTCTTACACTGCAATTCCCTATGATGTTATAATTAGCAGATTAGACCAAATCCACGTCTCATCTGAATGATTTTACAAGTTCATTGTTGCCTACGTTTGGACATGGAAGCACAATTTTTATGGCAGTCTGTGGAGTTTGGAGCCGATTAGTCAACTCCAAGCTACTGGAAAATGAAATAGACAATAGAAAGCAATTCTAGTGGAACTGAGTAGTAGAAAGTAACAATTACTTTGATTCTTTGGGCTCACTGACCCAATGGTACATCAACCCCCTAAAAATCAGACCCTACCACTCTACAAATTGGGCTGTCTGATGCTAGATCTCCAAGGTCCACCTTTGTTTTGGAACATGGGCCTACATAGGATTCTCAAATTCTCTAGTCTGATCCTGTATATACTTGTAGAGGTGCTGAACCGTCCAGAGCTTCTGAAAGTCCTTGGGGTAGACCGTCAATTTTAGATCAGTGGAGGTCCAACATCAGACACCTCCAATACTTGGTTGTATTCAAGTAAATGGAGCTGAGCTACAATATCAAGCAATGTCCTTATACAAACACTGTGTTTGATACAGCATCCCCAGATGGTGGACCCCAAGAATATGATGTACACAACCTATCCTAAGGAATGGACATCAGTATCTGGGTCTAAGTCTCTGCTGAACTGAAGCTCTTTGAGATGTCAGTGGAAAGGGAAGTGGGAAGATTAGTCTCAGAGACAACTGCAAAGTAAAGATAGAGCCTGGCAAGGGAAAAACTGCTGGAAAATGTATAAGACATAATGCCAGAATATAGTATAAATACTTATGTACACACTACACTACTGATTATTGTAATGTTCCCTGATAAGTGTGTTGCACTTTAACACATTTTTTGTGATTTTTAGGTATATTACCCTATAAATGTCAATAAAACCGAGCTGCAAACTAATAATTTCTTATATCTAATACAACTATAATATTAGATACAATCCATAAATCTTATATTTATTTATTTCTTTACATTGCTGCTTCTCATATGATCGTTATGTTGTTTTTTTTACTTTGGTGAATACTTTCAACTTTAAGTACAGGCAGTCCCCGGGTTACATACAAGATAGGGTCTGTAGGTTTGTTCTTAAGTTGAATTTGTATGTAAGTCGGAACTGTATATTTTATCATTGTAATCCCAGCCAGAACTTTTTTGGTCTCTGTGACAATTGGATTTTAAAAATGTTGGGGTGTCATAAGAATTAGGATTAACAATAAAGCTTAATTACAGACACCTCTGATAACTGTTATAGCTGTTTATTGTAGCCTAGGACTAAAGTACAATAAATTACCAATATCCAGAGGTCCGTTTGTAACTAGGGGTCGTATGTAAGTCGAGTGTTCTTAAGTAGGGGACCGCCTGTACTACTTGAAGTTCTTGAAATATTTGAGCAATCCATATCGGGGGATACAATGTAGGATTTAGACTTCTAGGACCTGGAGTTTATGTCCTAACAGATTTGTATATCCTGGTAGTCCAATCTCTGTATATGAAGCTATGTATTTACTGGAGCTACCCAGTGGGTTATATTGGTTGCACTTGTTTTACTGTTTTTTTCTCATTAAAGCATAGCCACATTGTAGGTAACAGGGGACCTGTAAGACATTGCAATGCTGGCAGTCATTATAATAAACATGGAAAGTAAACCGTTTATTTTTCCAAGGAGTCCATTCGCTTCTTAGCAACGGCATAAAAATGCTATGAGGAATATCATATAGGCCGCTATAATTCTCTCCGTCTAGGTACCATTACCATCAGATATGTTCCACCCTCTGAATGCGGGTGGCTAGTGGGATTCATGAAGGTTATGACCTGGGAGACTACAAGGAACTGGGAAGAGACCTAGAACAAGTCGTCTACACACACTTAACTCATGTATGCAATTTCCTAATGCGTCCCATGTCTCCAAGAATAACGCTGATCCTGCCGAGATGAAGGAGCACATTTCCACCTTTATGTTTTTCCTTTATCTGTTCCCTCTAAAATATTTAGAGAGCCGCTCAAAGTCTCTATTTTCTTGTAAAAGAACAAGATGGCTTCCAGCGTGGGTCTTAGTTTATAGTGGGGTGCCTTACTACACCCATGCTACCAATTATAGAACAGGTCATTTAAAGTGCAGCTACAGCTTACAATCACCCTGCATGTAAAACCAGCATTGTATAGGTGCACAAGATCTCCTACAATATCTTTCATATAACATCTGCAATTTTAAGTGAGTTGTGTTGTGTTCTATGCAAACTAACTTTATTTGACATAACTGTTGTATTATCACTCTACTCTAACATCACTGTGTATTATCCCTGTACTGTGACATCACTGTGTGTATTATCACTCTACTCTGAACACTGTGTGTATTATCCAGTACTGTGACATCACTGTGTGTATTATCCCTGTACGTTGACATCAGTGTGTATATCCATGTACTGTGACATCACACGTGGCATCTCGTACTGTGACATCACTGTGTGATTATCCCTGTACTGTGACATCACTGTGTGTATCTCTGTAATGTGACATCACTGTGTGTATTATCACTGTACTGTGACATCGCTGTGTGTGATTATCACTGTAGTGACATCGTGTGGTTTATCTCTGTACTGTTGCATCACTGACTGTATTATCACACTACTCTGACATCACTGACGTATTATGCCTATACTGTGACATACTATGTTATTATCCTGTACTATGACATATGTGTGTATTACCCTGTAGTGACATCACTGTGTGTATTATCCCTGCACGGTGACATCACTGTGTGTATTCTTGTAATGGGACATCATGCGTGTATTATGCCTGTATGTGAAATCGCTGTGTGTATATTCCTGTACGTGACATCAATTTCTGTTTTTTCTAGTACTTTGACATCACTGTGCGTATTATCTGTGTACTGCGACATCACTGTGGGTATTATCTGTGTACTGTGACATCACTGTGTGTATATCTGGTGTACTGTGAATCACCGTGTGTATTATCTGTGTACTGGATCACTGTTGTTATTAACCCTGTACTTTGCTATTACTGATTATCAAGTGTTATTTCAGGATTGCTACAGGGCCCAATAGTGACATCACTGTGTGTATTATTTATGTACTATGACATATATGTGTGTATTATACCTGTGTGTATTATCCATGTACTGTGACATCACTGTGTGTATTATCTCTGTACAGCGACATCACTGTGTGTATTATCCAGTATGTGACATCACGTGTGTGTAATATCTTGTACTGTGACATCACTGTGTGTATTATCCGTGTACTCTGACATCACTGTGTGTATTATCCATGTACTGTGACATACTGTGTGTATTATCCCTGTACTGTGACATCACTGTGTGTATTATCCCTGTACTGTGACATCAACTGTGTGTATTATCCCTGTACTCGACATCACTGTGTGTATTATCCATGTACTGTGACATCACTGTGTGTGTATTATCCGCGTACTGTGACATCACTGGTGTATATCCGTGTACTATGACATCATGGTGTATTATCCTCTACTGGACATCACTGTGTGTATTATCTGTGTACTGTGACATCACTGTGTGTATTATCTGTGTACTGTGACATCACTGTGTATTATCCTGTTGTGATCACGTGTATTATCTCTGTACTGGAAATCACTGTGTGTATTATCTTACTGTGACATCACTGTGTGTATTATCTCTGTACTGGGACATCACTGTGGTATATCTCTGTTAATGTTATTACGGTGACATGTTAAGCTTGAGGCTCAAACTGTTGGCAAACAAAGCTGCAGGTGTTTAAACCTGTGTCTTTTTGTAATCTTGAAGAACCCATGTCGTGCACTTTGCGAGTATCACAGATTGCTTCACATTACCTTGCATTATCCCTCCCGTGCGACTTCAAGAAGTTCATATCTCGGTATCTTGAGAAGAAATGCCACCAACTGATCAATAGTCCTGCGAAAAAAACAAACATGGGAATGTGAGCGATTGGATCCTTCTGGGCGCTGCATGAATCTACGTACTGCTTTACAAGGTTACAATAAACTCTAACAAGACAGATAGAATATATGAGATTATGGAATATATCAGCACCAATTAAGCCTCCATTATGAGAACACTGGAAACATTGCCCTTGAAGTGTACGGTAACAGTGAGAGGATCATAGATGCTCAGATGTTATTTATGTATAATGGCCATAGCATTCATTACAGCCACAGGACTATGGAAAAGGATGAACAAAAGAATGAAAGTTCACAGATAAATGACTCATTTATGATGCATGAAAATTAGGCGAAGGAATAATAATGTGTATTCCTATAAAAAAAAAAAAAAATTCTATAATTGAAAAACTGAGGTATAGTTCATCATCAGCTAACTGAACACTTCTTTAAGGGGTCAAGACTTCCATCTCATTTGCAGGGTTGGCAGCAGCCAGAAAGTATGTCTCTTGCTCTGGAAGACCCCACAAGTATGTACATAACATAATAAAACTGCAATACCTCATCTCACCAGTGGAGGTGATATAGGAAATGAAAAAAACACACTTCCTCTTTTATATTCAATCCCAGATACATTGATGACAAAAGGCTTAAACTGTATCCTGATTTTACACGTTAAGAGATTTTCCCATCTTGTGTATATGTGATAGCTGCAGGTCTACACATCTCGAGAGTGGTGGTGAAATGACACCATTGGGTCGGATTTACAGTTTGCCGCACACATCTGGTTCTCCTCCATTCAGTCTAAGGGAGTGTCTAAAATAGTTATTCGTATAGGGTGACTAGTTTCAGCACTCCTACCGAAGTAAATGGAGAGTGGATGCGGTCCAGTTTGGCCACAGGATAGGGTTCAAATGAGGATATGTTATATATTAATGATAGGTGCCCATCCACCTCTGAGACTGCACTTATACGAATTTAGGATATATATACCGTAGGAAGATGGGAAAATACTTTACACACATTCAAAACATCCAAAAACATTTAACGTAGACAAAACTTTGAAGGACTTTTCAATATCTCCACTATGTCCCACTCTTTGCAGCCCTAGATAGTTGTCCCTCAAACGATTGGCAAAGATGGAAATTTTTCCAATAGATGTCCAAAGTTTTGCCACCCAATATGGAATTAGGTTCTATTCTCATCAGGGTGGTCCTGGGCTTAGGCAGCAACCTGGCTCCACCCACTTGCAATAGAGAACACTTATTAGCAAACTGGGTCTGCCAGCTCCATACAAAGGTTGTTCATTAATGGTGGGGGCTTCAGAGCAAATTCCAATTACTCCAGAACCAGTCCAGTGACTATAATAGATCTGAAGAGTCAAGTTGATAGTGGTGGTGAAAGGTCATTTTGAATTTATCAGACACTTTACACAGATCGAATAGTGGTACATAGTGGGGATAACCTCTTAATCAGTGAAATTCCAAATCTTTTTATTTTTGAAAAAAAAAAAAAAGTAAAGTTTTATACTCTATTATCAAGAAGAAAGAGGATAAGTTACTCCTGTTAACTTTTCCCCTCTTAACCTGTCATGCCTGACCTCATCCAACAATGGCCTCATCCAGGGCCGTGAGTAATCCCTTACACTCAAATATTTACTTCCTCTACAAAAAACAACGGCCAAATCCCGTAACGTATTAATTGTTCTTTCAAATTAAACCAATTCCCAAGCTTCACAAATAACAAGAATAAACAAATGATATATTAACTATTCACATAGACTAGGGGGGATGTGAGATGTACACCCACCACAATGTGGAAATTGATGATCAGACCAGCGAGGCCTCTTTCTTGCCTACTCAGTGAACATAAATGCCTCCAGGGTAAGCTTTGCTTTCTATTTGGCAGTCTATAGGGGAGAGAAAAGGAAAAAAAAAAAACTTCCTGTATAGAACGCTGCATAGTTTCCACATTTCACTTGGATAACTTCCTATCTTAGTGAGATGAATGGACATTTAGTGGATTGCTTAGCACTTTCCACATGAGATAGTTTCAATAGTGAACTTCAGACTAACGTTCCAAGAGGGGAAGGATGCAATTTAGCGAGCTAAAAATTTGGGAATGACTCAGAACTCGTCCTTCATATATCTTTCTGGAGGTACAAACTGGAAATAAGTAACTTTCTATGCAGGAAATGTAGTTAAAAGGGCAGTGTCTGTCTAACATGTAAACATTTTATAATAGACTTTAAGGAAATATCTCATCACAATTCAACATGATAAACCAGAGATACCTACTCATAGATCCAGGCACAGTGACTGTGGTAATCTTCCTATATGTACACAGTGAGACAATGTAAGCACTGATGGACAGTGTCAGACAGGAGTAGTCACCAACTGGTAAAACCCACTTGTATATTATTCAGCATTTCTTTTTTGAACAACAATGGAAAAATATAGAAATGTAAAATTTGGTACTTTTAATAAATTTTTTTTCAGAAGTTGTTGATTTGTGTGTTCCTCAGTTTCTCTTCTCAAAAGTAAATTTTGTATATAAATTGACAACAGATAATTAATACTGATTTCCTTTCAAAAGTGGCGTGTCCATAGAAAGACTAAGGCCCCTTCACACTAAGGCTACATTCACACAACGTAACGAGGGACGTGTACGTCCTCATAGCCGGCAATGGGTGCATGGCGCGTACGGTGCGGCACGCCATATATTTAAGGAGAAAGGTGGGTGAGCTGCGCCCACACCCTCCTCCTCTTCCCAGCGTAGACATGTGCCCACCATGCTATGGTACGGCGGACCACATGTCTGTGTGAATGTAGCCTAATGTATGATTTTTCCAGTCTGTATTTCTGTGCCCTATGAACTGTGTATAAGGGACATTTCTCATCCATATATATTGTGCACACATGGGACTGTACCGTATGGTATAAAATACTTTGGGCTTGGGAAATGATGGACGGATGACTATTGGCTGGTGACAAAATGTACCCTCCACTGTGTTGTCTTTAAACCTCCACAGACTTCTTTAGGGCAAAAGGAATCAAAATACTGGAGAAAATAAGACATGCTCTATATTTTTTTTTTTATATCCGAGGTGGACAAAACAGCCATTTAAATAGATGGCCGTATTGCCCATTGAAATGTATGTGGCTCGTATGTACCCGTTGAAAATGGTACAGTCGGGTAGAATACGGCGTTTTCATACATTTGTGTGAAAGAGGCTAAGCTACTCTCAATGGAGGCGTGCTAAAATAGGCTGGGACTTGGGTGTGGCACACATTCGGCTGGAGGGATGAGCCATGCCACCCTGCCTATCCATAGCGGGCCTAGTGCCTGGCTGTACATACGGGGTAAGATCTGATTTACGGTGTCGGTACAGTGACACAAATGTGTGCTCACTGTACTGGGGCCGGGTGCTACAGGTGTCATAGGGATGTATATCTGGCACCAATTTGCGGCCAGATTAAGTCCATAACGTCGTGTTAAAGGGCCCTAATACTGACAGCATGACTAGAGGGTGGACAGTCAGCAAGTACACACTCTAACAAGTTACACTCCTTGACAATCTACTGATTTACTAGAAGGAATTACTAAGGGACAGCACAACAACAAAGAGGCTCCTGAAATTTTATTCTGTGAAGATAGACGTCTCTAGCGGAGTACAGCTAAAGGTAAATGCATCCAGGGAAATCCACGTTCAGCTCAATCCCCAAGACCTGAAGTGTTTAATCTAAGTAGAGATATTGGTTAACAAATCTTACGGTATTAGAAAAAAAAAAAAAACCTCATTATTGTTAGACGTTGTATGCTCACTTATGTAGAACAATTTATATGATATCCCTAGGAATCACAAAACGCTCAAGCCAATGGTGAAAAAAAAAAAAAAAACCCACAGACCAATATATGTATGCCAGCAATATGTATTATAAGCCCAGGACGTCGCAAGAAGGACAAACACTCATTATAAGTTCCCTTTTCTAATTTGCTGAATCTCCACATCTTGCTTCATTATTTCCGACTAAACATCAATTTCAACTTCATGCTCTTTAATTTGCTTACAAACTGCTTGTCCATGTTACTTGTACGTCCTGGCACAGCCAATAATTCCGTAGTATGTGATCGCAGCAGTCCATATGTAATGATAGTAGTAACAGAGATCAAAAATGGAAAGATAGACAGATAGATATGAGATTTAGAGATAGATGAAATATAGATAACAATATAGACAGATAAATAGACAGACAGACAGATAGAAAATGCAGCACTCCAGGTCTTCTTATTTCCTATCCCTACTACCAAGAGGCCTGGATCAGGACCTGTACGCTTGCACCCTTTGGGTTTCCATTGTGCTGCCTGGACTTTCTCGTCTCTGGATAGATAGATAAAGGGGGTCCCTGGTTATGTACAAGATAGGTGTATAGGTTTGTTTCTTAAGTTGAATTTGTATGTAAGTCGAACCAGGTATATTTTTTTTTGTAAAAACCGAGGCATAAAAAGCCCAAAGAAGAACAGATTTGCCAGGGGGGGGGGGGGGGGGGCACACTCAGTATGTCAGTGTGCTGGTTTATAATCATTGATCCGGGGGAAGATGTCCTTTAAGTTGGTAACTGCCTGTATTTCTACAGACAACAGGCTATTAAATGGTGATTTTTCTCCCCCTACTTCTTTCTACCTAATTGAGATATTCTTTATTTCTAGAGTTATCTTGGTAGTTTCATCCACACACCCCATAAATCCAATTTCAAAGTCTTCCAGGAGATAAATAATCCTCCATCAAGGACGGAGTTAAAGACTACAGGTGATCATACAGACAAGCCACCGATACCACAATAGATAATCGTAACCAATGCACTATTTATAACTCGATATATACTCCTATCGATTCTTCTAATAACATGTTGGTCTACAATGATCTTTTTCTAGATACATCAATTGAATTTGTTGAATACAGCTGCTATACCATTATTCTGCCAAACAGTTGAGCGGAAGAAGAGTCGAGAATGCTACAACTACACATCTCAGAGGCCTACATGTTCTACTCTTCTTTCCCTATCATCTGCCATCACAGGAAAGTAATGAGGTCCTTACACACACTGGATTATTGTCCACGTCTGCAGATAACGGTGGTTCAGACTTATTTACATAATCTAATGTACCAGGCCATTGTGCAAGCACCACATAGACGTTTGGTGAAAATCAATGTGCATGAAGCCGATTGCAGATATTGGGGGAGCTAAAGATCAGACAAGTTGAGATCCATCTATCTAACTCTCATTTTAGGTGTCTGGCAGCGATTTTTCCATAAATAATACCAATGCACGATCATGTATAAGTATGAGGATTCTGTAAAGATAGCCAATAACTCATTTTGCCCTCACTTAGTTCATGTAATAGGAGACTAAAGATGTCATGGCACACATGGTCAGATGATGTACAAGATCTGTCCAGTGGGTTTTGTTGGGACATTTTGTACTCTGTTCTTCTACAGAGGTGAAATTTGGCATGAAGTGATGTATTACCCATGTGTTCTCCATGATGCATCATGAAGGACTACAGGTCAATATGGATGTCCAAACTGTTCATCTATGGTGACCTTATAAACCATTCAATATATAACACATACTATACAATGTGCCAAAACTCTGGAAATAAACAGCTATAGGGTTAACGGAAACAGACCATACTCATATTTATAGAAAAATGCCGGCCATCATTGAAATCAGTTTTGTAACCTTCATTCGCTATCAGAGCCGAGCACCCTCCATCAGCAGTTTCTCAAGAAACAGTGACACAGATAAATGCCAAGGTTTGCTTTGTGAGATAAAAAAAACACAGCACCAGAGTCATCGGTTGTCAGCAAGTTCAGCTCATCATACCCAAAACATATTGTGGAATTGTCTATTCTACCGAATGCACGAGAAACCTGAAAAAATGAAAACCCGGTGAGAAACCTCAATCTTATCACACGGACTCACCAGCAGCCGTCCAGCGCTTGTAATGCGCGTGTCATCACGTTATATTTATCCCAAAAACGTTCAAACTAATTTCCAGCTAAACAAATAAGTCAGCAAGTTTACTAACTGTTAAAGGGATACATTGTAAAATACACAGCTCACAAGAAATAGCCATAACATCATAAAAATGTACAAAAAAAATAACAAAAAAATGTTTGGAATGTCTACACAGTCTAGATAAAAAGTATCACAGAAGTACAAAAAAATCCAAAATAAAAGAAAGCAAAGAAATTACCGCCACCTAAAGATACCCCTTAAAGAGATCCATATTACATGAGTATACGGCCTCATAACTAGCATACACAGCAGACACCCCTAGGTATATTGCAGAATAAATTCCTGGAGCAATGTCCCATCAAAAGAATCAAGTTCTTCATGCCATAGCAAAATCATGGCAAAGACTGATGGTAAAAACGAAATCCAAAAATTAAAGAGTTCTCCAATTCCAGGGATGGGGAAAACAAAACAGATACTTGCCTGGGTTCACAATACAGGGCCGGAACGTCCACCTGTTTTTACCGCATCGGGGCTTCCTAACAAATGGCCTTGTGTTCGTCACATTACCACACGTAACAATGATTTAATTTGGCCGCGTGAAAAATAGCTCGGATTTTCTAGACGATGTATATATGGAGACGGCTATTAACGCTATTCATTGCGACACATTAGGCCTGAGCGGAAAAATATGGGACTTTGTTTTCATAGTATAACCAAGGAAGCCAGAGGTAATTTCTTAAAGAGGTTTTCGTCTAGATTCGATCCAAGAACATCATTGGAAGCTACCTCCCTATAAATAGTGGGGTCCAACCATCTCACAATTAACTGAAACCAGTTTTTATAAAGAGGCTCGTTACAGAAATGCACAAGGACTTTGGTTTGAATTACAGTGAATAAGCACAATATTATTGATTTAATTTAATTTATTTTTGAGTGTGTGATACGGCGGATAATATCTACTATCAACGCACATTCATTTGTAACGTTTCATTTGACCATAAATTTTTTGATGCTAAATGTTGCATTTGTGTTTTTAAGCTATAATTTAGGCCATTTTTTTTGTTATTTTTTTGCTATTTATTATTTGAAATTCCTTCATGTATTATAGACTTCACTTTATGATTACAAGTCATTATATTGAGTTAAAGGGATAGTTTCAATGACCTGTGACGAGTCGGACCTAAACAACATATTACACACAATCAGGGGCATATTAGAGACTGCCATGGCGCTCTTCCGTCTGCGAATATTTATAGTCCCTACTGTCCATGGGCCTCTTCCTGTATGAATATTATATCCCTACTGCCATGGGGTCCTCTTCCTGTATGAATATTATAGTCCCTCCTACGTGCGCCATGGCCTCTTCCTATATGAATATTATAGTCCGACGCCATGGGCGTCTTCTGTATGAATAGTATAGTCCCTTACTGCCATGAGCTCTCTTTCCGCATATTATATTATGGGGGGGGGGGGGGGGGGTGGGGGCACCCGACAGTCTGGAATCACTTCCTACATATGGTACTAGAAGAAAGTTCTTGGGATGAAGGATGAGTTCCCTTGCATGCTTTTAATCTGCAATTTAAGGACCTATTGGGGCTTTGGTGTACACGTGGCTTAAAATTTGGTAGGGTGGTTTGAGTTTTGAGGGTCCATGGGCCTCCTAGTAGGTCTATCGCCCAAGACCGGCCGTGTGTCGTTTCCACTTATTGCCACATGGGCTCCTTTATAGTCACATGAATTGACTGGAGAGCAGGTTGCTCAACCGGCTCAATGCTTTTTCACATGGAGAAACTCACACAGAAGTTGTAGTCCATAAATTTTCTTGGTCTCTAGTGATTCAAGCAGTTAGATCTCAGCGATTGTGTCACTTACAATGTCTAAATGAGATGATGGTCATAATTGATTCTAACCTTTCAGCAATGCTTTTCTTATACCCTAGGACTTGAGATCCTGTTTTTAGTTCCTAGAGAGATGATCCCTCACAGATGATCCCAAACAGTTTATGCCAGGGCGTGGGCCTGTGTATAATTGTGCTATAGCCTCCGAACTTTCAGCCTTAAATGTTTGCAGGGGGGCTATAACTAGTAGCCGGCTGTCCCCACTCGGCATAACCCCCTTAATGCGGGGGTGTGGAAGAGGCGAGCAAAAAGCAAATAAAGTAAAGACAAAGGGATGGGTGGGATTAGGGTGGAAGGATCTTATGGGGCAGTAAGGCGAGAGAGAACGGTTGGGAAGGGGCATGTTGTAAGGGGGGAAGACTGGACTATAGGGGTGGTAGGTAGATAGAAGACGTTGGATCATGGGGAGAAGGGGGAGGGGGGCGAGTTGAGAGGTGGTAGGGAGAGTGGGGGGATGAGCGAAGGGGGGGGGCGTGACATAGGTGGAGGAGGCGATTAAGTGTGCAGTAGAGAGCGTGGGGCAAAAGGGGCAGGGTGGGGGCTGGAGGAGGGTGGCTAGGAGGTAGGGGGGCTGACGGAGTGGGTCCGTAGAATAAAGGAGAGGGTAGGGGGTATTAGGGGGGGAAGTTGGATTGCGATTAATGGGGGGGGAATGGCAAGGAATGGGGAGATGGGCTAATAGGGGGGTCATTGGATGGGAAAAAGGGTGGTTGGTTGTAGGGTTAGGGAGAAATGGAAAGGCGAAAACAGATAAATAGGAGTTTTGCGGTGTTTTTTTTTGCGGTACGTAGAGGGTGCGTAGTGAGGATTGGTGAGAGGGGTTAGGTTAGGGGGGGAGGTCAATGGAATGAGGGGGAAGGTAAAAGGTGGGCGTATGGTGGGGTGACGAAATGCACTGCTGATTGGGTTAGGGGCGTATAGAAAACGGGGAGCAGGAGGGGTTGAGAGAATAGGGAGAATTGTGAGGGGAAGGGGGAAGCGAGGAAGGGGGGAAATGCCCCTCCATGCCCACTTTAGATAGAGATGGCCGAATGCGAGACACAATACATTTATCTGGCGGTTCACTAGTGATTGTGTTATTTTAGCTGATCTGGTCTTTGATTGCTTAGTGAAAGGATTTCAGTTTTGTTAGAAACAACAGGTAAGTTGAAGAAGTGGCGGACCTAGGATGTGGTGGTGGGGAAAATGAAAGGTAGTGTATCGTTTGTTCAGGCCTTTAAAATCTATTTTTAATACAAGTCTTTCACTAATGATGTCTCTATGTTTCTGTTCCTAACAAAAATCAAAAAGCAAATGTTAATATCTGAAACGCCAAGCTTGGTCTAATTTTTATTACACAAAAGAATTATTACCTATGTCCACATCAAAAACTTTCGCACGCCTGCCCTTATAATTGTTAGGCCAATGTTTGTCTTCATTTACACGTTGATAGACATCACTACAGGGAGGAAATAGCAGTAATTGGAATGACTTTTAAATACAGATAATGCATTACATATTGTACACTCAGGAACTATTCCAGACATAATTAAAAGTAATTACATATAATTTCATATTTACAATAAACGCAGGTGTTACATAAAAGGGAACAGCTTGGGGGGGGGGGGCCTATTATTTTCTAAGTATTTACATTAAAGGCAGCATCTTCACTGTCACTTCAATGGCTGCATCCAACATAGAAAGGCGAGGTTTACGACAACAAACATGGGGCTAATCCAGTAGGCCATCTATGGGTAAGATGAACCTGTCCCCCGATTATTAGCTATAATGAGTCATTACCATTTCCATGGTTGTTTTTTTAAAAGGGAGTGTGAACAGGATAACAGGAAAATAAAAGAAGGGAAGCAAGGGTGGGGGCAAGGGTGGATATTTCCTATTCATTCCTGCTTTTTGAAAAAAAGAATTATCACTGGAACATTCACCTCTAAGGGTCACTGGCAAAAGGCTTGTGAATTGGACCCTGCACCAGACACTTTTCATTTGACAATTACCGATTATAAAGTTTATATAGTTGCGTAGTTGCACGACCATCAATCACCTATTGAAGTTAACTCTCCAGAGAAACCTCTTATTACCACTACATCCAGCCTCTGAGGTTTCTCATTATTACTAAGCTATAGGCACACTCTCCTACCCCATTTAGTGTCTTTTTGTTGGTGATTGAAACAATACAACCTTAACTAATGGGGCATGGATGACCTTCTGTTTCAGAAAAGTTGGCTTAGAATATAGTAAGTAGATATGAGAAGAAAGCTGTAAAACTTAGCAAATCCTAAACTGCCATTCTACCAGGTCTCAATCACACTAAAACCTCTCAATCCAGCATTTTCATGTTCCGCATGCCTTTAAGGAAACTACCATTTGAATGGTAGGGGTAGGCTGTAAGTACGCGAGCACCAGCTCAGGGTGAGGCTGGTGACCGGTACTTACTTTCGTTAGTGTTAAACCGCGGTATTGCGGCTTTAACAATTTTAAACTTTAGAGCAGAAGGGGCTCGCGCTGCGCCGAACCGTGCACGCGCAACATCTCCACTCATTTCCTTGTAGGAGGCGTGCACGATCGTGCGCACGCAGCGCGAAGCCTCTGGTGCTCTAAAGTATAAAAAGTGTTAAAACCGCGATACCGCGGTTTTAAACTGAACGAGTAGTACCGAGGGAAGGCACCAGCTCAACCCGAGCTGGTGCTCGGTATTACAGCTGACCCCTACCATTCTAATGGTAGGTTTCCTTTAATAAATACATACGAGACACTGGTTCAGGGTGTAGATCAAACAAAGTTTTTGCAATTTCAAACGGACCGTGCAAAATGGTCCTATTTGTGAGATTTTTCTAAACAATTATGTCATGTAAATGTGATTTCTTCTTCATTTCTATTATAATGTATACAGTTCTACATCAATAGAGTAACTACAGTAATACCTCCTAGTAGAGTCATGAGGCCCACAACAGAGATTGAGATCTCTCAGTGTAGTATGATACAATATATTATCGGGTGATGGTCGTTTTTCTGCTGATATACTGCTCAATTTGGACACTTCATTTTTGACCATAAAAACAAGGGGAGTGAAAAGAGACAATTGCTCCAGGCCTTTATATGATGAGGTACAACCATTCGTGATGATCAGCATTGCCATACTCAACTTAATAAACAAGGGAGAATGGAAAAGGGGAAACAATAGCCAGAGGCCTTATGATAAGAGGCCATTCATGGTTGATCAGCAGTTGCGTGCTCTTGGGTTTTTTTAAGGAACCATGGTCAACAAGGTCATATCTAGTACTCCTGTACTTGTCGCTCAGTGGACATCTTCTTGTTGCAAAACAAGAGAAAGTGGTGGAAAGAGAACACTTAGCTCGAGGTCTTAGACATATGATAGGGGCCATCAAGGTTGATCAGCAGTTGGTGCTCTTGACTGTTTAGGGAACCAAGGTCAACATCTTCATATTCTAGTGTTCCTGTACTTGATCCATCAATGGACATCTTCTTGTTGCCAAACAGAGAATGGAAAGAGGAACACCTAAGCTCCAAGGACTTTATACAATGATAAGAGGCCATCAATTGGATCAGCCAGTTGGTTTCTTGGGTTGTTTAGGAACCAAGGTCATCATCTCTATCTAGTGCTCCTGTACTTGTCGCTCAATGGACATTCATCGTGTGGACACCAAGAATAGAAAGAGGAACACTAGCCGCCAGGCCTTTTATACATATTAAATAGGCCATTCAATGGTTGATCCGCAGTTGGTGCCTGTTGTTTAAGGTACCCAAGGTCAAAATCTAAATATCGTAAATGGGGTTAAATGTGCTCATTTGGGGTACCTAGTCCCCCTCCATACATTTGGGCAAATTGGCTATAGTGTTTACTACAAGAAGAGGACAAATGTTCAAGAACACCATAGGTGATAAATGACTGATGTGAGCAGTGAGATATGCATTTTTCTAAAGAGCTGCTAAATATGTTGGATCTAAAACCTGCATAAGGTCTCTCTTGATTTTGCCCTATATGCACCACTTTTGTTAATTCATTATCTAGCACATGAAGCCTATAAAAGTCCATACATCTTAGTACTGCAGTCTATCTGCTATTACTTAAATATACTGTATTAAGATAATTTCCTTCTATTCTTTCCACCACAATCAGCATACATACAGATGTCTTTATGGTAGGGTCAGAGAAGCATGCGCTGTCGTCCTATCTGCATGGTCAGTAGTGACCAGACATTCTATACATGGTCAGCTTTTCCAATATCTTTGAAGTCTTTGTACCACCAGAGACGACTTAACGCCGCTAATGAGATTTTCATCCACATAAATGATTTGGCGTTACATCATTTCCCATGTAGTAATTGATTATGTGATGGTTACTACGGCTTCAGCATGGATCACAGTTAAATGTGCTTTGATATTAGTGTCTGTGCACGTTCTTCTATATCTAAACTGCATTGACTGAAGAGCTAATATTCTTATCGCACTCGCATTCGCGCTTGCTTCTTATAAGCCGAGCTCCGCCTTGGATCTATGGTTTTATCATTATACAGGGAATTTTTACACTGCAATTCCTATGATGTTATAATTAGCAGATTAGACCAAATCCACGTCTCATCTGAATGATTTTACAAGTTCATTGTTGCCTACGTTGGACGTGGAAAGACAATTTTTATGCAGTCTGTGGAGTTTGGAGCCGATTAGTCCAACTCCAAGCTACTGGAAAATGAAATAGACAATAGAAAGCAATTCTAGTGGAACTGAGTCTAGAAAGTAACAATTACTTTGATTCTTTGGCTCAATGACCCAATGGTACACTCAACCCCTAAAATCAGACCCTACCACTCTACAAATTGGGCTGTCTGATGCTAGATCTCCAAGTGTCCACCTTTGTTTGGAACATGGGCCTACATAGGATTCTCAAATTCCTAGTCTGATCTGTATTACTGTGAGGTGCTGAATCCGCCAGAGCTTCGAAAAGTCCTTGGGGTAGACCGTCAATTTTAGATCAGTGGAGGTCCAACAACAGACACCTCCAATACTTGGTTGTATTCAAGTAAATGGAGGCTGAGGCTACATATCAAGCAATGTCCTTTACAAACACTGTGTTTGATACAGCATCCCCAGATGGTGGGACCCCAAGAATATGATGTACACAACCTATCCTAAGGAATGGACACAGTATATGGGTCTAAGTCTCTGTCTGCTGAACTGAAGCTCTTTGAGATGTCAGTGGAAAGGGAAGTGGAAGATTAGTCTCAGAGACAAACTGCAAATAAAGATAGAGCGCCTGGCAAGGGAAAAACTGCTGGAAAATGTATAAGACATAATGCCAGAATATCGTATAATACTTATGTACACACTACATAAACTACTGATTATTGTAATGTTCCCTGATAAGTGGTGTGTGCACTTTTAACCATTTTTTGTGATTTTTGGTATATTACCCTAAAATGTCAATAAAACCGAAGCTGCAAACTAATAATTTCTTATATCTAATACAACTATAATATTAGCTATACAATCCATAATTTATATTTATTTATTTCTTTACATGCTGCTTCTCATATGATCGTTATGTTGTTTTTTGTTACTTTGGTGAATACTTTCAACTTTAAGTTACAGGCAGCAGTCCCCGGGTTACATACAAGATAGGGTCTGTAGGTTGTTTAAGTGAATTTGTATGTAGTCGGAACTGTATATTTTATCATTGTAATCCAGCCAGAACTTTTTTGTCTCTGTGACAATTGGATTTTTTAAAAATGTTGGGTGTCATAAGAATTAGGATTAACAATAAGCTTAATTACAGACACCTCTGATAACTGTTATAGCTGTTTATTGTAGCCTAGGACTAAAGTACAATAAAATTACCAATATCCGAGGTCCGTTTGTACTAGGGGTCGTATGTAAGTCGAGTGTTCTTAAGTCGGGACCGCCTGTACTGACGTTCTGAAATATTTGAGCAATCCATATCGGGCTGGATACAATGTAGGATTTACGACTTCTAGGACCTGGAGTTCTATGTCCTAACAGATTTGTCTATTACGGTAGTCCAATCTCTGTATATGAAGCTATGTATTTACTGGAGCTACCCAGCTGGGTTTAATTGGTTGCATCTTGTTTTAACTGTTTTTTTCTACTTATTAAAGCATAGGCCACATTGTAGGTAACAGGGGACCTGTCAAGACATTGCAATGCTGGCAGTCATTATAATAAACATGGAAAGTTAAAACCGTTTTTATTTTTCCAAGGATCCATTCGCTTCTTAGCAACGGCATAAAAATGCTATGAGGAATATTCATATAGGCCGCTATAATTCCTCCGTCTCAGGTACCATTACCATCAGATATGTTCCACCTCTGAATGGCGGGTGCTATGGGATTTCATGAAGGTTTTAATGACCTGGAGGACTACAAGGGAACTGGGAAGAGACCTAGAACAAGTCGTCTACCACACTTAACTCATTATGCAATTTTCTCTAATGCGTCCATGTCTCCAAGAAATAACGCTGATCCTGCCGAGATGAAGGAGCACTTTCACCTTTATGTTTTCCTTTTATCTGTCCCTCAAAATATTTAGAGAGCCGCTCTAAAGTCTCTATGTTCTTGTAAAAGAACAAGATGGCTTTCCAGCGTGGGTCTTAGTTTATAGTGGGTGCCCTTATACTACACCACATTACCAATTTATAGAGAACAGGTCATTTAAAGTGCAGCTACAGCTTCCAAATCACCCTGCTGTAAAACCAGCATGTATAGTGCACAAGATCTCCTACAATATCTTTCATATAACCCATCTGCAATTTAAGTGAGTTTGTGTTGTTGTTTCAGCAAACTAACTTTTACTGTGACATAACTGTGCTGATATCACTCTACTCTAACATCACTGTGTGTATTATCCCTGTACTGTGACATCACTGTGTGTATTATCACTCTACTCTGACATCACTGTGTGTATTATCCATGTACTGTGACATCACTGTGTGTATTATCCCTGTACTGTGACTCACTGTGTGTATTCCATGTACTGTGACATCATCTGTGCATTCTTGTACTGTGACATCACTGTGTGTATTATCCATTACCTGTTATCTGTGACATCACTGTGTGTATCTCTGTAATGTGACATCACTGTGTGATTATCCTGTACTGGACATCGCTGTGTGTATTATCACTGTACTGTGACATCGTGTGTGTATATCTCTGTACTGTTGCATCACTGACGTATTATTATCACACTACTCTGACATCACTGAATGTATTATGCCTATACTGTGACATTACTATGTTTATTATCACCTGTACTATGACATCACTTGTGTGTATATATCCCTGTACTGTGACACATGTGTGTATTATCCCTGCACGGTACATCACTGTGTGTATTCTCTGTAATGACATCACTGCGTGTATTATGCCTTTATGTGTAAATCGCTGTGTGTATTATCCCTGTACTGTGACATCAATTTCTGTTTTTCTCAGTACTTTGACATCACTGTGCGTATTATCTGTGTACTGCGACATCACTGTGTGTATTATCTGTGTACTGTGACATCACTGTGTGTATTATCTGTGTACTGTGACATCACTGTGTGTATTATCTGTGTACTGTGACTTCACTGTTGTTATTAACCCTGTACTTTGCTATTACTGCATTATCCTGTGTTATTTCAGGATTTGCTACAGGGCCCAATAGTGACATCACTGTGTGTATTATTTATGTACTATGACATATATGTGTGTATATATACCTGTGGTATTATCCATGTACTGTGACACACTGTGTGATTATCTCTGTACAGCGACATTCACTGTGTGTATTATCCATGTACTGTGACATCACTGTGTGTAATATCTTCTGTACTTAACGTGCATCACTGTGTGTATTATCCGTGTACTCTGACATCACTGTGTGTATTATCCATGTACTGTGACATCACTGTGTGTATTATCCCTGTACTGTGCATCACTGTGTGTATTATCCCTGTACTGTGACATCACTGTGTGTATTATCCCGTACTCTGACATCACTGTGTGTATTTCCTGTACTGTGACATCACGTGTGTATTTCCGTGTACTGTGACATCACTGTGGTTAGTATCCGTTGTACGCTGACTCACTGTGTGTATTATCTTACTGACATCACTGTGTGTATTATCTGTGTACGACTCACTGTGTGTATTATCTGTGTACTGTGACATCACTGTGTGTATTAATCCTGGTACTGTTGGACATCACTGTGTGTATTATCTCGTACTGCGACATCAACTGTGGTGTATTACTCTGTACTGTGACATCACTGTGTGTATTATCTCTGTACTGCGACATCACTGTGTGTATTATCTCTGTACGATGTTATTAACGGTGACATGTTAAGCTTGAGGTCAAACTTGTTGGCACACATAAAGCTGCAGGGTTTAACCTTGTTACTTTTTGTAATCTTTGAAGAACCCATGTCGTGCACTTTGCTGATGATCACAGATGCTCACATTACCTTGCATTATCCCTCCCGTGCGACTTCAAGAAGTTCATATCTCGGTATCTTGAGAGAAATGCCACCCAACTGATCATTAGTCCTGCGAAAAAAAACAAACATGGGACATGTGAGCGACTTGGATCCTTCTGGGCGCTGCATGAATCTACGTATGCTTTAAAGGTTACAATAAAACTCTAACAAGACAGATAGAATTATATGATTATGGAATATATCAGCACCAATTAAGCCTCCATTATGAGACACTGGAAACATTGCCCTTGAAGTGTACGGTAACAGTGAGAGGATCATAGATGCTCAGATGTTATTTATGTATAATGGCATAGCATTCATTACAGCCACATGACTATGGAAAAGGATGAACAAAAGAATGAAGTTCACAGATAAATGACTCTCATTTATATGCATGAAAATTAGGCGCAGGAATAATAAGTGTATTCCTATAAAAAAAAAAAAAATTCTATAATTGAAAAACTGAGGTATAGTTCATCATCAGCTAACTGAACACTTTTAAGGGGTCAAAGACTCTCATCTCATTTGCAGGGTTGCAGCAGCCAGAAAGTATGTCTCTTGCTCTGAAGACCCCCACAAGTATGTAATAACATAATAAAACTGCAATCCTCATCTCACCAGTGGAGTGTAATATAGGAAATGAAAAAACACACACTTCCTCTTTTATATTCAATCCCATACATTGTGACAAAGGCTTACTGTATCATGATTTTACACGTTAAAGAGATTTCCCATCTGTGTATATGTGATAGCTGCGGTTTACACATCTCGAGAGTGGGTGAACTGACCCCATTGGGGGGTATTTACAGTTTGCCGCACACAGGCTGGTCTTCTCTCCATTCCAGTCTAAGGGAGTGTCTAAAATAGTTATTCGTATAGGGTTGACTAGTTTCAGCACTCCTACAGACGTAAAGGAGAGTGGATGTGCGGTCCAGTTTGGCCACAGGATAGGGTTCAACTGAGGATATTTTATATCGTTAATGATAGGTGCCCCATCCCACCTCTGAACGCGCACTATTACGAATTTAGGATCTATATACCGTGGAAGAATGGGAAAATACCTTTAACACATTCAAAAACACCAAAACACATTTACGAGACTAACTTTGAAGGACTTTTCAATATCTCCACTATGTCCAACTCTTTGCAGCCCTAGATAGTTGTCCCTCAAAACGATTTTGCCAATGGAAATTTTTCCAATAGAGATTCCAAATTTTTGCCACCCAATATGCTAATAGGTTCTATTCTCCACAGATGGGTGGTCCTGGGCTTAGGCAAGCAACCTGGCTCCACCCACTTGCACATAGAGAACCTATTAGCAAACTGGGCTGTGCAGCTCCATACAATGGTTGTTCATTAATGGTGGGGGCTTCAGAGCAAATTCCAATTACTCAGAACCAGTCCAGTGACTTATTATAGATCTGAAGAGTCAAGTTGATAGGGTGTGGGAAAGGTCATTTTGAATTTATCAGACACTTTACACAGATCGAATAGTGGTACATAGTGGGGATAACCTCTAATCAGTGAAATCCAAATCTTTTTATTTTTGAAAAAAAAAAAAAAGCTAAAGTTTTATACTCTATTATCAAGAAGAAAAGGATAAGTTACTCCTGTTAACTTTTTCCCCCTCTTAACCTGTCATGCCTGACCCCTCATCAACACATGGCCTCATCCAGGGCCGTGAGTATATCCCTTACACTCAAATATTTACTTCCTCTACAAAACAACAGGCCAAATCCCGTAACGTATTAATTGTTCTCTTCAAATTAACCAAATTCCCAAGCTTCACAAATAACAAGTAACTAAAACAATGATATATTACTATTCACATAGACTAGGGGGATGCTGAGATGTACACCCACCACAATGTGGAAATTGATGACTTCAGACCAGCGAGGCCTCTTTCTTTTGCCTACTCAAGTGAACATAAATGCCTTCCAGGGGTTAAGCTTTGCTTTCTATTTGGCATCTATAGGGGAGAAAGGAAAAAAAAAAAAACTTTCCTGTATAGAACGCTGCATAGATTTCCACATTTTCCACTTGGATAACTTCCTATCTTAGTGAGATGAATGGACATTTAGTGGATTTGCTTAGCAATCTTTCCACATGAGATAGTTTCAATAGTGAACTTCTTAGACTACGTTCAAAAGGCGGAAGGATGCAATTTAGGCGAGCTAAAAATTGGGAATGACTCAGAAAGCGTTTCCTTCATATATACTCTTCTGGAGGTACAAACTGGAATAAGTAACTTTCTATGCAGGAATGTAGTTAAAAGGGCAGTTGTCTGTCTACATTGTAAACATTTTTATAATAGACCTTTAAGGAAATCTATCATCACAATTCAACATGATAAACCAGAGATACCTCACTCATAGATCCAGCACGTGACTTTGGTAATCTTCCTATATTGTACACAGTGAGACAATGTAAGCACTGATTGGACAGTGTCAGACAGGATAGTCCCACAACTGGTAACACCCACTTGTTATTATTATTCATGCATTTCTTTTTTGAACAACAATGGAAAAATATAGAAATGTAAAATTTGGTACTTTTAATAATATTTTTTTCAGATAGTTTGATTTGTGTTGTTCCTCAGTTTCTCCTTTCTCAAAAGTAAATTTTTATGCTATAAATTGACAACAGATAAATAATACTGATTTCCTTTCAAAAGTGGCGTGTCCATAGAAAGACAAGGCCCCTTTCACACTAAGGCTACATTCACACAACGTAACGAGGGACGTGTATCGTCCCTCATAGCCGGCAATGGGGCATGGCGCCGTACGGTGGCGGCACGCCATATATTACTAAGGAGAAAGGTGGGGTGAGCTGCGCCCACCCCTCCTCCTCTTCCCAGCGTAGACATGTTGCCCACCATGCTATGGTACGGCGGACACATGTCTGTGTGAATGTAGCCTAATGTATGATTTTTCCAGTCCTTGTATTTCTGTGGCCCTATGAATCTGTGTATAAGGGACATTTCTCATCCATATATATTTCACACATGGGACTGTACCGTATCGGTATAAAATACTTTGGGCTTGGGAAATGATGGACGGATGACTATTGGCTGGCTGACAAAATGTACCTCCCCTGGTTGTTGTCTTTAAACCTTCACAGACTTCTTTAGGGCAAAGGAATCAAAATACTGGAGAAAATAAGACATGCTCTATATTTTTTTTTTTATATCCGACGGTGGACAAAACAGCCATTTAAAAGATGGCCGTATTGCCCATTGAAATGTATGTGGCTGTATGTTACCCGTATGAAAATGGTACAGTACGGGTAGAATACGGGCGTTTTCATACATTTGTGTGAAAGAGGCCTAAGGCTACTCTCACATGGAGGGCGTGCTAAACTCGGCTGGGACTTGGGGTGGCACACATTCGGCTGGAGGGATGAGCCATGCCCACCCCTGCCCTCTCCATAGCGAGGCTAGTGCCTGGCTGTACATACGGGGTAAGATCTGATTTCCGGTTCGGTACAGTGACACAAATTGTGTGCTCACTGTACTGCGGGCGGGTGCTACAGGTGTCTATAGGGATGTATCTGGCACCAATTTGCGGCCAGATATATCTTCATAGTCTGTGTATAAAGGGCCTAATACTGACAGCACTGACTAGAGGGTGACAGTCAGCAAGTACACACCTCTACACAAGTACACCTCCTTGACAATCTACTGATTTACTAGAAGGAATTACTAAGGGACAGCACAACAACAAAGAGGCTCCTGAAATTTTTATTCTGTGAGAATACGTCTCTAGCGGAGTACAGCTAACAGGTAAATGCTCCAGTAGGAAATCCACGTTCAGCTCAATCCCCAAGACCTGAATGTTTAATCTAATAGAGATATTGGTTTAACAAATCTTACGGATTAGAAAAAAAAAAAAACCTCATATTGTTAGACGTTTGTATCACTTATGTAGAACAATTTATACTGATATCCCTAGGAATCACAAAACCTCAAGCCAATGGTGAAAAAAAAAAAAAAAACCCACAGACAATATTGTATGCCAGACCAATATGTATTAATACGCCCCAGGACAGTCGCAAGAAGGACAAACACTCATTATAAGTTCCCTTTTTCTAATTGGCTGAATCTCCAACATCTTGCTTCATTTATTCCTCAGACTAAACATCAATTTCAACTTCATTGCTCTTTAATTGCTTACAAACTGCTGTCCATGTTACTGTGTACGTCCCTGGCACAGCCAATAATTCCGTAGTATGTGATGCAGCAGTCCCATATGTAATGATTCGTAGTAACAGAGATCAAAAATGGAAAGATAGACAGATAATATGAGATTTAGAGATAGATGAAATATAGATAACAGATAAGACAGATAAATAGACAGACAGACAGATAGAAAATGCAGCACTCCAGGTCTTCCTTATTTCCTATCCCTACTACCAAGAGGCCTGGATCAGGACCTGTACGCTTTGCACCCTTTGGGTTTCCATTGTGCTGCCTGGACTTTCTCGTCCTCTGGATAGATAGATACAGGGGGTCCCCTGGTTATGTACAAGATAGGTTGTATAGGTTTGTTCTTAAGTTGAATTTGTATGTAAGTCGAACCAGGTATATATTTTTTTTTTTGTAAAAACCGAGGCATAAAAAGCCAAAGAAGAACAGATTCTGCCAGGGGGGGGGGGGGGGGGGGGCAACGTTGGTGGGGTGTGCTGTGGTTGTTTTTTCTTGATCCTGGTGGAAGATGTCCTTAAGTTGGTAACTGCCTGTATTTCTACAGACAACGGCTATTAAATGGTGATTTTTCTCCCCCTACTTTACCTAATTTAGATATTTCTTTATTTCTAGAGTATTCTTGGTAAGTTTCATCATACACCCCCATAAATCCAATCTTCAAATGTCTTCCAGGAGATAAATAATCCTCCATCAACGGACTGATTTAAAGACTACAGGATCAATACAGACAAGCCACCTAACCCAATAGATAATCTGTAACCAATGCACACTATTTATAACATCGATATATACTCCTATCGATTCTTCTAATAACATGTTGTGTCTACAATGATCTTTTTCTTAGATACATCAATTGAATTTGTTGAATACAGCTTGCTATACAATTATTCCTGCCAAACAGTTGAGCGGAAGAAGTCGAGAATGCTACAACTACACATCTCAGAGGCCACATGTTCTACTCTTCTCTTCCCTATCATCTGCCATCACAGGAAAGTAATGAGGTCCTTACACACACTGGATTATTGTCCACGTCTGCAGATAACGGTGGGTTCAGACTTATATTACATATATCTAATGTACCAGGCCATTGTGCAAGCACCACATAGACGTTTGGTGAAAATCGAATGTGCATGAAGCCGATTGCAGATATTGGGGGAGCTAAAGATCAGACAAGTTGAGATCCATCTATCTAATCCTATTTCAGGTGTCTGGCAGCGACTTTTTCCATAAACTACCAATGCACGATCATGTATAAGTATGAGGATTCTGTAAAGATAGCCATAACTCATTTTGCCATCACTTATTTCATGTATATAGGAGACTAAAGATGTCATGCACATGGTCAGATGATGTACAGATCTGTCCTAGTGGGTTTTGTGGGACATTTTGTACTCTTTGTTCTTCTACAGAGGTGAAATTTGGCATGAAGTGATGTATTACCCATGTGTTCTCCTCTAGAGCATCATGAAGGACCTACAGGTCAATATGGATGTCCAACCTGTTCATCTATGGTGACCTTTATAACCATTCAATATTAACACATACTATACAATGTGCCAAAACTCTGGATAATACAGCTATAGGGTTAACTCGGAAAACATGACCATACTCTATATTTATAGAAAATGCCTGGCCATCATTGAAATCAGTTTTTGTAACCTTCATTCGCTATCAGAGCCGAGCACTCCATCAGCAGCTTTCTCAAGAAACAGTGACACAGATAAATGCCAAGGTTTGCTTTGTGAGATAAAAAAACACACTGCACCAGAGTCATCGGTTGTCAGCAAGTTCAGCTCATCATACCCAAAACTATTTGCAGAATTGTCTATTCTACCGAATGCACAGAGAAACCTGAAAAAATGAAAACCAGGTGAGAAACCTCAATCTTCCCACGGACTCACCAGCAGCACGTCCAGCGCTTGTAATGCGCTGTCATCTACTTTATATTATACCCAAAAACGTTCAAACTAATTTCCAGCTAAACAAATATGTCAGCAAGTTTACTAACTGTTAAAGGGATACATTGTAAGACATACACAGCTCACAAAGAAATAGCCATAACATATAAAAATGTAAAAAAAATAACCAAAATGTTTGGAATGTCTACACAGTCTAGATAAAAGTCATCACAGAAGTCAAAAAAATCCAAAAATAAAAGGGAAAGCAAAGAAATTACCGCCACCTAAAGATACCCCTTAAAGAAGATCCATATTCATGAGTATTACGGCCTCATAACTAGCATCACAGCAGACCTCCTAGGTATATATTGTAGAATAAATTCCTGGATCAATGTCCCATCACAAGAATCAAGTTCTTCATGCCATAGCAAAATCATGGCACAAGACTGATGGTAAAAACGAAATCCAAAATTAAAGGAGTTCTCCACATTCCAGGGATGGGGAAACAAAACAGATACTTGCTCTGGGTTCCACAATACAGGCCTGCGTCCAGATTAAAGTCTATGGGACCCGTTCATTCGATGAGAGGCCTTCTTGGTTCAGAGGACAACACATGAAGTGACTTCCCATGGTCTGAGGCCACTCATTGATGAAGTGGATCTTATGACCCCCAGAGATTGGGGGAGCCGAGAGCCAGTTACAATGTTTGTGTCATAGCAGGAGAAGTTTCTTTGAAGTCCCCGGCAAGGGTCACACGTGTAAAGAGGACTACTACTTTATCCCGATAGCAGATGTAATCTGTCATGGCTTCCCTGTATTCCGTTCTTTTAACAACTGTTAATATGGATCAGAAATGTCACGGCCAGCTTTTGTCTTTTGCTGCTGTTCTCTAACGTAACTATAAAGAGGCTATAAGCTTCTTATAAGCTAATTTATCAGAGGGTTCCTCAAAAATGAGGTTCTCCCCTGCTAAGACCCTCAGTGATCTGCTGTGACTATGTAGAAGAACCTGACAGAAAGGGGCAGATTTACTTACCCGGTCCAGTCGCGATCCCACGGCGCGTTGTCCGACGCTGATTCGGGTTCTGCCGGGATTCACTAAGGTCTGTGCCCCCGACCTCCAGCAGGTGTCGCTGCTGCGCCGAGGTCGGCCGGAGTTCACCTTCCACGTCTCGATGCATGTAAGTGCTGATCTTGCCACGCAAATTCTTTTTTAAATTCCGCGGTTTATCCGAATCCGTCGGGTTGTCTGGCGGCCACACACCCCATTTCTGTTGCGTGAAAGCCGCTGCCGATGCCACACAATCCGATCGCTTTCGCCAAAATTCGAGGCAATTCGGAAATATTCGGGAAACCCGACGAAAGTGTGGCGTTCGGACCCTTCGTAAATGAGCCTCATAGGGGGTCATTTACTAAGGACCCGATTCGCGTTTTCCCTCGACGTGTTACCCGAATATTTCCGATTTGCGCCGCTTGTACATGAATTGCCCCGGTTTTTGGCGCACGCATCGGATTGTGGCGCATCGGGGCCGGCATGCGCGGCGACAGAAATCGGGGGGGGGGCGTGGCCGAACGAAAAACCGACGTATTCGGAAAAACCGCCGCATTTAAAACCGAAAATGTGTCGCTTGGGGAGCGCTCACCTTCCCCCTATGGGATGGTGCATTCCGGGCGTTAAGATTATTTTCGGCGCTGCAGCGCCCCTGGTGGACGGCGGAGGAACTACCATCTTAAATCCCAGCCGGACCCGAATCCTGTGCAGAGAACGCGCCGCTGGATCGCGAATGGGCCGGGTAAGTAAATGTGCCCCATAGTGTCCAATCTAACTGCGCTGCCTCTGCAGGTTGAAAGAAGTATTACACTTTCTCTTTGCAATTTCTAAATTGTGATGTATTATTCTTCAAAGCTTATAGAAGATAACCCTGAAGAGATATCCTGGACCCATTCATCCAAAATTTTCTTATAAGACATTCAAAATGGACTTTCTAAGACAAATACCTTTACATCTGCTGTTGCAAAATGTAATTTTTTTTAAATACACCTACTTAATATTCCCTCCATGCCATCACGTAAATGGACCATCAAGCAGGTAGCTGTCATGCAGAAACCTAATTTTTCCTTTCCCATGTCACCTAATTATAAAAGATGTGCAGTCCGTTGCCATGACAGTTCATGAGCGTGTAAATGCGATGCATTAAAGTCAGGATATGCCGCTCTACAGCCTTTGCTGTGTGATAAGCAATTAATATAAATTACAATGCTAAGATAACTCCTAAATTCAATTATTCCAGTCATATCAAACAGGTTATCATATATCAAAGGATGTGAAGATTAGCCCTTTTATGTACGGCTTCACACAGCTTATCTACAGATTAGCATGCCATTGGAGGGCCGCATTCACTGGGAAAGAGTTCCAAAAAACCCCCAAGATTTTCTTTTTACAGAATTAGAAAATTCTCTTCTTTTTAACCAATTCACGAAAAGTTACTAATCTGGTGCACAGTGGACACGTGGCAACATAGAACCTAAATGGGGGAGGGGATGTTAACCGTGTCCTGTCGATTGCGCCATATAAACAAAGGGGTTCCAGAAGCCCCTGATTTAGAAGTGCAAAACTCTGTTAGGAACTGTTTTGCTAGTTCAGCAATGCCGGGCATCCCCACCTCTGTGCTCAGTAGCCCTGCATGGCTCACTCCACACCCACATGTAATGGAGATGCCGTAAGGGAGAAAATAGTCGCAATCCCTGACCGTGCACCCGAAGTGCTTCTTTATCAAGGCTTCTACTCCCACCAACTCCTTCGAAATCTCTAAAGGGAGGGTGGGTAATGGAGCGCGCCATGTATAAAATCACGCGATAGTGGCCATAATTTGGATCCACCCAATACAGATCTGTATTTAGGTGTCTGAATGAGCGCTTAAAGGGATGTTCCATTATCATGATATCCATGAACCATATATAGTATAATATCAGATCGGTGTAGGTATTGTGTGTCAAATGATCGGGTAGCATCGGTTGCTGAAATGAATCAAACAGATGGTGAAAGTATATCCGGAAACGTCAGACCCTCATCACTCTGATTGGTGAATAGGTCACCTTTATCATCATACTGGAAGGTTTGTTTTCCACAGTTGTGTTTTCTCTACTGGAGAAATAAGTATAATGCTGGTGTGTCCTCACACTGCTGTGCTCTGTGCATTGAACACAACTCCTCTCTTATGTACTGTGTGAAATTTGTAGCAAGCTTCCGGTGGATACAACAGCAGGCACTCAGAGAAGGGTAGTTGTTGTGGAGCAGCTCTATGTAGAGAGCATATCAATGTGAGGACACTTCCCATTACATATGGATAAGCTCCTCCCCCTGTGACTGATAGCAGAGGGGAGGGGCCTGCGCTGAGTGAAGAAATCTCACTGAACCCTGGACTCCAAGTCTAGATACAATCCTGGAATGTAAATGCATTTTTTAAAGTCCTGCTACTACTAATAAAACACAGAAATATATGTTATTACATATCTCCTGTGCCAATAGCTGTCTGCAGCTTTGTATGGAACAACTATTGCCACAAAGGTGTCATGCACACAAAGAAAATCCATCACCATCATACAGCATTTACTAATTGTAAACTGTGCAAAAGCTAAAAGAGTCAATTTTTATGTTTTTAAGGTTATACCATATGATAATGAATGCAAAATATATTGTGTCAAGGATCTTTCTTTGCTTTGTAGCTTGTTAACCACATGAATGCATTATTATTGCTGTGTTTTCATTTTCATATTGTGGAACATTTTTATTGCTTTACTGTAAAAGGTAAATCACGGGGTGCTCGGCTGATCCCAGCTCTGATTGTAGGAATTAAATCTTCATTTGCCCTCACAGTCGGCACGCCTTCTCCCCAGACGACTCGTTTAGTTGGTTAATGTGCTTCCTTCGTTATCAGTTTCCAAAGGGGGCGGAAAAGTCACCTCCTTAATTAAAGGTTTTGTTTGGATCCTTTTTAACACGTTGGAAAAGAAGGAACCGTAAAATAATAATTTTTGCTTGGGGTGTGTTTTACTACTTAGAACTTTATTATACATTTTATGGATTTTTTAACATCTACATTAAATGAGTTTTGTAATATTTTGTTGTGTTTATTAAAGTAAAGACATGAATTTTCCTGAAGAGAGAGCAATGATAATTACCTTACTTGACTCCTCATGGTCTACTGTCCTGTATCAAAAGAATTATTAAGGTGAATCTGTCACCAGGAATGTTTTTTCTAGCTGGTCCCAATAGCTTATGCTAGGCTGATTTAAAAAATGTCTTTGTCAGCATTCTGAATCATTTCAGTAGTTTATATAAGTTTAATTCACATTACCTGGCTCCCTGCCAGCAGCGTGCAGTGAGTCTGAGGGGAGGGGCAACTGCAGCTTGTGTGTGCCTGGCTGGAGATGACCATACAGAAATTTCCGTATGTGGACGCATATATATCGAGATGTGAAAAGGGGATAAATGCCTTTACTAGATTACTTCCATGGATCTGTAATACCTGACTCGACCCATGAACAGTTGTGTCGCCATTCCCACAATAACTGTGATAAACCCCTGACCCTCTTCTGCTCTGCAGATACACTATAACAGAACATCCCAAACACAACGACAGAATGCACAGATGAAACACAAACACACATTATGTTATATGGTATATAAATAGTTGTGACCTACTTTCGATTGTCTATATGCTCCACTTCAGGCAGCAGATCCAATGTGCAGAAAGAGGCATCGCTCCACGATGAAATTGTTCGACCGTGTGAATCTACCTTTTGCTACCCGTTAGCGTGTTTCAAGTTCCATTAATTAGTAACAGACGCAACATGTGAAGAGATTACATTATTACAGATCTGTGCAAATCATCTCATGTAGAACATCCGGGTGAGATTATACGTGTAGGCAGGGGATGTGTGTCGGGGCAATGGGAATCACCAGCGTGTGCCAGCGACACTGCTACAGGACAGGCAACAGGTTTTATGGCACTGACCTTCCGCAGATGTTTCATGTTACTGTTTCCTATTATAATATACTTATTCAGGGTCTCTAACTATTGAGAATTTTCTGCTTTATTCTAATGTTTTAAGCAATTGTTTCATTGTATGTGAATTGGCTAAACCCAGCAATTTCAATGGAATTAACCTTCCATCTAATGTGTATAGAGACTTCATCTTTCAGAACCTTGGCTCTGGGTATAAGCCTTAGCTGCATGTCAATCCTGCGTATGCATCTAAGGCTATATTCACACGAACGTGTGGGGGACATATATACGGCCGACATATATATGGCGAATATACGTCCCACATACACCGACCCCCACCCCATGGCCTCACAGCGCTGTACTGGGAGCGGTACGGTGCAGCACCATACCATTCCGTAGCCTGTAGAAAGATAGGACATGTCCTATCTTTCAACGGAATATGGCACCCGGCCTTATGTTATTCTATGGAGAGGGGCGGGGGTGAGAGGCGCTCTCCCCCTCCTCCTCTCCCTGGCACAGATGTATGCCCGTCGTACTATGGTACGGCGGCCATACATCGTGTGAATGTAGCCTAAGACCAAGGAGAATAGTTGTGTAAATTATAATACATGGAGGGAGATATTCCAAGCAACAAGATATTCCAAGCGCTGTAAGTTTTAGACACATAAGCCCATGCCCCAAGGTGCAGCAAGGTGGATCCAACAAGGCAGAAAACATCAAACTAGGTATTCAGCATCAATAATTCTATCCAACTTAGCTTAGGCGCTCAGGAAATACATTTTCCAGGATGGGATAAGGAAAACCACGCCTCTTTTGCTACTTGTAAGGCAGCCCCCTTACCATCATTACCAGCATTACTTTCAGGAAGCCTAATGACACGATGTGGGATTAAAGCCAGGAGGAACAGATTCCTAACCATAGACAGAACTGTTTCAAAGTGGTTGAATCTCTTCAGCACAGTGTATTTTCATATTTCCCAGAATCCCATAGTGGAGCATAAATGACTATAAGTATCCTACCCCATGCAAAGTGGCCTTAATTGGCAAAGTCTCCATAAGATGAACTCTTACTCCTTGACCCAAGTCAATTACCTCTTACTCAGCCAAACCAGTTCTCTACACTTTACTGAAGAGATACAAAGAAATTGAAATAGTGCTGGGAATCTTTTCCTTCTGGAATAGATATACTGGTTTGGCTTTAATCCCACATCGTGTCAATGGGTTTACTGAAAGTCATGCTTGATGGTAAGGGGGCTACCTTTTAAAAAAAAGTAAGGAAAAATTGGAATTGTTTTCCTTCTCCCATCCTGGAAAACATTTGTATATTTCTCAGAATCTAAGAGTGGAGCATCAATAGCTAAAAGTCTCCACACGCCTACAAGTCATACTTAATAGGCAAAGTCTACATAAGGAGAGCTCTTACTTCCTGATGTTAGGTGCTCAGCTAAGGCTTCAGGAGTCTGGGCCTTGTGGCATAATCCCTTCTGCTACCATGCATGAATTCAGCCAGTGAACTTCTCCAAAGGTGACTTATATTGTTAGATTTTATTCTGTCTGCCCGATTCAGTCACAGTACAGTAACGTTGGGTTGGTTTATTTAGTTCAGACTAGATGTGTATGATGATTCATTCATTCCATGTATAAAAAAAAATATTTTCTGTAAAAGATTTCTTCAAAAAACTGATACTTCGATAATTAAAATTGACCCGAGAAGCCGAAAATGTAGAGATCTGTGTTTTGAATCAGAAGCCCTTAGGATCATTTGTGTTTAATGTCTCGGGCCATGATGGTAAAAAAATGGCATTGCTCCTTTAAGAAAAAGATGGAAGAGACATTTGGGTGGGTGGTTGTTACTTCTGACTTGTTCAAAATTGAAGGAAGGCAGTTCTTTGTAAATGGGTGTAGTGCAGGTTTAGGGTCAGTCACACAGGAGATTAATACCCACCTATTGGTTGCCCTTGTAAAGGCAGCATGGTGGGGTAGCAAAAGTACCTGTTGATCATCTAGTCATAAAGGGTCCTCAGTAATGACAACCAACTTGTAGAGCTGCCCATACTTGCCCACTGCAAGTTTTCCTAAATGTCACTCCCCCTTGCATTTGACACACCCCTTCTAGCTGCACACGCCCCTTTTAAAATATAAGACACCCTTTTTCTGGGAAGTTTCCATATTACAAAAGATCTTATCAGGTGGAAGAACTTTAAAAAGAGAGGAGATCTCTTGGAAGTTCTAAGAACTTTCCAAACATTTTGTGTCTACCCTAAATGTTTATTATGAAATTATAAACTGGGTGTTACCAATAGGGGTGTGTTCATGCATACTATGAAACTGTACAATCTGTGGTGACAAAATGTACAGGGACACACAGAGTGTATTCACCAATTTCCATGTGGAAAAAGAAAAGAAAAAAAGACCCCGTCGGAATTGAAATTCTGAGAGAAGACAGGTCAGGAGAGGTGACAGGACTTTTTAATGAGTCAGTTTTAAGCTCCCTGTTTGCTATGAGGCCGTCAAAACATGTCTAAATGAGGATGACATTCCTGGTCAATTTGACAGATTTCTGATAAACAACGTGATTGGTTGCTATTGGACCGTTTCTCTTCTAGACAATGTTAAATCTACCTAATGATTAATAAATAAACGGTTGGGGTAGTCACTTCCTCTACAACAACATCATTCTCATGGTGATTTCTCATGCAGAGATCTACAATTTTTTGTCATTGTTTACAACCTCTACTAATAATAAAGCTTTATTTATATAGCACCATCACCATTAAGCAGTTTATTATGTATAACATAGGTCTGGTAGGATCTGATTGAATTGGGTTGTGGTCTCCCACCAATCAGCTATTGATTACCTATCCATCAATGTGATAGTTATTCCTGGACAACCCCTCTAAATTCCATACAAAAATAACCACGTACACCGATAACATAAATTCTCATAGAAAACAATTTCACAATTAGATAATTTGTATGAATATGTGACATCAAATATTACAGCCCATAGGTTTCCTCCCTGAGCAGTCGTCTGCAGCCAAACAGAAAAAAACCCAAGATGCTGACCACAAATGTTCACTTCCTCCACCGTCCACATACTTTGCCTTTCCTGTATAGACGTCCTCGTTTAGAAACCAGGTGACTTTGTGCACTGTTATTTTGGTTGAGAAAATGACAAACAACAGAATTGAAGCCCTAGAGGCACGTCGCTACTGTGCCGCCAGCCACACGGCTCAGCAGAATTACTGCTCCAGAGAACAAAGAGGCAAATATGCTTCATTTTTATGAAAGTATTTTATATCTAAAAATTATTAATTTCTGAAGCCATTATGATCCATACACAGTATAAGCCACGATTGCCTGATAGATGTGTGACATGACTTGTGACATGAGTTTGCCAATGTATGGGCATGGATGTACACATGACTGCTTCCTGTCCCCAGATATCTGTATTACAATCAGACTGAGCAACCATAACATAACAATATGATTACCTCTCCATTAAAGGAGCTAAGACCCACTTTTTTCTTCTCTCTGTACTCTTTATACTGAGTCCGGAGGTATCACTTCAGCAAATCAGCGGCTAAGGTGTGATGTCCCAAACGCACAGGTCCTCAAGCAAGTGTTGGAACCTCATCAACCTGCCGCTGATTAGTGGTCACATGCCTTCTGACTGCATTCACATACAAGGAGCACCACGGGAGGTCCAGTGCTGAATTATTTGCAGGGAAATTAGATCAGTTTTATTCAGTTGACATTACATGTTGACAATGGGGGCATGTAAAAGAAAAAAATATGTCTTTAAAGGAAATCTACCATCAAAATCAGGAATGATAAACCAGGGACAATTACTCGTAGATCCAGACACTGTGACTGTGGTAATCTTATATTTCTTATCCAAGGCATCCTTCTTTTTCAAATCAACTTTTAAAATTATGGTTGGTGTTACCACAGTCCCTCCGTGCTCTGGCTTCACAGGCTGTTACACTATGGAGGAGCACTTCTTCCCTCCCACTGTGTGAGATTACATCAAGCAGAATGCGGGGGGGAAGTGCTAAGGGAGCAGAATGCAAGCAGTGTAACAGCCTGTGAAGCTGCAGCACGGAAGGGCTCTAGTAACACCCCAGGTCATAAGAATAATTTTAAAAGTTGATTTTAAAAAGAAGATCACAGGAACAGTCTCTGGCTCTATGAGTAAGTGTCTCTGGTTTATCATGATGGATTTCGATTACGGTAGATTTCCTTTAAAACAGTCCACAAATGGAAATGTTTTATAACTTTTTTCCATCTAAAATACTACACAAATGTGTATAATTCGTATAGACCAACATGGTGAAGGAGGGAAGGATGTAATCACCTACAATATGGCATCTAGGTAGCTGTAAAATTTCCTTGCCTCAATGCATGCTGGGAACACATGGGACTACACTTAATGTGAAAACACTGTAGGTTATTTAGAGAAAGAAGACCATACCTGACTGGATAATCAGCGGCACTTAGATTGATGAAAAAGTCCCAAGACCAGTCCGACATCTCCAGGAGATCCCTCATGCTTTGAAGGTACGTGGATAACAAACTTGCTCCTCCCCATATAGTTGCCATTCTCCAAGATGTGACACGGACATTGGGGTACTGGCTAGCAAACTGGACTACTTGTCTATATAGATAATTGGATCTCTGTACAGAATGAAAGATAAAAAGTACCATGTTACATTAATTCTAGTATCATTTAACACAGACACATTAACATTGCAGAGGTTAAAATTAAAGTCAAAGATAAGACGAAAGGCCTCAACAAAAGGCTGTAGATCCTTACCTTGTCACAATGAATATAGTAGTAATGGTCCTTGTGATAAATCGCCTTGAACATCCTCTGGAGTTGTCGAGAAGCTCTTCCATGAACAACCAAAACGAAGGCTATCCTCACTGGATTGGCAGCCATATACTCCATCGAGTCCTCATCCCACTGGACATTGTTGTTGGCCTTTCCTGAATGAGAAAAAAGATAGACATGAACTGGTTTGTCTCTGCTAAATTACCTTCCAGCCCTAGTCAAAAGCCTCTCACTCAGCCAAACCAGTTCCCTACGTTGTACTGAAGAGATGCAACCACATCGAAACAGTGCTGTCTACAATTGAGAATGTGTTCCTTCTGGAATAGATATACTAGTTTGGCTTTAATCCCGCATCATGTTATTAGGCTTCCTGAAAGTCATGCTCGATGTTAAGGGGACTGCCTTACAAGGTAGCAGTAGATGCATAACTCTCCTTGTCCCATCGTGGAAAACTTATTTGCATATTTCCTTGAATTGCGAGCAAGACAGACAGTATGAGATAACAAAGAAGATCTCTAGAAGAGAAGCCGCTAGGCACAGAAGCTAGATCTCCTTCTACCCGCCTGGAAAGGATTACATGACTAGAGCTACAAACTTCAGATATGAGATGAGAACTGCTAGGAAATGAAGATTACAAAGTCAGTAGAGGTGACTGATCCTCCATGTGTTTTCCAAAAGAAGCCATCGGAATCAAGGGATTTTCAAGATCTAATGCTTCACTGATCTTGGGTGTCTAACACATCCCCCACATGCCTAAAATTGGAATGAAAACTGTGGAGTAGCAGCAACCTCAACCAGCATTGCGGATCCATTAATCTTAGAATTTTGTTGGATTCATCAAATTCCCACAATGCTAGTAATCTGTCACCTCTTATCATTATGGGAAAATCCATTGCAAAAATTCTTCAGCCAACAACTCTATAACCCAAGCAAGGAACCAATAATGTCCATGTATCGTCATGGAGTGCTAGCTCATGGCTGCCACGTTTCCCCTTTAAAGAGAAGTTAAAATCTCGAAATTTTCTTAAATGTTGGATAAAGTTGTGAATTAAGCAGCACCTGGTGTAGCCGACAGTGACACCTTCATACATAAGTTATGGGTGACTCTCACATCTCCAAATGTAAAACACCTGCGAGTCACAGAATAGCTGAGCTTTTCTTACAATCAAAAATACCCGTGTTATTCTTTACAGCTTTAATATGTATGCCTGGAAAGACGAGCCGAGATATGGAAATAACAGGCCCCTATCATCTCTATCATTCTCATTGTCCTTGATTAAAATCTTCCGAGCTGATGGTGGCAATGTGGTTCGTCTACTCCGAGACGGTAAATTATGATAACATTTTGCACTGCATCTAGAAATACTAAACATGAATATCATGAAGCTCTAATTTTTCTAAGCTTGGCACAAAGAGATGAAACTGTGCGCAAGCTCAATCACAAAACCAAAAGGGTACAATATCGATAGGACGAGTCCCCAGAAGGTGAAAACACAATGAATCACTGGGTGTCGAGCTGCAGCCGGAGCCCAGAAGGGATAGATATTGATTATTCCTTTCACTCTCCTGTCTCTGAAAGCTTAAAGTCTGGTGTATGTTTAACCTCATCACCATCACTCAGCGGCAGAAAGAAGGATACAGGCCGAGCTCTTGAGAAGCCATTAAGTCTAGCTGCACCTTAGTACGAGATGATGTCTATATATATTGCATATGAAAACTGAGCATAGTAAACCTGTGATGAAAGTGGTGGTCCGATCTCTTATATTTATGCCAAAATCACAGGATATGCCATCAAAATCTGAGAGGTGTGGGTCTTACTTCTGAGACAAGCAATTATATCATGAAAAAGTTCACCTGGCTGCCTACTAGCTTCCAGTGCATGCGCGGCTTGCTATATTCTTATCTTTAGTGGTTCCACTATGTATATAACTCCCATAGATATGAATGGAGATCTCCTTGCATGTACAGTCATGTCTTTCTATACATCTATGTAAATTCATAAATTCCAAAGACATAAATGCAGAGAGTTGTGCATGCGCGGTCATCTCTTCATTCACACAGGTTGCAGGACAAAGGTTGGGGATCTTTGCTTTCATGACAGATATGATCTCCAGAACTTGAACCTACGTTTCTGATATATTTATGTTTGGACATTGGAAATCACTTAAAGAAAAACCTAAAATTATTATATTACAGATTTCATATTTGAATGCAATTATTATCTAACGTCGTAGCCAACAAAAATGTTAGGGGGATCCATGATTCCTAAAATGTTACTTATAGATATCTATGAAAACCACCCTCACCAGGATATCAATCATCACGACGTTATTTTTAGGTGATACACAACATTTCATTGATCTGTGTTTGGTTTCATGTCCTGTGTTGCAGCCCTGCTCTGGGATCACGTCTTTTTCCATACATCATATCAGCCTTGCTGGAGGACATGTCATTGGCATGGACCCATTGGCTGCACACCCTGTTCATAGTCCTCCTGACCTTTCTGCATCGCTGGCTTATTATTGATAATGTGAAAGATGATTAGCGCCGTGTCACATTCCGGGATGTCACATCTCGGAGACACTTCTCTGCAATGCAGTTACTGTGTTGAGCTCGGGATTGAATTTCAATGTCTTCATCGGGAAAAATAAATTAGATTGTGTGGTCACTGGGTCGCAGCTCTTGCCATGTGTTATTTACAGCGAGACCCGGACTGTCAACGCTACATAGGATTAGTGCAAAAGTTACAGCATGATGTGTTGTCTATTAAACAGCCGGACGAAACTGCATAGAAAGTGATCATCTAAAGAAGATGGTTGGTACATAACATAGGGTGCAATTCAATGTGTAATCTAGATAAGGGGGAGGTTGCCTTGTAGAGCTGGAATTTTAGGAAGGTTTTGTGGGAATTAACATTTACAGAGCTTGAACTGGATTACAATAAAATTCTGCATATTTTTCTTGTAATAACGCCACTCCTGTTCATTGGTTATGCCTAATACTGCAGCTCAAGTCAGCATTCTGCATCTCATGGAGGCAGCTACTTTTTAAAAGACGTTAAGGGGGTCCCATTGAGGCTGCATCAATGCACATGTTTGTGCTTAGTCCTCGTTATGCTATGGTCTCCCCCTTTAAGCACATAATTGCTATTGTTTGTGTAATTTTGTACAATTTTACTAAATACTTTCTGTATCAATTCATCACGGATTTCTACTTGCTGATATTCAACAGGAAGTCTCATTGTTTACTTCCTGTGGATAAAAACCTATCCCTGGCCATGTGATGTCACACAGGTTCCCGACTTGTTATATCACTGCACAGCAAATAAGCCATGCACCTGTGTGACATCACATGACCATGCACGAATTTTACCCACAGGAAGTAAACAATGAGGCTCCCTGTCGAATGGCAGCAATGCCATGGAAACTTTTCATTACTCAAAAATTAGCAACTTCTTTAAGGAGCAAATGTGCACATCAAGGTAAGCTTCCATTTTTCATGCAAGGTTCATACATGGTAAAGGCCCCCTTAAAGCACCGTATACAGTTTATACTCTAGTATAAAGTATAAGTATAAGTGTTTATGCACAAAAAATGTGCTGAAATAACCTAACTCGCCTTATACTTGAGTTTATTAGGTGTACTCACCTCTCCGACACCCCCGGGAAGGTCATCTTCTTTCCTTCGATGCTCCGGGTCCCCTGCACAATACCATCGCATGCAGCATGATGTCAGCCACTTGCTGACATTAAAGTGCCATCCGCACACATTATGACGAAATGGTGCGAGCGACACCCTAGGGAAATTAACAGAAAACCAACTAACCCCTCAGTATATTCTTGTAGAATGGGAGGAAAGTGAAGTACCTTAACATACGCAATGCAGGTGTTGTCCTTGACTAGGTTTGAATGCAGGACCCCATAAGAGTATTGTTATACAGCATGATTTGTATTGGTAGTCTATAGAGGGTAATGTGGAAAAAGATGGAATTGGACAATCCAAGAAAAATAAATTAGGCCATCACTGTCAAAGCATCACAATCAAACAAGCTGAAACTAAAGATAATTAATCATTTCTTTATTTATATAGCGCGCACAGATTACGCAGAGCTTGCCAAATCAGTCTCTGTCCCCAATGCGGCTCACAATCTAATCAACCTATCAGTATGTTCTGGAGTGTGGGAGGAAACCAGAGGACCGGGAGGAAACCCACGCAAACACAGAGAGAACATACAAATTCTTTGCAGATGTTGACCTTGGTACTTGAACCAAAGCTGTAGTTCTAACCACTGACCCACCGTGCTGAGTTGTACAAACTACAGTTAAACACTTCGGGTAAGTCACCGAGGTAGAGAGGATCTCCGCTGTTTATAAAACCTCCAGTAGCGTTTATCATATTCCTAAAGACTTCTCTGCTCCTATAAGATATCACTGTAACACTGCGCAGATTCCACGGCATACTCAAAACCTCAAGTCAACTGCAATAAAATTATACAGCAGCTACGAGATTCTCGTTAATGTGTAGACACAAAATACTCACCGGGGATAATGGGACGGACATCCTGGATATTCGTTTTAGAGTAACTGCTCTTTCGGTCACTTTTTACTGGCCTTTATCTGTGAAATAATTTTAAGGCTGCATCAACGTTTCCAAATGACCTGCCGCTGAACTGGAGGAATAAAGCTACAGCGCGTATTACTCAGCTGGGTGACTACATCGCATGAGGACGGAAACTTTGCCAGACTCTAGTATATCGCTGCAGAACATACTGATAGACAAGCTGCCAGTCAGAAAGAACATGGGGCGTACAGAACACATGATATGTGAATCCATCTAAAACGGATCCTACTGCTTCAGCAAACAGGAGGATTTATCGATTTACCGCCATTCTCTGTTTAGGTTCAAATAATATCATACGTACAAACACACAAGTCGTCATTTTGTGGGTCTGCAAAACCTACCTTGTAACAACACCAAATGATTTTAAGGAACGCTTATTATTTATTTTTCATAGAATAATATTGTGCATTGTGCATATGTAATATTATGTCTATAAATACCAATTTATATACTTTTTGTTACATCGGAAATAAAAGTTTTTCCATAAAAGACATGGCATGGCAATGAAAAAAAATAACTCCTTTTTAATTTATGCAGAAATCTAGTGTCTGTATAGAAAGGGTAACACTTCCTTATTCTCTGTCTCCAAATATGCAATTTGCTCTGAGCTGCTGATTGGAGACTGTGCTGCTGTGACTACTCTCCCTCCAATCTCCATAGACATCTATGTAATCTGACTCCTCTGTGGCCTTCCGTCACTGAGGAGCACCTCAAAAGGGAGGATAATAAGAGTCAAAGTAAGTGGAGAAGGAATCCCTTTGCTCTCTCTCTCTCTCGCTTTCTATATATATATATATATATATATATATATATATATATAGAGAGAGAGAGAGAGAGAGAGAGAGAGAGAGAGAGAGCGCAAAGTTTCTTGTAGTAATGTACTATGGATTCAGTTTACATTTGTTAAAAAGTTAGAAGATATTTAAAGATAATGATGGCTGAGGACGATGATGATATCTATATAGGGGGCAGTGTGGTGCAAAGGTTCAAGGTTAGAACTGATTGCAACTTTTAGAGACTTTTTGCGACTTTACTAAATTTACTCAAGACAAAACTCCTCACATATCAATAAGGAAAACTGCTCTTGGTACATCTGACCAGCAGAAAAGCCAAGAAAAAATCCCAAAAATAAACGGACAAAGCCAGACGTATGATACATGTGCCCCAGTGAGTGCGTCCGTAAACATGATAGATTTGACACACGTTGGTTTGACTTTCAGGAGCTTATGTGTAATCAATGTCAGCAACATCTCCGATATGATGCAGAGACTCATGTGACAATTATACTTGTTTGTATTTAATATAATCTACTCACTTTTATAAATGTTGTGTGAGGATCAATAAATGTTACCGTGTTGCTTTGAAGAAATCTACAAAACAAAAGGACATGCAGTGCAAAATCACTACTTCCCTCACCCTACTACTGTACTGTATGTGTCAGATAGTTCCTCTTGTGGCTCTTCTATGTGTCAAATGACTCCGTCCCTATCTCTGTTGCACACAAATCGGGGAGGGGCCGACAGGCGATCCAACGGATTCGGACAACACGCGGAATTTAACAAATCAATTTGTGTCGCATCCAATGCACTTACATACACCGGGAGGAAGAAGGTGAACTCCGGCAGACCTGAGCGGGGAAGCGACACATGCAGGAAATCGGGCGCACAATCTTCATGAATCGCGGCAGATGGACATTTCGGCAGAAAACGCACCTCGGGGATCGTGCAGGGACCAGGTAACTAAATATGACCCTATGTGTCAGATCACCACTCCTCTAAGCTCTTCTACAAACCAGATCCTGCCACTGCTAACTCTGCCAAGGGGAAGATCACTCCTCCTCTAGCTTTTGAATGTGGTAGATCACTCCTTCCCTAGATCTAATTTGTGCAGATCAGGACTCCCCTTAGCTACTCTACATGCCAGATTCTTTCATTGCTAACTCTACTATAGGTGCAATGACTGCTTTTCTAGCTTTTCAATGTGTCAGATCACTTCTCCTCTTAGCTCTTCTACATGCCTGATTCTTTCTTTCCTAGCTTTACTATAGGTCAGGCTCAGAGGTGTAACTAGGAGAAGCAGGGCCTCACAGCAGGCTTCTGGATAGGGCCCCCCTTCCAACTTAAACAAATATACATATTTGTATAATAACACATGAGAGTTACAATCACACATTTATACACTCATGCAGACATATATAGAGAATATAGTGCCATATACAAAGGTGCGGTATACATACAAAAGTTTGTATACAAACCATACACTGTATACATATACAGCATATACACATCATAGATACAGCATATATATCACATATATGTTATAAACATATCATGCTGTACAATGTGCAGCATAATACATATATAAAGGTGCACATCCTTTCACATTTTAATGTGACCGGTTGGATGACAGGGCCCCATGACACTGCGGGCCCCATAGCAGCTGCTATGGCTGCTACCCCTGTAGTTACGCCCCTGGTCAGGCCACTCTTTGACAACCTTTTAATGTATCGGATCACTACTTCTCTAGCACTCTTAAACATAGTTCTACAATGTATAGGATTGCTACTCCCATAGATCTTCTTTATGTCAAATCCCTCCATTGCTAAGCCTACCATACGTCAGATCACTCCTGCTCTAGCTTTTCAGAGAGACAGAACAAGTAATGTGGTAGCACAAACAGTAGAGGGAAACCTTACAATAGTTTCATTAAGGAGCTGAAACATTGAACCTTGCCCCTGAGTGAATATATCTTCACAAATCTTCAGGTGTGCTGCTTCCCTGTATGTTTTTTGGATACTGCCTTGATATTCTATAGCTTTTCCATGTGCCAGTTCACTCCTACCCCAGGTGAGATCACTCCTCCTCTAACTTTCCTATGTACCACACCCCCTCGTACAGTCCAGATCACTCCTCTTTTAGATGAACCAGATCACTCCTAGTATAAATAAGATCACTCCTAGTATAAATAAGATCACTCCTAGTATAAATAAGATCACTCCTAGTATAAATAACACTCCACCTCTAGCTTCCCAATTAGCCAGACCACATATTCCATAGCTTTACTAAATATCACCAAACCCCATGAAAAAGAACACTTGTTCTTTAGCTCTTCTCCAAAACTAGTTTAGTTCTTGGATTTTCCTATTACAGAATATGTAATTTTCCTCTTTACTTTTACCACTTGCTATTTTTCTATCATTATGTATACTTATATTGAACATCTTCCTAAATAGAGAATGTTACAAAAAAATGGGATTTTTTTTTTTTTTGCAACTTTTCTTTTGAGATATTGATTTAGCAAAGAAGCATTATTTTTCTTGCACATCCCCTTCTCTTATTTTTGTGCACAATCACCAATTACGATGGCTTAGTGGTCAGCATTACAGCCTTGCAGCGCAGGGGACCTGTTTGTGTGGTTTTCCTCCAGGTCCTCTGGTTTCCTCCCACACTCCAAAACTTACTGGTAGGTTGATTAGATTGTGAGCCCAATTGGGGACAGGGACTGATTTGGCAAGCTCTGTGCGGCGCTGCATAATCTGTGTGTGCTATATAAATAAAGGGATTATTATTATAGTTTGTATAACACTTAACCCTACTGTCCCTGTGCATATTGGCTTCTTCACTCTATTTTGCACATCTGGATCATCTCACTCCATTAATGTTTATTCAAGAGTGTTAATGACAAGATAACTGGGTTACATATGTCATGTGCTAAAATACTCAGCAGACTCAGCATTTTGCTATAACAAGTAAGTGTGAAGAATATCTAAAGCATGTTTTTTTTAAATTATGTCAAACACCACATCAACACAAAGACGCAAAACAAAAAAAAGCTTTGACACTGTTATGTCTAGCAGCAGTCTGAATGACAATGTTATCTTAGATATTGGCAAATACTGTACATGCTGGTAGTAAAATCAACACAACATTACAGCTGGGCCCACATTGTCACAAGACTGAACATGTTCCTAGGGGAATATACTCAAATATAACTGTATCAGTCTCCTTGTTCTCCAAATATACAATTTTATCTTCTAGAATAAGATGAAATAAGATAATCCAAACTAGTTATATGAACTGTATATACACTCTTCCCATACAGTATTTGTAAAGTTTAGATTGATGAAGAATGGGACAGCTCTAAGTAACTTTGTGAAACGAGAAGTTACTCTCACAGCAGGAAGTGCCAGCACAGTCCGAAGTCTCAAGCAGTTCTCAATTTCCAGCCAAACCCAAACTCTATGTAAAGCTCATGGATACTTTTGTTCTGTTTTGGCTAGTAGGAAGGGTGTATAATTCTATCATAGTTGAATATTTAACTTAGTGTTAATTGGGGTGTGGGGGGGGGCATTCATCAAGTGACTTGTACAATAAAAATTGTTGCCACAATTTTAAAGAATAGTTTTAAGTGTGTTGATTCGGTCAATTTTTGAAAATCAGTTTCACTAGCCTTCTCTAATATATAACTCTGTGTAACTCAATCCCGGTAAGATAGGTAAAACAAGCAAAAAAGAAGACTAAAAAATTGCACCCACTAGTCCACAGCATAGAAGATGTGATATAAGAGGAACACTAGCGACTTCCATAACAGCCCTTCATTACAGAAAACGCCCAGACAGTGAAAAGTCTAAGTAAATATCAGCTAGTCGTAAAATTTCATGTTAGAATAACAATTTATACAGATCTAGACTTGTTTAAACAAATCTGAAACCAAGAAGTCTAATTTACAGGGAAAAAGTAAGAGCGTATTAATGGGATAATAGAGAAACTGTATAACTAATAGTGTCCAAAACAGATCCCTTTATCCCACTAGGTAAGATATTAAAGAACACAGACTAATCTGTAGGACAAATGCGTTCTTAGGTTTACTACTATAGGTCACTCCCTGATGTCTGTTGCTTTGGTTTGGTCTGTATTAAAAATTCAAAATTTTTTTTATTTATAGTTATAAAAAAAATACCTCCTTAGATGGTCATTCAAAGTTCAAGAATACAAAAGGGAGAAACTATATAGGTCAGGTTGTCCTACTTCACTTGGGGGTTGCAGGTGAGGCTACGGCATTCAATTTTCCACATCACCCCAAAAAAGTCTTCCAACAGATTTACAGTAGTAGTATGGGGGCAATATAATTCATAGGTGGGTTTTCCATGAACAAAATATTGATGACTTATCTATAGGATAGGTCATCGATGTTGGATTGGTGAAAACAACACCTAACAACAACACCTAACACCCTCACTGACCTTACACCTCACTTAGCACATAGCAATATGTTGTAGAGTGGTTCTGCTTGGTAGAATGAATGCCCTGAAGATAGGTCTTCAATATTTTAGGTCTTCAATATTTAGTCTCAGAAAACCCTTTAAAATTAACCTCGCGTTAAAATGCAAACAACAAAACGCTGGTTTCTTGTGCTACTTTTTGAGACTTTTTTTGTTGCAGCCACCACAAAAAAAGTCTCAAAAACTAGAACAAGTAACCAGACTAAGTAAGATAAATTCCATCCTGTGGCATCAATTCTCTATATTAGTCCATACTAACTTAAAGGGCATCTACCACTAGAATGAAGGACTGTATGCAAATGAGCCTGAGGGACTTCCGGCTCCATAGGTGTTAATAGCCCCTCATTTGCATACAGTCTTTCATCCTGGTTGTAGATGTCCTTTAAGGAACAAAAACTGACAACTGAGGGTTACCAATTTCCTAGTCAAAATCTCCCTAAGAAAAAGAAACAGCAATGCCCAATTTTAAAAAATGTTTATTTTATGGGGTATTAACAGAAATGCACAATGATAATAGAAGATTCTCATTGAACACAATGATACAATGTATGGCTTATTCTGCCCAACGATAAAAGACTTTTGACTTCAAGAAGTAGCTACCAAAATAAAATAAATTCCAGAGCAATTGTCAAATACGTTCCCTTAATTATCACTTCCTGATGATTTGCGCGGCACAGTTGTTGTGTACATCATATATTAAGAACTTCTCTTCACAAACTGTTTCTCAGATTAATGGCAGGAAACACTTATCTACATTTGCCTAATACAACAACTTATAAATCTTTTACTTGCGAGAAAATAAAACAATTGTTTGGCAAGTAAAATGTGAAAATATAATAAGAGAATGGGACAGGTCAGGGCTGCCCGATTGTGTCCAGGCAGGATGTTCTCTACAAGGTCAAGGAGGATTCCAACCTATGACTCTCCATCTTACATTTACAGAATTTACTGTGAGATTCGACTTCTATAATAAATAATGTAGCCATTACTTTGTCTACCAAAATCTGGTGAACCCCATATAGTATTTCAGAAAAAAGAAGGGTTGGGCTTCAGCACTCTTGGAGTGCTGGAGCCCAACCCTTCTTTTTTCTGAATTACATCCGCTGATCGGCACAGCTTTACCTCTTCCGTGCACCCTCCACCACGCTACCATTTGGAAATGAAGATACGTGAGTTAGTCGACTACCTCAAGTTTAGTTTTTCTTGCAACCCCATTTAGTACAAGTATTTAGCGATTACGTGTTACCTCTTCTGTTTTTGTATTCTTCATGAAATATCGTTCTTCTGTTATTGAAATATTTGAATAAGTTGACATTTCGTTTTACCATTTCCCTTATCAAAGTGTCAGGAACAGTCAGCACGGATTGGGCAGTCTAAGAATGTGCAAGGCCACACCCCCAACTGATAACACCCAGTTGGCAATTTATTCCTAAATTAATAGATATGGTACCATGAAGAGCTAAAAGGTAACATTTGTAGAAACAGAACAAGGAAGATTAATAAAAAAAACATGACCCAGAATGGTGAAATTCGCTCGAAGGGTATAACGAAGAGTTTTAAGAAAATATGACCTAGAAAGGTTACATTGTGTAGAAACGGTGCAACGAGGAATTATATAATTGCTCACTTAGAGGGGTGTTTATGAGTTCAGTATGCTAACCATTCTTTTTTTTTGCAGATAGCATACTGACCCATTGATTTCTATGGGTCTTTTCACATATTGTTTTTTTCACGGCTGTGAGAAAAAAAATTGCAGCTTGCACTATTTTCTTCTCACATGCAGACAACGGACCTCCACAGAAGTCACTGGATGACTTATCTATAGAATAAGTCATATATGTTGGTGGAAACTTGACAACTAACACCCTCACGGACCTTACTCCTCACTTAGCACAGAACAATATGTTGTACAGTGGTTCTACTTGGTAGGGGGCTAGATTCCCGCCAACACAAAATGAATAACCTGAGGACTGATCTCCATAGAAGTCAATGCATCTGCAAGAAAAAATGAACGGCACATGGATGGCATCTCTCTACAGTGTGCTAGCCAACCAGTTGGCGTGGGCAAAAAATATATTATAAAACTATCCATTTTTTTTGCGGATGTAAAATAAACTGATGATACAGATGTAAAAAATCAGATAAGGATACAATACGGACTGAACACAGATATCACACGCCTTTGATTTTTGCGGACGACAATGGACACACTTGTCTGAATATGCGACCAAGAATGGTAACATTTGTAGAAACGGTACAATGAAGAGTCATAAGAATACATGACCCAGAACGGTAAGATTTGCAGAAACAGTATAAGGCTACATTCACACGAACGTATGGGGGACGTATATACGTCAGAAGTGTATGGGGGACGTATGTACGCCATATATACGTCGATGGCATTACGGCGCCGTGCGGGGGCGGTACGGTGCAGCACACATGCGGCACCGTACTGCTCCGTAGCCCCTAGAAAGATAGGACACGTCTTATCTTGCTATGGATTATGGCGCCGTGCGCTGTATACTCCTATGTAGAGGGGCGAGGGTGAGCAGCGCTCATCTCCTGCTCCTCTCCACAGCGCCGATGTATTACTACGATGCGACAGGCATACATCGTGTGAACCATGCTTAACAAAGAGTTATTAAAATACATGACCCAGAACGGTTACAATTAATTACTAAAAGAGACATGTTAGGAGTGGTTTCTACTAAACATTTTAGGGGTGAACAGGGCCAAACTTCTTGAGTAACTTAATGTTTGAGGTTCCACAATCTTTACAAATCCACAGCAATACTAGAATGTGCAAGGTGAGTATAAGGTACGAGAATGAGTCCTCCAGTCCAGGAGCCACGTTGGCTCACTACTATGAATTAGGCAACTGATTATAAACACTGACAAATTGCTGGAAGTTGCTTAAATTCGGAAAAACTGCTAGAGCCAATCTCATCACCATCCAGGAATGTGATGTCTGTAAAACAAATGATTTTCTAAAATGTAGATATTACTGGCCCCTAAATCTTCTCTTGGAAAGTTTCAGTTCCAAGAGAAAGATGGATAAGGCTGTACCTGATATGTTCTGGAAGGATGATGGGGGGGGGGTTGCAGATGGCCGGCACAGTAAGATCACATGCCGCTGTTCTATAACAAGTTATCTGATTATAGGAAAGCAAGTAAACGTCTCTCTCTGCGGGGTCACAGTTATTTATGAATCCAGATTATTCCTCTTAGAAGATAAAACAGATGTGTTCTGTTATTATTAACAATGACCTTCATGCATCGGCTCCGGCGTTTTGGAAAAAATAGAGAAATAAGACTCAACATTTTTACAATTTCTGGTTAAGAGATTTTGACAGTTCTGCAGGAGATAAATACAAAAGTCGTGATATACTATTCCAGGCAGCAAGGAAGATTATTGATAGTCGTCATGAGCTGACCTTGATGTTTATCTTTTATTAAAAAATGGAAAAAGTCCAAAATTAACAAATCTACATGACAGTTGTTGGCTCTCTGATTTTATTATGTTTGTGTTGTGTTATAGTTTTTACATTGTAGCAAATTTGATCTTATCCCCATGTGGTCATTTGTCTCTTGTGTGCTAATTATGATAAGGAAGCCTGTGCCAACTAACATCCATCAAGGCTATAATGAATTTCGGCAAGGGTATCAATAGAATTTTTAACAATTTTTAGTATTTATGGAAACGACTCCACTATTAAAAGAGTTGATGGTTGTAATAGGAAGACAAATCTAATCTTTACACTGTAATCTAATAACATGCTTGGTGCTGGAGTTGGTATCTTTGAAATCTATAAAAACTGTAACTGGTCAATTTGACTGGTTATCTGTCAAGTTAAACTTGGCTACATCTGTCATTGAATTTTTTTCCAATATTGGGGTTATATTTGTAATTTTCAAGGGGTTTATATAGATAACCTATCCTTGGATACGTCAGTAGCGGGGTCTGATACTCTCACAGCGAACGGGGCAAGTGCTGGGGCCCAGAGCTGCTGTACATAAGGAATCCATAGGGGATGAGGAGGGCTTCTTATAAATAAACATGAGGGGGCTCTTAGGATGATAAACTAGGGAATATTTTAGGGAACAGGAGACTGTTTTAGGTTGTGAATTTTTAACGCTGCCACGTGAGTTCACTGCAAAGGGGCCCAGTGAGGCTCTGTCGCCCAGGGGCCTATTGAAACCTGGAGCCGACCCTGCCAACTGATGTATTAGAAACATATTAACACAGGCTGTAATTGTTTACAAATGGGTGGCAGGGGCACATGTATCCCCTCTGATCACATATATGGACACTGGGCACTAATTATTTGTCATGCCCAATCACAATCTGTCCAAAAACCTGGAAAAAAGACGAGACAAAGAAATCCTGTGAGCTAGCAACATTTATGCAAACAACGACTCCCAACTATGACCTCTTCTGAGGGGGCTACATTTTTTACTTACCGTTCAGGTTCGAAAAAACTATAAAATGTCATTTCATATTTTTCTCCTGAGCACAGAGTACAGTGTAGTCAGAACTCCCGAAAACAGCTCTACATTTTATAGTAGCATTAGCATGAAGAGGAGGCCAATCTGCTCAATCATCTCAATAAAAGTAGATGGAGAGGTATTGACCTTGTAATAAAGAGCACTTCATGAATGCATAGCTATGGCGCTCTCTGCCAGTTTTTAAAATGAATGGAAAAAATATTGATTTTCATATTTTTCTCTTAGATGAGTTGGAAGGGAGAAAACATAACATTTACTTTGCCTAAACAGGAAAGAGCTCTGGTATATTCATGAATACAAGCCCTGGTAAATTAACAAGGTTGTTTTAACAGCTTCTTTATTTTTGAATAAAAACTTTAACCCTTCAATTCATTATTATCTCCATATATACCTATGAGAGTGTTTCAACTGCCTAGGACTTCAAGGACAACCATTTGTTTTTCCAAATCGGACTAAGAGGATGACAGATTTTATTAACTCTACAAGTTGTTTTGGTTAACTTTTTGGTATATGTATATTTGTCCACAATATTATTTCAGTGGTCTTTATTTGCTGAAAGTATAACTGACATATGAGATAATTTTTAATGTGTGCGGGGGAGAATGAACAATTTTCTAATATACTTTATTAAGAAATTCTGTTTCTGGAGGCTGAAGCAGATCTAATCTTCATGTGGTTGTTTACACAGCTGTGAGCAGTGAGGATTAATCCCCTCACTTTCAGCTTGATGTTTGAAAATAATGCGGATAGTAGCCTACAGCCAGGGAGAGAGCAAAAAGGGTTAACACTCACTGCTCCCAGCTGTGTAAACAGACAGATGTGAAGAGAGAGAGTCCTATCTTCGCCCTAATAGACAGACTGAAAGCCTCTTTCTTTACAAACTAATTTCTTTCTAATTTCTTTCTTAATGAAGTGTATAATAAAAATTTGCACAACACTGTCTGAAATGACAGATACTCTTGAAAATATGCTGATGGAGCTTTGAAGAATTTTAACAGATAACCACGAGGACATACACTGAAAGAAAAAACTAAAACTGACCATTAATGTACCATCATTGGACTGGATTTCATGTTTACTAAATGTGAGAAAGTTTTTGTTGTTGTTCTTAGAAGATGTTTTTTTTCTTTTGTAGACCTAAAGCTCTATAAGGTCAAGCAAGTTCTATTGTAAATAAGGATGTCATGTGGTATTGTCTTATCCCCTCCAATGTTTGATGCCCTTCTCTTGGCCACCACTTGGGTTACACATATGCAGCACTTAAGGCTCGGTTGTCAGATTTTATAAAGTTTCCTCTGCCACCACTCTAGACCTACAAGGTTGACTGGTCCTTGATTTCTACAAAGTCGATAATTTATGAATTTCTTACTACTGACTTCCATCAGATTACGGTTTATGTACAAACTTGCCTGATTCAACTTGTGAGTTATCTAGTTTGTTACAGTCGGTCGCCATGGGCCCTGGGCTGTATGAAGATTGTGGGCCCACCACAAGTCTAACTTCTAAAAGGGTTGGATTTTTAATGTCTATCTATGGTACCAGGAGCAAGCTTCTTTGGAAAAATAAAAAACTGGGAAAAGCTTCTTTCGGCTTTCAGTTCAGCAGGACCTTTACTGGTCCTATCAAGAGCTGGCACACACGTATGAAGATTTCAGCTCTTGAGGTCCCTCTCTTTAATATCTCTAAAGGGCGGTACCAAAATTGGTGGGTGCTTTTATCAGAAGCCTTGGGACCAGGGCTGCCACCCATATTACTACCCATATTATAATGGCCAATGGTGGGTGGGAAACAAAAATATTGTCCAAAATAGGTGAATTGGGATAAAAAACAATTGGCTACAATAGTGGAAGGTAATCAAACACACTGGACTCAGGGAATGCCTTAGGGAGTCTCTGCATATTGTCACTAAAAACACATTAAAAACCTGCTTGATAGAATAAAATACTGTCCTAATGGAAAATACATCAGTCAGTCTAGTGGAATACATGAAATAGAAATTTTAGCCCCCGACTGGCACTTTGTAAGGCCATTTTGTTGACCTACTTTTTTTTCGTGTGGAATCTTACAGTTAAATGTGGCAGGTAACAAGTTCCCTTTAAGTATAGCGACTCGGGGTTATCTTTTCATCTCCGTTCTAATTTACTTTCCACAGCTGACAGATCAAAGTTTTCTACCTCACCTCTATATGTCTTTATGAATATTAAATTGTAGCACAGCTTGCAATCCCAGCACAGATGAGGAAAAAGGGTTTAATTTGGCATCAGCCGAATCCCATAAATAAGGCGTGATCCAGTACGGCATTACTCTGTGCATCTGCAATGTAATTAAAGTGTAAGCACAATGCAGTGACTGTATCTCTTACCTAGTGCAGTCATGAAAATTCAGTGTGGGGGTGGGAGTGGGGGGGTGCTGCTGCTTCATACAGGGAAGAAATGGTTTATTTCGCCTCCTTTTTTTGCACCAGGGAATAGATTTCATATATTCTCCTCCGTAACCCTTAAAAGTGTCAAATCTAAAAATTCATTTCTTGCTCTTTTCATTTTTAGCACTTGATCCCAACCTCCGAGAAGGATATTACTTTCTTAAAATTATTCACCCTTCAAAATAAGGTTCTCCGCTATAAATCTATCCTTAATGGCCCCATGACAAATAACTATCCAGTCTAGAATACTTTGACTTTTTCCTAGAAAACTCAGAGTTTCTGCTGGAAGTGGCCGCGCGTGGGGGGGAAATTACTTGATGTCCTGGGCGCTATTAATTTTGCAGTTTTCTTCCCTTCTATGATGCTCATTGATAATTATCCAATTATGGTTACTTTGCAATTACAGTAAATTTACTACAACAGGAAGAGCCCACAATGCCTCCAATTAATGCGTTGTGGGTTCTTCTCAGACATGGACTCCGAGATGCTCGGGTTCATTGCTTTATGGCGTTTTACAGCAGATCTACTGATATAATGAAGGTCTGAACATGATTGTGATTGAAGTGATAGCTCCACTAGAATATTTTCTAATAAATATGAGATTGTTGAAAAATTAAAAGTCACTTAAATGGGAACTGTCATCAAGTAAAAAATACTAAATACCATTGAGAAAATACGTCCACCCATTTTTTAATAATACAGGAAGTTTACAATCAATTAGATCATTCTTGCCAAAGGGGCGGTAACTGTCTAGGACGTAAATATGATGGACCTAAATACATCATTGGTTAAGGATGAAATGATGAACTTGTAATGAACTTTAATGAGCTTGTAATTGCTTATGCTGATTGTATTAGCCATCTTCCATACAAGCAGCAAACCAGCAGGGATCAAGCAATGAGGCACCGCATAAAGCACGAGCGGACCAAATCTGTACCAGGAGGACTCCAAAGCCATTGGGCAGTCAAGCAGCTATCATGGGTATCCGGCACCAAACTAGTGGGTCGCCAAAAGGGTGTAAGAGCAGGCGGTCTGGCAAATTTTTCAAGACTCTTAGGCAGGGTTAGATGTGCCCCACGTGCTGTACAATGCCCAGTCTAGTAGTGTCAACACTGTTTGGACGCTATGAGAAGGTCCAGACACAATTCCCAAATTGTTAACACCCAGTCGTCAGTTTATTCGTGGATTTCTTTCTTTAGCCAAAAACACACCCCTGCCACCGACTTCTCTCATGCCTTATTCATACATCACTGAGAAACTAAGCGTCATGGCACAGATCCTGCAGCCCTATCTGTTCATAATACATTTCTTCAATGAATGTAGCAAGGCTAGTCTTATAAATTGAGGGAATGCAGAGGGCACTTGGAGGCCCCCTAAGGTGTTTTTTCCCATGTAAGGTACTATGAATAATACATTGCAGTTAGAATGTCTGTAATAGATTTATCCCTGCAGCCCGGAAAGTTACACCTCTGAGTAAAGCTGTTGGAGGTGTGAGGATATGGGAGGTGTGATAAATGTACATAGACCCATTATATTAAGCACAAACTGCTACTATCTACAGAGGCTGCTCCAGTCCTTTCCGATAAATGTAAAACCTCTACTGAGGAAGACGGGGAGGAAGGACGTAAGCTCCAATAAAAGTTGCCATTTTTGTCAACATGTTTGAAAAACTTTCTGTAAATTTTCACTCATAAAGCACCACTTGATAGTGGGTTGTACTGGTACCAGCGGGTGGGTTCAAACGCTGACATAAACATGACATAACCTCATAGGATTACATTCCCAAATATTCCAAAAAAAAAAACCCAAAAAAACCTGCCTCAACAGATTTACTATATTTTAGCATCTTCTAAGGACAGCCCTGAAATAATATAAAAGCATTTTAATTACTTAGAAAACGTATTTGTCCATAAATCCTACTATAGTTTTTGTTAGTGGCGCCAAGATGGATTATCAGAGAAGGATATTGTGACATGTTTTTTTTTGTATCACTCGCGTGTATGTGATTTTTTTCATGTTTATACTAGACAAAACAGTTACAGTGAGCAGCTGCCAGGAATCTGGGAAATAGCCGGAAATACTGTGGTTGTTCTGTTATTTCATGGGTCCTAAGATGTGGATTGGAAAACTTTACCAAACTTTTCAATTCAACATAAAGTCAAATAAATTTTTATACATACCTGTGTGTTAGTAGCAGCAGAACTGTGAAAAAATCTACTAAAATTCCTGGGTTGTAGCTTCGCTAGGTGTATTCATCATGCTGTGTTTTTTACTCTCTTCATTAGGCCATGAACGCAAACAGGGGAACATGGTCCATTGTTTGCGACCCGTCCACACCTTCGATGTCAATAGAAAATAACTATGGGGGCTGCAAAAACAGGCAGGAATAGGACCTCCCCATAAGTTGTGGTGCAGGCAGTCCGCCCAGCTACCGTGTGGTGCATACGTTTGTCATGAGTGTGAGCCCACAGGAAGCATTGCGGTCTTGTTAGCTGGAAAAAAAACGGTTACCACTGGGCCCAATGACACGTACAAGGCAGGGATGTACCATCCATGAGGTAAGTTGAGGCACTTGCCTCAGGCAGCACCACCTACAGCAAGATGGGGGGGGGGGGCAACATCAGAGGCACAGTCACCTGCTATAAAGCAGCATCAGACCTAAAAATAATGCCTCTTTACACCCGATGCCAACATGACAATGCACAACGAACTAACTTACTAAAAAAAACCCTGCTATTTACTTCTGGATGGGGTGAAAGGGGGTGCCATTATCATATGGGCAACAATATTGAGTAGTCAAATGTTTTTCACCACTTGGTCTTCTAAATCTTGGAAGGTTATAGTTATGCAGTCTATGGTTGAAACAATAAGGCGTTAAGAAAGTTCTGGTCTATATGATGTCAGATTAAAGGGCTGTCTGGTAGGAAATATGGAGAAGGTCTCTTAAAATGAAATAATAAATGTAAGGGTGTAGGATGTAATTCCTGTCGATAGCAGCAGATGTGACTGCCTCACCAGGAATTTATGACAAGTCAACTCGCCGGAATTGTTTATTTTGATTGATGCTCACATTTAGCTGCTCCGTAGCTTTCAAGTACTGTGTATCCCGGGCTCCATGCAGGAGAATTACACAGAGGATGACATCTCTATGGAAGTCGGAGCTCGATGAATCCGTACAAACACATAATGAATGAATCTGTTAACCCAATGCATAAATATTTAAAGTTCAGGCTTCGGCAGCAAACAGACAGCAAATCTTTTTTTCTCCACAAGGACGTGTAAAACTGTATATGACTCGGCATGCTAAACACCTTGATAATGTCTCCTATACTTCAATTGGCAGCCACTAGCGGGAATTAGTGCCGACGTCGGCAGAATTTATTTTGTAGTGTTATTTATATCTGAAGGAGATATGAAGAGGGGAAAAATAAATACAAAAAGAGGAAGACTTTACATAGGCAGAAAATAGAACAAATGGTGGTGTCACACGTCATTGTACAAATATAGCATTAGATGAATGCTTAAAGGGGTTGGCCTTCATTAAATCTTTTCCATTATACATGTCTTTGGATGTATAGGTACCTGTGTCTTTGCCTCCTTTGAGAGCTTCAGTCTTTCCCTGTTCTCGCCATACTGTACTCTACATGCATACACAACTTCCTCTCTCTCACTGCTTCAGTCTGTCCTAATGGCATCACCCACCGTGTCTCTCTTTTTAGAGTCCGTCCTCACTGACAAAGGCAGAAAGAATCAAGAGGGAAGGAGCAGGAAGAGTCAATCTGTAGCTGCAGCTCCTCCTATTCAGCAGAGCTCAGACATGTAAACAAAGAAGCATGTTGAGTCTGCACAAAGTACAGAAGTAAGTACCAGGACTGCTGAACCACTTGATGAACATTAGGAGATTTTCCACAAGCAGTAGAGGCATATGGGCAACTTATGTAAAAAGTGGTAAACTTTTTCTTTTGTGAGGTTCGAGTTATCAGAAAATGGATTTTAGATTATATTGGTGTCAATTATGTGCATTTTCCTGGACAATGTAAACATTTTAAATGAACCCAATAGGGGATAGGAGATCCTAATATCCCATCTCAGTCCTACCACATGCACAGAAGATGAAGCAGCAAAGTTGTGAGACATAAAGAACCTACTAATAGCAGCAAAGGTGTCTTTGTGTCTGGGCTCTCTGTCTTTATACAGCTGCTTCCGACTCCTTCTGCTGTGACCATAGACTCTTTTGGACAGAAGCTCTAGCATCTCTGAAGACATTGTCATTTTCGAGTGAGTGGTCAATGCAGCAGATGGGGTAAGAAGTGGATTTTTTCTTTGATATGATTGGTTTCCTTCCTTCCTCCAAAAACATACCCATAGGTAAATTTGGAATTTAGAAAGTCAGCCCCAATAGGGACAAGTACTAATGTGAGTGAGGACAACCTCTGTACAGTACTTTGGAATATGTTTGTGCTAGAAAAATAAAATATATGTTAAAATATATCTCAGGAACTTAAATGGTTCATACAGGCAACATTAAGGGGTTTTCCGGGCTTAGGAAATTTTTTGATATATGGCTCAGTGGTTATAAAAATATTAAGGAGCACATACTCACCTTCTCCAAAACTGCAGTGCTGCCTATGCTTGTATACAGAGGCCAGCAGTGATGCGGCAGAGACTGCCATTCGCCTGCTACAGCAGCAGTTACAGGTTGTAGCGGATACACAAACTGCAAACTTAATGTAAAAGGTGGGGCTGACCAAAAACGTCTTAGAAGATTAGCATACGCCCTTGTTATTTTATACCACCCTGAGCCATGTATTTAAAATTTCCAAACCCCCAGAACACCCCTTTAATACCCATAAAGGTAGGACATTAGGTAACATAACCAAGGAAAAAGACTAGGAGGGCAACGGAATAAAATTGGAAAGTATTCCAGATCTCCTCCAGATTGGTTTCACGCATCTAGGACAGTTCATCCCTTGATACATGAGAAAACCTAATATATGTTAAAAACTATTAATATTCCCTCCTCCTTTTATTCTAACCTCACTCAAAATTAACGGTATGCAAATCATCATCAGAATTAACAGCCGCTACATCGACCACGGGGGATACATGAAGATTTACTCCATTTACTAATGTGGTTCAGTCATTTACATAACAAAGTTTACATTTGTCTCATTAGAAAACCACATCCCAGTTTAGATGCTTTTCTGTACAAGTGACTCATCTGTCTCTTCTTATAAATCATAATAGAGAGACACTCAGCTAAATATACTGTATTAGACAACCCCCTGGGGGTATATTACAGATTTTTCTTATAGACTGTTTCTGTGGACCTCTAATCAGTGGTCACATTAGGGTTGTGCCAAATTTCTGCCTTTCTGCTCCAACTCTAGCCCTGACTCCATCATGGACTCTGACTCCGTTTCCAAATATAGTCAACCCAAAACTGCAATGGACTCTACATCCCTGAGCGGTGTTGTGTAGAGATGCCCAAGGCCCACCAGTAAAAGGTGTCCTATTGGCCACCACGGTAGAACATGCTACATTACCCAACACCCATTTTTCCAATATCTAAAACATAGCCCACAGAATTTCTGGCAGTAGTATCTTGCCTCCTAGCCCTTGCTTCAAATTGTTATGGTCCTGGAAGCCCTGTCAGGAACTTGCTGACTGGCTCATGTGTTTAGCTTAGGCCCTCTTAGATCTATTAACCAGGAATACATGTTCACATGACAGCAGACTTCAGACAGCAGCGAGATGATCAGTGATTGGGTCCAAAAACATGATTGAGAAGGTGGAGCTTTGGAAGGGAGGATACTTTTTGACTAGACACAGCATCTACTGCTGTAGTGCATACATGAATGTTGACACCGGGTCAACGCTGAGCCTCTGTTTGGGGAGTCTGAGATGCTTGACATTTTGTACTCCCTGATCTTTGAAAGGCCTCTAAAGGGTACAAGTAGAGTATTTATGATATTGCAGCTCAGTCCCATTCACCTTAAAGGGGTTGGTCACTTTCAAAAAATTTCTTCTACTAGACATGTCTCTGCCTTAACCTACTTTGAGAGCTTTGGCCTTTATCTGTTCTCACAAAGCTGCCCTCTGTATATACACAAAACATCAAGTTTCTTACTCCTTCAGACTGTCCTTATGGTGTCTCCTACTGTGCCTCTTTCTCTCACAGTCTGTCCCACTGACGGACACAGGGAGAGGGGTGGTGGATTGAGCAGGATGAGTTCTAATCCAATTCACCAGTGCTCCGTAAACAAAGATCTACAGAGAGTCTGCAGAAAGCACAAAAGTAAGTAGCGGGAATGCTGAATTATTTGATCAACATTAAATTATTGTTATTAAGGTAGTAAAAGCACATGGCCAATTTAGAGTAGTAAACTCCTTTAATGGAGCTGAAAAGCAATCACAGATATAATCCATGGGCAGGTGTGGCCCTGTATCAATAAAGAAATTAGCTATTATTCTCTCATCTATATATCTTTATTACAAGAAAAAAAAATCTGAAGTTGTTTTTTCATCTATAAATATCCGGGTGGGTGCACAAAATGTGACATCGGACTGTCATCCGCCACACGCCACAACATTCCTGGAATAGGATGTCAGAAATGATATCCATATAATACACCAACACTAACGAAAACAACACTAAAGATATAGGACAGTAAAATGTGGTCAGAAAATAACATGTTCCAAAAGACCGCACTTCCCAACTTTCATACTTCTGGCAATAGAAGAAGCCCCTTGCACTTTGCTATGTAGCTCACAATAAGCGCAAGTAACAGGCGCCGCTCAAAGGACTTTATGTGCAAAATTAGATTTTAAATTCTAAATTAAATTTGGATTGTATTTGCATTTATTGTTTTATGATAAAATGGCGGCCACACCCCAGTGTTACACACATGGGCTTAGGACAGCAGTCACCACTGACCAGATCTTCCTGCGCCCACGCACTTCTGGTCCTGACCACTGACAATAACCAGAATACAGAGCACAAACAAACAGCCAGATCACATTACAACATGAAGATTCCTTCAAATATAAAACATTGTAAAGGAATAGGACAAAACAGGTCACTTGAAACAAGACCCCTTTAAATGTTTATCATCATTATTACTTATTATCCTTTTGTTTTTTTTGAAACGTTAAAAGGTAAACGAGAAGATAATGTCCAGATACTGTAAAAACTTTTTAAAAAATGAGACAATACTGTCCAGGAAAAATTATGATTCTGATGACCACTTTTCAAAAAATATCCTCTATTAGACAAATCTCTGCATGTACATGTACCTCTGTCTTTGCCTCCTTTGAAGGGCCTTTTATCATCTCTATCTCTGCTCTAGGTCGTCCATGTGACATCACCTTGGTGTTTCACTTCTCACAGTCCATACACACTGATAGGATGAGGGGCAGGGGAGGAAATACAAAGAGTCATAATTCTGCTATTGCAGCTCCACCTTTTAAGCAGAGCTCAGAGATGTAAAGGAAGAAGCATGGAGGGTCTGCACAAAGTACAAAAGTAAGCAGCAGGCTGCTGAATGACTTGATGAACATTCACGGATTCTCTACAAAGCAGTAAGGGCAAATTAACTTATGTACAAGAGTGGTCAATCTCTTTAATGAGTAGAGTCTTCTGCAAAGAATCCCAAGAAATATTCCTTTAAAAGGGAGATTTGGCCAATGAGAAGACTCCACTTCTATCAGGCACACTGCCATACATTGTATACTGTCTGTTCTTGGCATTGCAGTCCCATTCACTGATATATGCACACAGGTTGACGAATGTCGCTCCGTTAGTGTCTCTGTAAAGCAGAAGCAGCTTCATCTATGCTAGATGTCAAACCTGTGCATATCTGAGAAATTATAATTAATAATAATTCTTTATTTTATATAGCGCACACAGATTACGCAGCTCTGCACAAAGCATGACAAATTATGAACTATCCTAGAGACTAGTGATTCATTTTTAAAACCTGGAACACCCCTTTAAGTAGATGACCTACATTCACTAACAATAAGCTATGTAATGTAGTAGATTTGCCATGTAACCCAATGAAGGGCGACACCGTACAATACATATAGACTACGTTTAATACATGTGATGAGTCGATGTATGAGAAGGATCCGCTGTCAGTCATGGTGACTCATAACCAGAGCCGGGTTCACCAGGGAAAAGACTACTGTCTACCCTGTGCGGAGACACCGCTGTTCTGACCTATGGAGGTTCTCTCAGGGGGAAATCAATGTCTCCATTCTTCTAAAACAATGATGATATTATTTTACATTGGAACGGCTCTCTTGAGATAGGTTAATCATAAAGAAACCAGCAGAATTGCAGGTCAGACTCTGCACAATGCTCCTTTTTAGCTGACAAAATTGGAACACAACCGTAATGCTTTTAATAGTGTTTGCTGCATTGTGAATTATCTTATATTTACAGCAATAGGACCTGGTGACATCCACGGCGCAGACAGAATATAACAAATAATTCTATGAAAAGCTCCGAAATATAAAATTAACAATTTGTAGACAGTCAATGGGCTTTTAATCAATTCTTTTTGTTTAAAAATATGAATATACTTCATACCCTGATCATTTCCTACATCAGAAATAGATCCTCCTTACTCCATTCTGAATGAAGCAACCAGAACCAGGTTGGACATTAATTCTCCTCTTTCTACAGCTTTGTACTCTCTTAAAATTCACGTAAATACCCAACCCTTGTTGTCTGCTTTAATAGTTATCTGTGCTTATCATCATTAATTATTCTAAACTTCCCTATCACATCGCCAAGACTTCTCCTGTGCTGCACCTGGACTCTGGATTGTAATTCCTCCAATAACTCAATTGTTTCTTAGAATTTATTTTATCCCATCCAGAAAGTAAATTTTAGTGGTGCTTAGTGGAACGCTTCAATCACTTCCTCTTACAATTTCCATTATACTTTGGTCATGCCACTGTATTACTAAGTCTAGCCATTACTACATCTCTCTGCATTCCTTATCCATGGTGTACCACTTCAGCTTCTGCAGACCTTACCCAGTACCTCCATTTTATTTATAGTCAGCGTATTAGTTCCATATTACTTGTTCACGGATTGTACCAACTGAGAGTTTCCCTCTGCAGTATCGTAGCTCTGTCTCATTGACTTATAGAACTATGTAAATAAGGAACAAAGACAATAACAATCATATCTTAAAGTTTTGTACTCAATAAGAAAATTCTGACCCCATAAAAGATTTAGTACAACAATGGAACGTTGATAACCCCTGTTTACTAGGAATATGTATAGGTCCGCTGAATAAAAGTGCACAAACCACAATGGATCCACGTGTTTCTAACAATATGACTGAGAAGGTCGCCATACCCATACAGTAACAGCAATGTCAGCCAATCCCTTTCAGTTTTCAGTTTATCTTTTATGGTGGTGTGCTGACTACCTCCGCCAAATCAGATGATATTGAAAGTGTCTAGCATGACATTTTGACGTCTACAATCCTTTGTTTTCCAAGGATAGGTCATCACTGGATATATCTGACAGAAGACTGCCTGCCTAAAGGATTTTGGGAATATTAGATGTTTAGTGCGAGGGCTACCCTTAAGGATACTTCCAGTTTTATGTATAATAATTCTTTGAGGGACAATGATTTGACATATGGCAGATAGGTACAAAGATACTATTAGTGGACATGTGATTAGGGAGCCTCTCGGAATCCAAAAATATTGCTTAAAGGAAGCCTACCATGAGGGTTCTACTATCAGAAGTAGATGTGATGGTAGATTCCTCCTGCTGCATCCGCCCTAATCTGTAATGTAATAATCCTGGAACTTGTTAAAAACTTTATTTTAGTAATATGTAAAGTAACTGCGGGGGCTGCTGGAGCATGTACTAGCCTGGTCAGGCACTGGGAACTAAGGCTACTCCACGCCCTAGTAGCCTCTGCAGTTATTCTACATTTTTCTAAAATAAAGTTTTTTTTACAAGTTATTGTAGGTTCCAGGATTATTACATTACAGATTAGGGCAGAGGCAGCAGGATGAATCTACCATAAGATCTATTTCTGGTGGTAGATTCCTCATGGTAAGTTTCCATTAACCAAACCTAGACCCTTTAGCAATGGCAATCAACATCCCTTCCTGTCTCAGTGACCACAGAGTCTTGTCTCCTATAAGATCATAGAGTACTGGTCATGCAAACCATAAAGCTTAAGAAAACCACCCTACCTTCCAAAGGACATAGTCTGCTCACTTTCTCTGGCATCAGTTTCCCTTGTTTATGTTGACAATAGACCTCAGCAATTTCCTGGCGACACTGTTTGGACTTGGCCCGAGACAACGCTGATATTGCCTCCTTGCCAGTGATCTCACATTTTGGAGGCAGCTCATATTTTATTTCCGGGGAGCCGTTTCCAGGTTTCTTGGCATGGTGCAGCTTGGTGCTTCTATATCCATCTTTTAAGCTGTTAGAAGTGAGGTTCTTAGAGGGGACACCTACATAATGTAAGACTTCATTAGAGTTTTTCTCTAGCAGCGAATTTTCTTTCATTTTTTCCTCAAGGGCTAACTTTCTTTTTAAATGTTCCTTCTGCCTGCTTAGAGGCTTCTTCCCTTGCTCCGTCTGGTGCTTATGCCTTTGAGTCCTTGGAATAAAGTTACTGTTATCAATATTTTCAAAGTCTTTTGGAACTGAATTCTCATTATTGCTGTCTGTCCGCATTTTCTCTTTTGGGCGATGGGAATAATATCCATCCTACGGAGAGAGGAAATTTGAGGTTTAGTAGAAGTATGCATAAGAAAAGAAGACCCATCTTGAGCAAATATTTCCCCATCATGTTACATTGGATTATTGTCATAACTATGACAGCATTCCAGTATTAGACATTATTACATTGGATTAAGTACACTACATCATCTCTACAGATCCTATGGAGACTAGTATGTCTCGATGGTTACACATGAAGAACCGTATAAGGATCTAAGCTACATTCAGCAGATCCACAGAAGGTCTGTACACTACAACCTGTTTGAGACCACCCAAAATTGCAATGAAATGTGTTTTTCTAGTAAATGTAGTTTTCTAATATGCATAGTATATAAAAGAAATAGGAGATCAGTTACTGGACATCTGGTCTTCTCCAAGACGTGACCGTTTGGAAAGTGTTTACCACCTATAGTGACCGATACTACAATGCAAACCAGTTTAGGTCCACTGAAAGCAGAGTTACATGCCCTGCTCTCTTCTTTGTGCTATCTTGTATATAATCCAGGTATTTTCTCAAATTTGGCATTAAGTCAATAAATCAGGTAAATCAGGATGCACAATGTTAACCCCTAACTTCTAAAAAAACTGTCCAAATTTAGTTAATCAATGCAAATTCAAAGATACAGACTGCAAACCTGGTGGAAGTGAACAAGGGCGTCAGGTCAACTTGATGCACAGGCAGAATGATAAGTATTAAACAGTGCCAACGTTTCATCTCGAATTTCATCAGATGCCTGAAGAAGGCCCGTGTTCTGAATCAAAACGCGTTGCCACCATTTAATAAAAGTCAGTAATTGTTTACTAGAACACATTTCAGACCGTGCAAGTTGATCTCACCACTGGACACCTTTGTTCACTTCCACAGATCCTCTCCTGTACCCTGGAGCATGAGGTGTTGCACCAGGAAGGTTGGTGCATATTTTCCCGACAGGTTGGAGCTCAGATGACTGCAGTCTATCTCATTGTCCTGCAGCAAAACGTATTACACTGGGGCTTCGTCTGTCTTTTGTCTTCTACGTTTGTCCATAAGTGACTAGTCCATGCTCCCACGCCATCGTTTCTATCATGTTTCCCAAATTCAAAGATAACATTTATTGTTTACAGATTCTATGCACATTTGCATCACCATAGTAACAGACTACAACCATTCATGTAGTCTGACCTTCTTACAGCAGTTCTGTTCAGTAAGAGCTTTTTGAGATGCCAATCCATAAAAAATGGACTTCAAAAATATAGTAGAACTAGAAATCTGGAAAAAGAATTTTAGTAATATACAGTACAGGCCAAAGGTTTGGACACACCTCCTCATTCAAAGAGTTTTCTCTATTTTCAAGACTATAAAAATGGAGAACCTACTGTGAAGAACTTAGAATATAAGACATATTTTCAGTTGTTTCACACTTTTTTGTTAAAGGACATCTACCACCAGGATCAAGGATCATAAACCAAGCATACATACATGCTGGTGTGTGCCCCCTCTGGCAGGATGTGCTCTTCTTTTAGCTTCTTATTCCCTGTTCTGTACAAAATCGAGGATTTTAAAATTATGCAGATGAACCTGAAGGGCTCCGGGCTCCATAGGTGTTAATGGAGACTGGAGTCCCTCAGGCTCATTTACATAATTTCTAACGCCTTTTATTTTTAAAAACAAGGGCATAAGAAGCGTAACAAAAAGTGGATCCTGCCAGAGGGGGCACACACCAGTATGTCATGTGCTTGGTTTACAATCCTTGATCCTGGTGGTAGATGTTCTTTAAGTATATAATTCCACATGTGTTAATTCATAGTTTTGATGCCTTCAGTGTGAATCTACAATTTTTATAGTCATGAAAATACAAAAAAACTCTTTGAATGAGAAGGTGTGTCCAATCTTCTGGTCTGTACTGTACCTATTTATGTTGTTTACAATTATGAATTGTAATAATATACAGTATACTGAATTCTGCAATTACTAAAATGAAAAAATAAATAAATAAATAAATAAATAAAATCACAAGAAACATGGAAAACAAGTAAGCCAAATCCAGGAATATAATTAGTGTCGGTCCAGATTTAACTTGTTTATAAGTAAACTTTCAAAGCGTTGCTTCGAGCTATCAGAAATAAAAGTGAATTATTTAGAAGTTGAGTGAGAAAAACACCTTTATTTATCATGAGATCCAAACCAGAAATGACTACTGCTGCAAAACTTATAATTAGCCTTCGAAATGAAAGAAACAATGAGACTCTGCGGCCGGTAAAATCGACTATTTTCCTTATTTTTATTTTTTTTTTACTTTTCTGTGTGAGCTGTGATATTGCCTTTTTTAGCAGAATTAATATCTGTAATTACATTCCAGCTACAAACCTACAGTAAGCGCCATTTATAGTGCAGAGGTGAGAAGGCATTCTGAGACGATAATATTTGCTTATAGTCTAAAAATTAGAGTTCAGATAAATGTGGCTTTGAATAAAACAGGTTTTCCTGGACTGTAAAGTGGTTTTCAATTATTGGAAAAACATTGGGCCGATTTATCATGAAGCAGACATTTTAAGCCAGTTTTTTAGTGTTTTTGTTTGACTCTTTAGATGTATTTTTTTGCCATCAAAATTATTATAGCGCCTAAGACAACTAAATAAATGTGGGGTCACTTTCATAATGGGGGGAATTTATTGAGATTGGTGCAATGTGCAAAAATCTTAATATTTAGCCTTGCTGGCACATGGAGCGCCAAATGTTTTAAAAGGTTCTGGCCTCTGAGTATATCCGCAACCCGGATGAATTCTACACCAGGCTATAGCTCATACAGGCTATAGTAAATTTGGCAGGTCAGTGTGTCCGTGGCCCGCCCCACTCCCTGCTCCTCCCTGCCCACTTTTTAAAATAGTGACTTGGATGTCGCAAAATGGGGAAAAGTTGCAATTTCCTGTCCGTGTACTGGGCACTGCAACATTTTCATGCCTTGTACAACAGAAAACTGTCTTGAAGGTCATGATTAATCTCCCCCAATGACTGGAACAGTTTTTCTTGATAGAACTTTGTGATAGAAAAGTCACAAAACAGTTTCAGAAAAATCTCAACTGATTCTTAAAGGGGTTGGCCACTCCTGTACATAAATTGCCCATGTGCCTTTACTGCCTTGTGGATAATCCCTAAATGTTCATCAGGTGATTCAGCAGTCCTGCTACTTTTGTACTGTGTACAGACCCTCCAAGCTTTTTTCTTTCTTTAGTGGTTGGTCCCATAAGAAGGACCTAGAGCAGTTATAGAGATGGAAGCTATGTGTATGTATATGCAGAGGGCAGCATCGTAAGAACAGGGAAAGGCTGAAGCTTACAATGGAGGCAAAGACACAGGTACATATACATGCAGAGACCTGTCAACTTTACAGTACAATGAAACTTACCCAAAATTGAATCGAAAAATGAATCGGTCTTCTTGAAGAAGGTACAACGGATATTATAAAAATAGTAGTATTTTGAAGTGAATTTAATTATCTGTAATAGCTTTCAAGTTGCAAAAGCAAAATGGATGATTAACACAATTGTAGCTATAAACAAAATATCTGTACAAAGATATCTGTGCCATGTGTACCATTCCTTAGATTTGATGCATATGGATATTGTGTAACGGGTCTTCCTGACCATCCCCTACAAGTAGATGGGTAAAAGTAAGATTTAAGTATTCTCTAATCTTCTTTAAAAGGATGTCTGGGCAAGTCTGGTGTGGTTGGGTGAACCATCTTCCAGACAGACAATGTCACTCATCATCTGCCCAATTTGTGGTTTAGGCAACGTCAAGATCCCAAAGCACCCTATTCACCTACATTATTGGGGTTACATAGAAATCCTTGGTCGCGTGTCAAGAGTCATCGGCCAAATCATTGTATATTCCCATCCTTAAGCACAATCACTGATAATTAAGAAAAGTGATCAATTTAGAAGGTAATTTATCTAAGTGAAACAGAATTGCGTTGCCCTTTCATGTTGCAAACATATTGATGCCTCATCTTCACTACTTGACGGATCTTCTTCCGATTAAACTGCATCTCCAACCACAGCCTAGACATAGTAAATGTCAATGACTGCATAATATATCAACTTGTAATTATCATACCTGAAGTTAGAGCCGTGACTTTTACTGCTTTATTTTGAGGTTCTTGCAATTTTGGAATTTATAGCTATTCACTTGGATATATTTTTGAAACATTTCTATATTATCAGAAATTAACTTACCGGTATTTACAATTTTTGAAACGTTTTGAGATATAAAAACACCACCTTTTTTACTAGTACCTTTTGGGTCAGAGCTTCTTGACTGGTTCATACGGTACCTTTTGGGATTTGGGGAAATATTATTATTTTGCACACGGTTGGTTGACTGGATAATGCAATACTATACAGGCCAAAGCACATTTACTTACTGTATGTGGACCACCAGCATCATGACTAATATTATCATCTGGGTCAAAGCTAGTAGACAGAACCATTTGGGTCAAAATTGTTTGCCTAAGAAGGGACAATCTGGTCCACAAGCTCGTTGGAGGGATGTACTAAGACTGGCGTTTTTAATAGCAACCTTCCTTATCCCCTCCGACCGGGGTACCACATGCCAGAATTACTAAGAGGTTCCGGCGGCTTAGTTAATCCAACATGGCGGTCCGCTGCTCTCTCCTGCTTTGACTTATATAGACCATCTGAAGAGCAGGAGACAATAGTAATTTAGGCAGACTGGGACGTTCACATGCCCGTTCGCCCCAGTCCCCGTTACCACCTGTTTGTCTCCATTTCCCATCACACCACAGTGGTTTCTGCTGCAAGGAGACAAGGTTTAAGCAGGGCGAAGACAGCATGGATGCCTCTGAGGCTGCTTAATCGCACCATTATGCCAAAACTATGGGCACAGCATGGCAATGACAGAAGACCGATGAAGCTAGATAGCATCTAAAACATCCAATAATTGACCCTGACCATATAGGGGACTATGCAGAGGCAGCGGCCAGCAGCGGCCGGCTAGAGAGTGTCTTGGCACATACCCCAAATGGACTCAGGCTTAAAACCAATGGGTGGCAGAGAGGACCAAGGAGGTGAGCAAGAAGCGCTCAAATAATATCGGTAAATGATAAAGTTTGCCAGTATATTTTGTGGATTACACAGCAGGGTGGCGACAATAACAAGTTTGATGAGGAACCATGTAAACAATCCAAAATTCTGCCTGACACAGCTCGTTTGATAGGAATGGGGACCATGTATGGAGGCAGTGAATAGTAGTAGATTAAAGGTGTGCAGTTAAAATATGTTAGTGGATCTGGGATGGAGCTGGCGCTCCGCTGCCAGGCGAGCTTTCGCCAATCCAAGCCCCTGTCTCTAGGCTACTCCCCAAACAGCACTTCTAAGAACCTTTGTATAAGATCAAGTGTAGTGGTTCTCTTATAAGTTTAGGATATGGCGGGTGAGGGGAATGTAAACAGATGAAGAAGCGCTGAAATATATTGGTAAATGATAAAAGTTTGCCAGTATATTTTGTGGTTACACAGCGGGGGTGGCGACAAGTTAACAAGTTTGATGTGGAAGCCATGAAACAACCCAAAATTCTGCTAACCCAGCTCGTTTGATAAGGGGACCATGTATGGAGGCAGTGAACTAGTATAGATTAAAGGTGCTGCAGTTAAAACTATGTTAGTTGGATTTGGGATGGAGCTGGCGCTCTGCTGCCAGGCGAGCTTTCGCCAATCCAAGCCCCTGTTCTAGGCTACTCCCCAAACAGCACTTCTAAGAACCTTTTGTATAAGATCAAGTGTAGTAGCGTTCTTATAAGTTGGGTTCTGGCGGGTGAGGGGAATGTAAACAGATGCGCAAGAAGCGCTGAAATAATGGTAAATGATAAAAGTTGTAGTATATTTTGTGGATTAACAGCAGAGGTGGCGACAAGTTAACATGGAAGCCATGAAAACAATCCAAAATTCTGCCTGACACGCTCGTTTGATAAGGGGACCATGTATGGAGCAGTATATGGACTACCTTCTTGGGTGGGCAGCTATGGCGATGACATGTGGAGGTATCAATGGAGACAACGTGTGAAGGCAGCTAAAAGACGACGTGTGGAGGCTGCTATGGAGACAATTTAATTTGGATAGTGCCTGTATGTGGCAGTCCAAAAAAGTTTTCAAACCAGAGGAGCAGGCAGCTGGTCCTCCAGAAAAATTACATAGATTGAGTGCCTGTATGTGGCAGTCCCAAAAATTGTTTAAAACAGAGGACAGGGTAGTTGGCCCTCCAGAAAATTAAATACCTAGAGTACTATAGCCAGAGCCAGTTGGCCCTGGCAAAAAAATAGCCAGTTTCCTCTGCTTTAGTGTACAAAGAGAGGGAAGGGAGGACAAGAGGAGGCGGGAGTGCATACATTATTCAGGTTCGCTTTCTTTCACTGGTGGAGATTGAAATGCGGAGAAATCCAGGCTTTTTTCATCTTGATAAGCGTCAGCCTGTCAGCGCTGTCAGTCGACAGGCGTGTACGCTTATCGGTGATGATGCCACCAGCTGCACTGAAAACCCGCTCGGACAACACGCTAGGGCAGGAGGCAAAAAACTCCAAGGCGTACAGCGCCAGATCGTGCCACATGTCCAGATTTGAAATCCAGTAGTTGTAGGGAGCTGTGTGATCATTTAGGACATGGTATGGTCAGCTACGTACTCCCTCACATCTTTCTGAAAGATCACCCTACTCTGCCGAGACTGGTGGACAGGTGACAGTGTCTTGCTGGGGTGACATAAAACTGGCAAAGGCTTGTAAAGCGTACCTGCCAGTGCTGGACAAGCTGCCTGGTCGCCTACTCTCCCTCGCTACTTGTCCGCAGAAGTACCCCTCTGCCGCTAGCGCTGTCAGAAGGGAAATACTGTTTCAGCTTGTGCACCAGGGCCTGCTGGTATTCATGATTCTCACACACCTTTCTCTCCAGGGATGAGAGTGGAAATTTGCTTGTGTACCGTGGGTCCAGAGAGAGTGAATACCCAGTAATCGGTGCTGGAATAAATTCTTTGAACGCGAGGGTCACGGGATAGGCAGCTTAGCATGAAATCTGCTATGCGCCAGAGTCCCAGCGCGCAAGAATTCCATCCCCTCACTGGCCTGACTGTCATTTCCTCCTCTCCAACTCCTCCACTTCCTCTCTTCTGCCCATACACGCTGAACACTGAAGGACGAACAATGGTCCCCTCTTCTGTCTCGCCAACATTCTCTCTCTTCCTCCTCATCCCCTCCACCTCCTCCGATATGCGCTGAAAACAGACCTAAGGATGCTGGCTATCACAAGGGAATTTCTTCCCCCGTCTCTTGTGACGAGCACAAGCTCCGACTTCATGCTGACCAGAGAGTTTTTCACACAGGCCAAGCGCGGGATGGTGAGGCTGATGATGGCGGCATCACCACTGACCATCTGTGGTTGACTCCTCAAAGTACTCAGCACCTGACAGATATCAGACATCCACGTCCACTCCTCATTGTAGACTTGAGGAAGCTGACTGACCTGACTAAAGTTCTGGTGGAAGTTGACATCTGGCAGTCTACAATCGCTCTGCGCTGCTGGTAAACTCGGATAACATGGTTAGTGTTGAATTCCACCTCGGGCACATCGCACAACGTCGGTGAGCGGGCAGTTGGAGGCGGCACTGCGCTGCCCTGAGAGTGGCAGCATCTGTTGGACTTCCTGAAATGCGCACAGATGCGACGCACCTTCGTGAGCATCAGCAGAAATTGGGGTATGTCTTGAGGAAACGCTGAACTATGAGATTAAACACATGGGCCGAGTTGCAGAGCTGCCACCAGGTTACGGCCGTTGTCACACACAACCATGCCTGGCTTCAGGTTCAGCGGTGCCAGCCACAAGATCGGTCTGCGCCGTGATGCCCTGTAATAACTCTTGGGCGGTGTGCCTTTTATCGCCTAGGCTCAGCAGTTTGAGCACGCCTGCCCTGGTCGCTTAGCGATGGCACTGTGCGTGGCCTAGAGCTACCGACTGATGGCGCCATGCCAAGGATTGGTTAATTCAGAGGGGAGGTGGAGGAGGGGTGGGAGGAGGAGGAGGCATAGTAGGGCCTTTGAGACCTGACCGAGTAGGCGCCGCAATCCTCGGCGTCGGCAGGTATATGACCAGCCCCAGGGTCAGACTCGGTTCCAGCCGCAACCAAGTTAAACCCAATGTGCCGTCAGCGAATACAGTGGCCCTGCCCGGCAGCACTTTGCGTATACACCTCCTTTTTGGCTCCTGCGGTCTGGGTTATGGAGAGCTGAACGCTGGTGATGCTGTGGAGGATCGTGGAGGCGAAGATGGGGTTTTCGCACGGGAGGGTGTTTGGGCGGGGTCCTGGGCAGGGGGCGATAGCAGATGACACAGGGGAAGGAGCCGTGTGTGCTCCGGCGGAGGTGAACGGGCTTGGGCCATTGAGTGGGTGTTGTTCGCATCAGATGCCTGCGCAATTGGTGTAGTTAAGCTAGTAGTGGTGGAACCCTGCTGATCCTGTTTGGCAAGGTTGCACACCACAGCGTCGGTATCGTTGTTTTCTTAAGGCCTCCAGACTTCTTGAAATCTAGCCCTCGCCAGGGAGCTTGACTACGGCCACATGCGTGAGCACACAGCTGGCCCTGCCTTCCATCTGGCCCCAGCCACTGCCTTTCCACCTGTTTCTATAGGACTTGCCGCCGTTCCGAAAGCTGTGTTCCCGGCCTATCAACCAGCTTGGGTCTGTCAACCCTCACTCCGACCCTCAGTCTGCTCCCCCTCGGACTTCTGCCCTGACCAACAAGTTCACACTGTCTGAACAACTGTGTCTCCTCATCGTCCGAACCCCTCTTTACACATTCTTCCACACGTGAATAATCATATCACCCACGACTGGCCGACTGGTGGAAAACCTGGGCATCGGAAAAAGCTCAAGCAGCAGCAGGACAGTGGTTGTGACTGTGGAAGGGTCCAGAAAACAGTTCTCATAGTATGGCCGGTTGTTCAATGCCAAATTTTGGTGGGAAGGGCCTAGGGGGCAGACGGGGGGAAGGAGGCTGAGTTGGAGGAGCTGGAGGAGTGCCGATGTTCGGGACCATGGGTGGACTGCGTGGGACTGACTTGGGACAAGGCTAGAGCATGTCCGCAATCCACGACATCACCTCTCCTCGCACTGTTTCCCTGCTCAAACAGTGCTCTTCCACGAGTCCCAGTAAAACTTGAGACATGATGAACACTGGGAGTGTACCTCTGCGGCGTTCCCCTGCTCCCCCATAAGCAGGTGGGTGTCTCACCACGCCAGGAACAGGCCTCTGACCCATGACAGTAGTGGACGCCCAGTCCACGCCCTCTGTCTCTACCCCTAGACTCCGGGTTAAACATTTCCAAATTAAACCTACTTAACGCCAGCGTTCCGATATATCTGACGCTGAGAGCAGTGACTTAGCGGCTCAGCGTCCGATATATCGGACGCTGAGCTGATGCCGGTTTAGCTCAAGATCTGAGCCGAAACGGCATCGGGAAAGACGTGGGTGCGGCTGTGACTGATAGCCGGCACCCCAGTGTAACACCGCGATCCGGGTTGTCTCGATCGGGTGCTTAACCCGTTAAATGCCGCGGTCAGCGCGACCCGCGGCATCTAAACATGAATCTGGGGATCTTTCCCCACGATCGGCCCCCCCGAACCGTTTTCGGGTGCGCCCGATCGTTGCTATAGTAACTCGGGGGCCGATCTGGACCCCAGAGTTACCTGCAGAGAATTGCCAGTAAGATGGGTCTGTGAACGTTCATCTTTACCTGGCACAGTTGCCAGCCTAGAAAAGTGTCATAGACTGACATGATAATACTCTGCAAACATGAGTATTGCAGAATATATCATGAAGAAGCAATCAGATGAATTGCTTCTCATCACATGGTATAAAAGTGAAAAGTAAAAAAAAAAGTATTCAATAAAAAAAATAAAGTCATAAATCACTAAAATGCCCAAAACCCCAAACATTAAAGAATATGACTCAAAAAAAAAGTTATCATAACACAAACCCCCCACATACTCTAGTATCACCGCGTTCCGTAAAACCCGGAATAAAAGTAAATCATTATGAACCCGCCACGATAAACGCCGGAAAAAAAAAAACTGTTAGAAACCCTCCAAAAATTATGATTTTTTACCTTTCATTCCCAACAAAAATGCTATAAAATGTGATCAAAAAAACCATATGTACTGCGACATGATACTGGTGCATGTACAACATGTTCCCGCAAAAAACAAGCCATCAACCAGCTCCGTAGCCAAAAAAGTAACAAGTAGCCATTGGAAGACGGCAATACATAAATGATAGATTTTTCCCCCATTAGGGTTTTGTTTGACAATTAGTAAAACGTAAGAAAATAATCAGTTTGTATCCCCGTAATCGTAACCCATTAGAATAAAGATAACATGATTATTAGTCTATACGGTGAACCCCAAAAAAAAAAAGAAGTAAAAAATCCAGTACAGAATTGATGGTTTTCTACTACTGTTTCACTCAAAAAAAGATCTCAAAATTTTCAAAAATAGGTGGACAAACCCCAAATGGGAACATTGGAAAAAGCATCTATCCCGGCAAAAAAAATGGCATCCAGGCCCCATAAACGAAAAAGTCGAAATTTATATGCCTTCAAAAGGGGCCAATGAGGAAACTAAATCGGGCAGTGCAGACGCCCCTCCTTCCCTTCTGCAGCCTCGCTGTGCCCCCATAACACAAGTCACAGCCACATGTGGGGGGTCTTTGTACTCAGAGAAATTGCAGAAACAATTGTATGGTGGGTTTCTCTTTTTTATCTTTTGGAAATGTGTCATTTTAGGGTAAATGAACGTGTAAGGGAACAATATGACCATTTAAATTCACCTCATTTTGATTCAATTACTATGAAGATCTCAAGGGGTAACAATCTTCGTAAAAGCTGTTTATGATAGCTTGAGGGTGCAGATTTGAAAAGGGTTGGTTATATAGGGGGTTTTGATGCTAAATATGTAAAATTTCATTCCAACTGTATTTATCACCCAAAATAGTCAATTCTGAAAATCTGGAAAAGCGATATTCTATTTGCAAGGCGCTCGTGACATACAAAATAAATTATCCAGACTTTCAGAAAATTATGAAAATGTAAAGTAGACCAAAGGAAATGTTATTCAGCAATTATTTAGGTGGGTAAATCGATCTGCCTGAAACGCAATGATTTGACATTTCAAAATGGCAATTTTTCCAAATTTATCATATTTTCTTTTTTTTTGAATAAATGCAAAAACTTATCTGTCCAAAATTACGACTAATGAAGGTAGTACAACATGTGGGGGAAAAAACAAATCTCAGAATCGCTTTGATACAGTAACAGTGTTTCAAAAGTTATAACCGTATAAGAGACGCAAGTCAGAATCCAAAAAATCGGGCCTGAGCCTTAAGCTACAAATGGCTGCGTCCTTAAGGGGTTAAAGTGTAAACTTGAAAAAAAAAAATTTTTGTGTTTATTTTTTTTTAGTTAGTTTTTTTTTTACAAAAACGAGCTATCCTATGCTATGGCTAGTTTCTAACCTACACTGACAGCACACAAAATGAATTTGTGCTTTGCTAGATGAGTTTGAGCATAAAATGAAATAAAGGTAAAAAAAAAAAATAAATCAGCAGACTCTGCCTAATTCTACTCAACCCCTAATAAATTGTCCCACTTCGGGTTTGAGGTGGATATGCGTGTCACTAAGAGCTAAACAACGGTCGCAGGTCTCCCAGCAAATTCCTCACAGTATGGTACTAGCTGCACACTAGTGCCAGCAAGCACCAGCCACAGCAAACAAAAAAAGGAAAATATAACGCTATTGTAGGCCTAAGTAAGCCGTTTGGGTTCTCCTATGGCTATTTGTAGCCTACAATGAGAGCACACTGCTTTGCAAGATGAGTTTGAGCTATAAAATGAAATACAGCTAAAAAAAAATAAATCAGCAGACTCTGGCCTAAATCTACTCAAACCCCTAATAAGTGTCCCACTTCGGTGTTTGAGGTGGATATGGTGTCACTAAGAGCATAACACAACGGTCGCAGGTTCTCCCAGCAATCCTCACAGTATGGTACAAGCTGCACTACTAGTGCCAGCAAGCCCCAGCCACAAGCAAACAAAAAAGAGAAAATATAACGCTATGTAGGCCAAGTAAGCCGTTGGGGTTCTCCTATGCTATTTTGTAGCCTACAATGAAAAGCACACTGCTTTGCAAGATGAGTTTGAGTTTAAAAGAAATAAAGATTAAAAAAAAATATTAAATCGCAGACTCTGCCTAATTCTAATCAAACCCAATAAATTGTCCCACTTTGGTGTTTTGAGGTGGATATGCTTGTCACTAAGGTTTAAACACAACGGTTGCAGGTCTCCCAGCAAATTCCTCACAGTATGGTACTAGCTGCACTACTAATGCCAGCAAGCACCAGCCACAAGCAAACAAAAAAAGGAAAATATAAGCTATTGGAGGCCAATTAAGCCGTTGGGGTTCTCTATGGCTATTTTGTAGCCTACAATAGAGCAACATGCTTGCAAGATGAGTTTTGAGTTTAAAAAGAAATAAAGATAAAAAAAAAAATTAAATCAGCAGACTCTGCCTATTCTACTCAAATCCCCTATAAATGTTCCACTTTGGTGTTTGAGGTGGATATGCGTGTCCACTAGAGATAAACACACACGGTCGCAGGTCTCCCAGCAAATTCCTCACAATATGGTACTAGCTGCACTACTAGTGCAGCCAGCCCAGCCACAAGCAATAAAAAAAAAATGTAAACGTTATTGTAGCCCTAAGAAGGGCTGTTGGGTTTCTGTTAGAATCACTCCTGCCTACATATTATTAATAGAACAGCCTAACTTTCCTGACCAGCCAGCAGCCTCCTACATAGCGCATCACAGAAACAGAATGATCGAGCAGCGGGCGAGGGACTAGTCTATTCCAGGGTCACCTGATATAACCAGCCAACCACTGCTATCGATGTTGTAAGGGTACCACGTCATGCTGGGTGGAGTGACAGAGTCTCCTGGTTGTGATTGGCTCTGTTTCTGGCCCGCCAAATAGCAAAACGGCGGGATAGATAGCCATTTTCTCGAGCGGGCGGCGAAGTGATTTCGTCGCGCAACGAGCAGTTTCGAGTAAGCATAGCTCCGAACGAGCATCAAGCTCGACGAGTATGTTCGCTCATCTCTAGTGACTACCTCTTGAAGACATCAAGAGAATGCCAAGAGTGTGCGTAGTGCAGAGTAGAGTAGAGGATAGCGAGCACTAAAATGTCGCGGTACTGTTATTCGAGTGAACTTTTCCCATGTCGAGTGCTCGTTTCGAGAGTAACGAGCCCCATTGAAGTCAATGGGATGGACTCGAGCATTTTTCAGGGGACCAAGATCTGACAGGGGGAGCTTGGCAAAACAACTGGGGAACCTCGAGAAAAGGAGGAAACACCACGGAAATGGACAGGAACGCAGGGGGGAGCATGCATGGATGCCTCTGAGGCGCTTAATGCACCATTATGCCAAAACTATGGGGCAACAGCCTGGCATGACAGAAAGGACGAATGAAGCTAGATAGCATTAAAAAATCAATAATTGACCCTGACACTATAGGGACGCATGCAGACGGCCAGCGGCAGCAGCCAGCGGCGGTAGAGAGGTGCTGGCGACATACCCAATGGACTCAGGCTTAAACCAAGGGTGGCAGAGAGGAACCAAAGGAGGGGTAGCAAGAGCGCGCTAAATATCTCGGTAATGATAAAAAGTTTTGCCAGTATTTTGTGGATTACACAGCAGGGTGGCGACAAAGTTAACATTGGAAGCCATGAAAAACAAAAATTCTGCCTGACACAGCTCGTTTGTAAGGGGACCATGTATGGAGGCAGTGAACGAGATAGATTAAAGGATGTGCAGTTCAAACTATGTAGTGGATCTTGGCATGGAGGGGGGCTTCCGCTGCCAGGCGAGCTTTTTCGCAATCCAACGCCCTGCTGTCTCTAGGCTACTTTATCTCCCAAACAGCAACTTCTAAGACCTTTTTGTATAAGATCAAGGTGTAAAAGTATCGTTCTTATAAGTGGTTAGGGAGGTTAGGTACAGTGGGCTGAGGGGAATGTATAACATCCTGGCGCAAGAAGCCCGCTGAAATAAATATCGTAAATGAAAAAAGTTTTCCAGTATCTTTGTGGCTATACCACCGCACGGTTGGCGACAAAGAGTTTAACAAGTTGATGTGGAAATGCCCTGTAAATAGCCTTGGGGGGTGTGCCCTTTTTATCACTAGGACTCAGCAGTTTGAAGCACCGCACTGATGTCGCTAGCGACGGCACTGCTGCCTGGTGCCTAGAGCTACCGACTGAATGCGCCATGCCCCAGATTCGACGACGGATGGTGAGAGGTGGAGAGGAGGGTGGGAGGAGGAGGAGCGGGAGGAGGAGAGGCATAGTAGGCCTGAAACACCTGGACCGAGGTAGGCCCCGCCAATCCTCTCTGCGTCGGCCAGTATATGACCCGCCCCCAGGTCAGACTCGGGTACCAGCCTGCCACAAGTTAAGGTAGTAGTAGCGTTCTTATAAGTTTTGAATAGGCGGGTGAGGGGCGTGGAATGTAAACAAGGGAAAATGCGCAAGAAACTAAATCACATAAGACTAGTGAACGCCGTGATCAATCTCCTATCCTGTAGCTAAATAGACGGTTAAGTGGGTGTTGTGCCAGTGTATGAGAGAGATTAGTGTATTTGTTGGACAGGTATAATAAATGGTCCCAGGTGGTGGGCGCGACCACATGGGACAGTTTAACAAGTTTGTTGTGTGGATAAGTTTGTTGTGAGACCTGGGGCCATGATAAAGCTTGAGCAAAATGATCAACGGACCCACACAAAATCTTCGCCCCTGACACAGCCACCCGTCCCGTGATAACGGCCCGCCCATCTGCTCACGTGGACGGCCAGTGAACCATAGTAGTTAGATTAAAGGTGTGCCTGCATGCAGCCTTACCCTCCACCCCCTAAACACAACTAGTTGCTTAGTGGTTCTTGGAATTGGACGGCTGGCGCTCCCGCTGCCACGGCGAGGTTTCGCCCAATCAAGCCCCTCACTTACGTAGGCTATCCCCAACCACAACACACAACTTCTACAGACACACTCCCTTGTATAAGATCAAGTCTGTCCCCCCCAGTAGCGCTTCTTATAAGTTTTAGGACACTGGCGGCCGCCCGGGGGAGGGGAATGCACGCACAGGTCGAGGGCCCCGGGCCCCCCCCCCCCTATGTCGCGGTGATGGGGGAAGTACACAAATCCTGACCACGCAAGAAGCGCCCGGAAAGAAATATCGGTAAATGGTTTTAAAAGTTCGCGCCAGTGTTGTATTTTGTGGATAACACCACAGCCCCCCCTCCCGGCCCCCCCCCCCCCCCCGATGGTCCATCCAAAGCAACCGGTTCGTGCCGGCGACGCCTGCAACTCATAAGTTGTGATCAACTACTTCCTCACCGAAGGTGTCCCGGCACAGTACACTACTGCAATGTGTGTGAAAACAACCCCACAATTCTCTGGCTCCCCATGACACCACATGTTTGATAACCTTTTCCAGAGGCCTTTCCCACACGACCTCTCGTTTCATCTTCCCACTGGCACCTGGCTCCAAGCTCTTATTTCATGGACGACCTCTTTTGGATCTCCTCCCCCCCCCTCCTCCTTTCCTTCCCTTCTCCCCGGTAAGCAATGGACGTCCTAATTTTTAGCAATCCGGAGACAACTGTGGAGGCTGCTATGGAGGACATTCAATTTGATAGGCCGTATTTTGCCTGGTGCAGTCCAAAAAATGTTTACAAAACAGAGGAGCAGGTACGGTTCGGCCCTCCATTAAAACTGGCCTAGATTGGTGCCTGTAAGTGGCACCTACCCAGTCCCAAAAAAGTTTCAAACCAGAGTAAGCAGCAGGTAGGACGGCCACTACATTAAATTAAAAATGGAATTAGATTGAGTGCCTGATGTGGCCCCAGTCCAAAAAAAGTTTTTCAAACCAGAGAGCAGGAGGTGGCCTCCAGAAAAATGGAAAAAGAGTGGAGTTGCCTGTATGTGGCCAGTCCAAAAAAGTCCAAAAAGGTTTTCAAAACCAGAGGAGCCAGGTAGGTGGCCCTCTCCAGAAAAATTGAATTAGATTGAGTGCCTGTATGTGGCACTCCCAAAAAATTGTTTAAACAGAGGACAGGGTCGGTGGACCTCAACCAGAAAAATTAAATGAATAAACCCAGTACGATAGCTAGAGACAGTGGGCCCTGTCAAAAAAAAAAAGCCAGTTTCCTAATGCTTTATGACAAAGAGGAGGCGACAGGAGGAGGAAAAAATGATGAGGAAGGGCGGAGGAGTGGATATAAAATTAAATTATTAAGGTTGAGCTGTTCCTTCACTGGTGGAGGATTGAGAAATTAGGAGAAATCACAGGCTTATTTCCATTTGATAGCTTCAGCCTCCGTCAGCGCTCGTCAGTCGCAGGCGTTGTACGCTTATCGTTGGGATGATGGCACACAGCGGGCCACTGAAAACCCGCTCGACAAGACGCTAGCGGCCAGGGCAGGGCAAGAAGAAGAACCTCCAAGGCGTGCGCGCCCAGTTTTGCCACATGGTCCAGCTTGAACCCAGTGTAGTTGTAGGGAGCTTTGTGTGATCATTTTGGACGATGGTATGTCAAGCTTACGTACTCCTCACCATCTTTCTGTAAAGACTCAGCTACTCTGCCCGAGAGCCTGGGGACAGGTGGGTGGCTGAAGTGTCTGGCTGGGCGGTGGGTGACTATAAAAGTGGCAAAAGCCTTGTAAAGCGTTACCATTGACTAGTGATGGACAAGATGCATGCTAGACTCCTCTCCCCGTACTTGCCCGCAGGCCAGCCCAAACTACGCATCATGCCGCGAGCGCTTGTAAGAAGGGAAATACTGTTTCAGCTTGTGCCCAGTGCACCTGCTGTGGTATTAAGGCATGCTCACACCCTTTCCTCTCCAGGGATTGGTGATTGAGAGTGGAAAGATTTGCTTTTTTTTGTACCGTGGTTCAGGAGAGTGAAACACCAAGTAATCGGTTTTGCTTGGAAGAAATTCTTTGAAGCAAGGGTCAAGGGTAGGCGATTAGCATGAACTTCCCATATGGCCAGAGTAACCAACGCCGTAAGAATCACTCCCCTACTGGCACTGAATGTCCATTTCATCATCCTCCTCATCATCCAAATCCTCTTATTCTGCCCAACAAGCTCAACAGTGAAGGACTCCAAACAATGTCCCTCTTGTGTCTCGGCCACAGATCCTCCTCTTACTCCTCATACTACTACAACCCCCATCACCTCCTACGATATGCGCCTGAGACTGAGGAAAAACAGGACCGAAGGGTTGCTTGGCTAACTATATAAACAAGGGGAATCTCTTCCCCCGGCTCTTGTGACGAGCGCAAAAGCTTGCCGAATTCATGCTGACAGAGAGTTTTTCTTCAACAGGCCAAGCAGAGGGAATGAGAGGGAATGGTGAGGCTGATTGGATGATGCGGATGGCCGGCGGGCCATCGCCCTGAACATTCTGTGTTGATCCTCAAAGTTTACCAAGCACCTGAAGAGATCAGAAATCAGTCCACTCTCATGTAGACTGAGGAAGTGAGATCGACTGACCTCTTGATACAGTTTTCTGGTGGGAAGTTACATATGGCAGTTACATCGCTCGGCGGCTTTGCTGTTAACTCTGGATAACATGTCAGTGCTGAATTCCACCCGTGGGCACGTCGCCACAACCAGTCGGTGAGCGGGCAGTTAGGGGAAGTTAGAGTTGGAGGCGGGGGCGCTCTGCGCTGCCCTGAGAGGTGGCAGCATCTGGGATACTCCTGAAATGCGCACAGATGCGGCGCACTTCCGTGAGCAAAATCAGACAGCATGGGGTTATTTATGTCTGTCTTAGGAACACGCTGTGAACTATTCAGATTTAACCACTGGGCAGGCATTTGGCAATGTGGGTCAGTATGCCGACGTGCAGAGCAGCCACCAGGTTACGGCCGTTTGTCACACACACCATGCCGGGCTTCAGGTTCAGCGGGTTGGCCAGCCACAGATCAGCTGCGCCGTGATGCCCTGTTAATAGTCTTGGTGAGGATGGTGCATTTTATCGCTAGGCGCAGCAGTTTGAGCACCGCCTGCTTTTTGTCGCTTAGCCATGGCCATGCTTGCTGTGCCTGAGCTAACGAATGATGGAGAAATTGCCCAAGGTCGGTCGTTCGGAGGGGAGAGGAGGAGGTGGGAGGAGGGGTGGGAGGAGTGAGGGGGCAGGGAGGAGGAAGGCATAGGCTAGGCCTGACGAAACACGCTGGGAAGACAGGTAGGCCAAGCAATCCTCGGCGTTACGCAGGATAGTAGTAGGCATATGACAAGACGGAAAGGGGGAGGGGGTCAGTAGCTCAGGCCCGCATCCACCAAGTTAACCCAATGTGCGTCACAGCGATATATAGTGTGGGCCTGCCCGGCAAGCACTCGGTCCACGTGTCCGAGTGGTTTCAGGTGGGACCTTGTCAGAACCGGCGTTTGGTATCAGGGCAAAACGGAATTATTGTGTATGACAGTGCTGGTGCAGGGGATGGGACGGCACATCGGGAAAAGTATTAAGTGGCGGCCTGGGGGGACCAGAATAACGAGGGGCGGGGCCGCCGCCATGAGGCTGCGAAAGGCCCGGTCTCTACCTTACTAGCCTATAGGGCCAGAATATCCAGGCTTAGCAATATGGAGATGTGCACATTAGTAAAGGGCGATTGGGCGTGCGGGGTGGGTTGCCTATATGTGCGTTTTTCCAGCTCACAGAGTATGGGGTTGGACGAGCTGGAACGTGGTGGTTTGCTGTGGAGGATCGTGAGGCGACGATGGTGGGGGGTTTTGTGGCAGGTCCTGGGCAGGGGCCGACTATTCAGCTGACACAGAGGGGAAGGAGGAAAAGGAGAAACAGTGGTGTGCACGGCCGGAGTGAACGCGCCTTGTGACACTGAGTGGGGGGTTGTGTAGCATTCAGACTGCCTGCGACTACTGGTGGTAGTTTTTAAAAACTATTAGTGGTGGACCCCCTGCTTGATCCTGGTTTGGCAAAGTTTGGCAAACGGTGGCACACCCCACCCAAGTCCGTCGGTCATCCGGGTTTGTTTTCCTTAAAGAAAGGAAACCCCAGACTCTGAAAAAATCTTAGCCTCGCAGCAGGAGAGGGCCCTCCTCGCCAGGGAAGCTTCACTAGTGACACATTTGGCGCTGATGCACCAGCTCTGGGAACTGCCTCTCCGTTGGCCCCACCACTGCCTCTTCCAACTGTTTCTGGTCGAGGGTCCGAGGACTCTCCTCGTCTAAGAAAGAAGCACTTGGTGTTCTGTCCACCCGGCCTATTAAACCCAGCTTGGGTCTGTCACCTCATATCCTACGATCCCTCCGTCGGCTCCCCCCTCGGGATTCCTGCCCCTGACAACACTTCCCCACGGCTGACAACCGTGTTCGCCTCAATCGCTCGGACACTCTTTCCACACTTCTTACAGTACGTCAACAAGGTCATCATCCCCAAAGTCACCCACATACTGCGACTGTTGGAAAAAACGCTGCGCGGGCATCGGCAAACTTGCATATCATGACAAACAGGTTACAATGTTTGTGACTGTGGGAACGGGTCCAGAAAACAGTTCCTCAGAGTATTTGGGTGGATGGGTGGTTGCTTCACTGGCAAATTTTGCTGGGAGGGGGAATCACAAAGGGCACGATGGTTGGGAGGAGGCTGAGGTGTCAGCCGGCTGTATTATGTCCTATTGATTTTCGGTGACATGGTGTGTGTCCTGTCTTAAAAGCACTGCCATGGTGTTGTACAAATTGCTCGCATCAGTTGTCGTTCAATCCCGCTCCTCACCTTTTCGTCACTGTTTCTGCTGGCCCAACAGTGCTCTACCCACCGTCCCAGTACTTCAGACATGAACCTAGGGAGTGTAGCTCTGTCAGAGCTTTCCCTGCTCCCTCATCAAAAAAAGCAGGTGGTTCTCACCCCGCCCAACCACGCCCTCTGACCCCGTCAGTGTTGGACGCCCCACGTCCCCCCCTCCTCCCTACGTCCTCTACCCCTAGCCGACCCCCCTGGGTTAAAAACCATTTGAAAATGAGAGTTATATAACTTTAAATTATTTTTTTTTTCACCCTTATTTTTTTGTTTTTTTTTTTTGTTTGTTTTTTAGTTTTTTAGTTTAAAAACCAAACGAATGCTATCCATGTCTATGGGCCTATTTTGTAGCCAAGTAAATGAAATCACACGTTGCTATGCCAGATGAGATGACACTGAGTATGAAAAAAAAAAACGTAAAAAATAAAAAAGGAACTGGCAGAAACTGTGCTATTGAAATCCAACCCGCGTGCCCTAATTAAATTTCCCACTTCGAATTCCTTCAATCACCTTTCTTTGCGATGGTATATGTGCGCACTAAGCGCAAACACAGTGGTGCAAGTCTCACTCCAAATGCTCACAATTTGCTAGTAAGCATGGAGTCATGACAGCAACTACAGCCACCAGCAGATCCCAGAGAAATCCATCATATATAACGCTACCTTAAGTCTTGTAGAGGAAGTGCCGTTTGGAGTCTACCTAGTGGCATTTTCTAGCCAAGTATTAAACAACACATCTATGGCCAGATGAGATGACATGCTTGCGAGTTATGAAAAAAAATAAACGTAAAAATAAAAAAGAAAAATGGCACCAGACTGTGCCCTATTGAAATCCAACCCAGGCCCCTAAATAAATTTTCCCCACTCTTCGGTCCTTTGCGTATGGATATGTGTCGTCATAAGCGCACAAACAGTGGGTCCGCAAAGTCATCACTCCAAAATTGCTCACAATTGCTAGTAGATGCACTGAGAGGATACACCACCAGTCAGATTCAACCCATAACCAAAATATATTACGTACTGTCAGGCTTAAGTAAGCCGTTTGGAATTACTCCTTATGGCTATTTCTAGCCAAGTATTAAAACGCAATACTATGGCCAGATGAGATGACGATGAGTTTGAAAAAATAAACGTAAAATAAAAAGAGGAAATGCCGACTGTTGCTACTGGAAATCCAAACAACCCCGGGCCTAATAAAATTTTCCCACTTCTCGGTCTTGCGTGGATATGTGCGTCACTAACAGCAAAACACATGGTCGCAAGCTCACTTTCCAAATTGTCCACCATTTATTAGATAGTCACTTCACAGCAACTCCAGCCCGGACTCAATCAGACTACCATCAACCATATATATAACTCGCTTTACGTTTCCACTTCCTAAGTAATGTAGCCGTTTGGATTCTCCTATGGCTATTCTTCTAGCCAAGTTATTAAAGCACTACTATGGCACGTGAGATGACAACTGAGTTATTAACAAAATAAACGATAAAATAAAAGAACTGAGAGCTGTGCTAATATTGAAATCAAAACCCCTAATTAAATTGCCCACTTTGGGTGTTTGAGTGGATATGTGTTCACTTTTAGAGACTAAACCAACGGTAGCAGTCCCCCTACCTTCAAATTCTCACAATGAGTACTTAGCTGCTACTAGTGCCGCAGCCCATCCACCAGCAAATAAACAAAAAAAAGTATAAACGTTAATGTGCCGTAATAAGCGGAAAAGGGTTGGTTTTTGTTGTAGAGACATCACCCTGCCTTACAGTAAGCTAATAGACCCCTAAACGACTCCACAACTTTCCCTGACCACAGCAGCTCACTCTCCTCTGCGCTACACAGAGAGAGAATGATCTCCGAGCAGCGCGGGGGGCAGCGGCTAGCCTAATCATCCCGGGGTCACACTTATCTGGCGCACAACCACTGCTATAGCGACTGTTAAGGGTACCAACGTCATGCTGGGTGGAGTTGCGGAGCTCTCCTGGCTTGTGATTGGCCTTGTTTTATGGACGCCCAACAAAAAGAAAAACGAAGGCGGGCAAGCTTGCCATTTTCCGAGAGGTCGGAAAATACTCTAAGAAGCGAGCAAGAAGAAGTTACGAGTACGCTAATGCTCGATCGAGCATCAAGCTCGGACGAGTATGTTCGCTCATCTCTAGTGTGCAGTAATCAAAGCAAAAGGTGGCTACTTTGAAGAACCTAGAATATATATACATATTTCTGTTGTTTCACACTTTTTTTAAAAATATATAATTTATATAATGTGTTAATTCATTGTTTTGATGCCTTCAATGTAAATCTACAATTTTTATAGTCATAAAAATACAGAAAACTCTTTGAATGAGAAGGTGTGTCCAAACTTTTGGTCTGTACTGTATGTGAAAAAAACTATAATTCGAATCTTCATGCAAATGACTGTAAACTCCTGCCTTTTTCCGATAATTTTATTAAGCATAATAACATGAAATAAAAACTGCAACTTGCCACCAAACAGAACAGCTGCAGCACTTTGATGCCTGTGATAATTTCTTGTGATGATTCTTGGTGGCACAGCAGGGTTTATGTAGAATGACTGAAGGTGTTGAGAATCCAACCAGACTGATGCTGTGGCTTGACTAACACCTGTAAACGACATGAGATACAGGAGAATAATGTAACAATAATATAAACAAGCAAAATAATATGACATAAAATATGTCTTATTTAAAGGAAATATACTATCAAAATCCATCATGATAAACCAGGGGCACTTACTCATAGATCCAGGCACTTTGACTGGGGTAATCTTCTTATATTTATTATCCATGGCCTCCTACCTTCTAACATCAACTTTTTAAATTATGCTTATGAGCCTGAAAGGTACCGGACCCCTCAATGCCTGCTCCCTCTGCCTGATGTTATCTCACTTCAGCAGATGAGGTTTTAGCACACAGTGGAAGGGGAAGTGCTCCTGTACAGTGTCACAGCCTGTGAAGATACAGCACAGAAGGAAACACCCACATGAACCCTTCTGGCCCATTAACATAATTTTAAAAGTTGATATTACAAAAAAGGTGGCCATGGATAAGAGATATAAGAAGATTACCACAGTCATGTCGCCTGGATCTATGAGTAAGTCCCTGGTTTATCATAATGGATTTTTATGGTAGATTTCTTTTAAATAAGACTTGTTTACGTTATTATTTTGAATTACCTTACATTATTCTTCTGTATATTACATCTTTTACAGGTGTTTTTCATACTTTTTTTCATAGTTTATACGGTTGAAATAAGACACTTGTCAATCAAGTTCAACAAAGGCGTTAGACAAGATACAGTATCGGTCTGGTAGGATACTCCAAACCATGGGCATTTTAGTGCTCGCTCATCTCTAGTAGCCACCTTTTGCTTTGATTACTGCTTTGCACACTCTTGGCTTCTCTTGATGAGCTTAAAGAGGTAGTCACCAGAAAAGGTTCTCACATCACAGGTCACCCTTTCAGGTTTAATATGTGGGATTCATGCCTTATAATTGGGGTTGGGACCATCAGTTGTGTAGTGCCAAAGTCAGGTGGATAAGTTCATCTCAGTCACCAGCCTCTGAAATCGCAGGTTAACAACAGCAGTTTAGATTAGAGACAGGTCACTGCCACATAGAGATCTAGCAGCAGACACATCTCTACAACAACTGGTAAGAGGAGCAACCTTCATGGTAACATCGCTGCTAGGAAACCACTGCTAAGGACAGGCAACAAGCACAAGAGACTTGTTTGGGCTAAAGAACAGAAGGAATGGACTTTAGACCAGTGGAAATCTGTGCTTTGGTCTGATGAGTCCACATTTGAGGAGGTTTGATGGTGTGGGGGTGCTTTGCTGGTGACACTGTTGGGGATTTATTCAGAATTGAACCAGCGTGGTTACCATAGCATCTTGCAGCGGCTGCTATTCCATCCGGTTTGCATTTAGTTGGACCATCATTTATTTTTCAACAGGAAATGACCCCAAACCTCCAGGCTGTGTAAGGGCTATTTGACCAAGAACGAGAGTGATGGGGTGCTACGCCAGATCACCTGGCATCCACAGTCACCAAACCTGAACCCAATTCAGATGTTTGGGGTGAGCTGGACCGCAGAGTGAATGTAAAGGACCAACAAGTGCTAAGCATGTCTGGGAACGCCTTCAAGACCGTCGGAAGACCATTTCAGGTGACTACCTCTTCAAGCTCATCAAGAGAATACCAAGAGTTTGCAAAGCAGTAATCAAAGCACTTAGAAGAACCTAGAATATAAGACATATTTCAGTTGTTTCACACTTTTTTGTAAAATATATAATATATATAATGTGTTAATTCATTCTTTTGATGCCTTCAGTGTGAATCTACAATTTTTATAGTCATGAAAGTACAGAAAACTCTTTTAATGAGAAGGTGTGTCTTTATGTCTGTACTGTATGTGGAAAAAACTATATATCAAATCTTCATGCAAATGACTGTAAACTCCTGCCTTTTTCTGTTTTTTTTTGGATGATATCTAAAAGAAAAAATATAACTTGCCACCAAACAGAACAGCTGCAGCACTTTGATGCCTGTGATCATTTCTTGTGATGATTCTTGGCGGCACAGCAGGGTTTATGTAGAATGACTGAAGGTGTTGAGAATCAACCAGACTGATGCTGTGGCTTGACTAACACCTGTAAACGAAATGAGATACAGGAGAATAATGTAACAATAATATAAACAAGCAAAATAATATGACATAAAATATGTCTTATTTAAAGGAAATATACTATCAAAATCCATCATGATAAACCAGGGACACTTACTCATAGATCCAGGCATTTTGACTGGGGTAATCTTCTTATATTTGTTATCCATGGCCTCCTACCTTCTAACATCAACTTTTTAAATTATGCTTATGAGTCTGAAAGGTACCGGAGCCCTCATTGCCTGCTCCCTCTGCCTGATGTTATCTCACTTCAGCAGATGAGGTTTTAGCACACAGTGGAAGGGGAAGTGGTCCTGTACAGTGTAACAGCCTGTGAAGATACAGCACAGAAGGAAACACCCACATGAACCCTTCTGGCCCATTAGCATAATTTTAAAAATTGATATTACAAAAAAGGTGGCCATGGATAAGAGACATAAGAAGATTACCACAGTCATGGAGCCTGGATCTATGAGTAAGTCCCGGGTTTATCATAATGGATTTTTATGGTAGATTTCTTTTAAATAAGATTGTTTACGTTATTATTTTGAATTATCTTACATTATTCTTCTGTATATTACGTCTTTTACAGGTGTATTTCATACTTTTTTTCATAGTTTATACGGTTGAAATAAGACACTTGTCCATCAAGTTCAACAAAGGTGTTAGACAAGATACAGTATCGGTCTGGTAGGATACTCCAAACCATGGAATTACTATGTTGCTCCTTATTCCGGCATGTTGTCCACTATATCCATTGATCCAGTCTTTGTTCCAATCTCAATACTTCATGCCCTTATCTCAGTTTTTGATGCTGAATGATAAGTTTGGCAAAGATGAAGACTCTCTATAGCGTCTGCTATTAGTTGGTTTAGTTTATGCAAAAATTTCGGTGCACTATTATAATTTTGGTGCACCTTAGGCCTTGCCTCTTCTCATTAAGCCATGCCCTTATCACTAAGCTACGCCCCCTCTGCCATAATATGCATTTTAGACTCATTATACTTCTATTTTACAATCTTACATGTAATTGATAAAACTAATATTCTTTCCATGAGATATTCAGTTTTCTCTTGTTTTTTCATTTACCATAATTTTTTATGAGACTGAGCAACATTAACTCAAAAGAAAAAAACCAAATCAGAATTCCCATATTAATGGCTCTATTCCATAAAAGGAAATGTCACGGTAGTTGTTATTTCATCTTGTGCCTGTAATTTATATCATTTGTATAATCACATTTGACTTATTTACAATGTTTCTCGCATACATGATTTATTAAGAACAAAAACAACACGAGCACAAATTTTAGCTAATGACTCATATGCCACAGCGAAATAACGGCTTTCCCGAGCTGAAAATCACTCATGTTTTTTACAACAGCAATTTAAGAACAATTAAACATTGATTTTCAGAATTGCATCTGGAAGTCTCGACATTTTTCATGATTGACTACAGAAATCAGAAAACTGGAGGACAAATATTTATAGTGTATATAGTGTAAATATAATAGTTACAGGGCCACCACTAGGAATTCCAGGGCCCCTGACTGGCAAATTTTGCCCCACCCCCATGCAAATATGCTTCACATCTTATTCTACTACTCCAAATTGCATATATGCAGCAAGTTAAAGACAATCACAGGCCCAAGTATGTTAATAGATTGTCCCTCGTAGTATACAGTCACTCCCCCAGATCCTCACAGTATACAGTCACTCCCCCAGACCCTCACAGTAAACAGTCATTCCCCCAGACCTGCACAGCATACATTCACTCCACCAAACCCTCACAGTATACATTCACTCCCCAAAACCCTCACAGTACACAGTCACTCCCCCAAACCCTCACAGTCCTCAGTCACTCCCCCAGACCCTCACAGCATGCTGTCACTCCCCCAGATCCTCACAGTACATAGTCACTCCCCCAGACCTGCACAGTACACAGTCACTCCCCAAAACCCTCACAGTCCACAGTCCCTCCCCCAAACCCTCACAGTCCGCAGTCACTCCCACAGACCCTCACAGTACACAGTCACTCCCCCAGACCCTCACAGTACACAGTCACTCCCCCAGACCCTCACAGTACACAGTCACTCCCCCAAACCCTCCCAGTCCACAGTCACTCCCCCAGACCATCACAATATACAGTCACTCCCACAGACCTTCACAGTCCACAGTCACTCCCCCAGACCCTTACAATATACAGTCACTCCCCCAGACCCTCACAGTATACAGTCACTCCCTAAGATTCTCACAATATACAGTCACTCCCCCAGACCCTCACAGTATACAGTCACTCCCCAGACCCTCACAGTACAGTACACATTCACTTCCCCAGATCCTCACAGTATACAGCCCTTCCCCCAGACACTCACAGTCCACAGTCACTCCCCCAGACCCTCACAATATACAGTCACTCCCCCAGACCCTCACAGTACACAGTCACTCCCTTAGATTCTCACAATATACAGTCACTTCCCCAGACCCTCACAGTATACAGTCACTCCCCACGACCTTCACAGTACACAGTCACTTCCCCAGACCCTCACAGTATACAGTCACTCCCCAAGACCTTCACAGTACACAGTCACTCCCCAAGACCTTCACAGTACACAGTCACTCCCCCAGACCCTCACAGTATACAGTCACACCCCCAGTCTCTCAGAGTACACATTCACTCTCCCAGATCTTCACAGTAAACAGTCACTCCCCCAGATCCTCACAGTACACAGTCACTCCCCCAGACCCTCACAGTATACAGTCACTCCCCCAGACCCTCACAGTACACAGTCACTCCCCAAGACAGCTGTACTGCGCTGAGTCCCGCGAATAGCGCTCAGCGCAGTACAGCTACTGCGCAGAGACGATGCCGGTTCAGCGCTGTATAGCAGCCGAACCGGCATCGTTAGCCGCGGGATTTCAACGGTAATCTACCGTTGACATCCCCGGCTATCACCCGCGGTCGGAGTGGGCTCCGATCGCGGGTGTTTAACCCGTTAAATGCCGCGGTCAACGCGACCGCGGCATTTAACATGCCTTCTGGGGGTCTTTACCCCACAATCGGCCCCCCCGCACCGTTTTCGGGGGGACCGATCGCTGTTTTGGCACCTCTGGGGTCCGATCGGGACCCCAGAGAAGCCTGGAGGGTTTACCTTTAAGATGGCGTCTGTGACGTCATCTTAAAGGCAAAGTGTCAGCCTATGCATCTGCATAGGCTGGCAATGATAATACCTTGCAATACATTAGTATTGCAGAGTATTATCAAGAACAAGCAATCAGATGATTGCTTGTTCATATCCCATGGTGGATCATGTAAAAAAAAGTAAAAAAAAATGTTTTTCAATAAAAAATAACTTTATAAATCACTAAAAATGCCCATAAGCCCCAAAACATATAAAGAGACATATAACGCTCAAAAAAGTCTAAATCATAACACAAACCCCACATATATAGTATCACCGCGTCCGTAACAATCCATAGAATAAAACTAAATAACTATTGAACCCATATGATGAACGCCGTAAAAAAAAAAACGTTAAAAATTATGATTTTTACCTATTATATCCCACTAAAAATGCAATAAAAAGTGATCAACAAAACATATGTACTCCAGAATGATATTGTTGCAAAGAATAACATGTCCCGCAAAAAACAAGCCATCGACCAGCTCTGTAGCCAAAAACGTAACAATGTTATGCCACTTGGAAGACAGCGATGCAAAAATGATAGATTTTTCCCCACAATAGGGTTTTATTTGGCAAATTTAGTAAAACATAAGAAAAAATATTCATGTCTGGTATCCCCGTAATCGTATCGACCCATAGAATAAAGATAACAGGATTATTAGGATATACGGTGAACACGAAAAAAAAAAAAGTTAAAAATCCAGTACAGAATTGATGCTTTTCTACTCATGACCTCAAAAAAAGTTCGAAAATTTTCAACAATAGGTGATACCAACCCCAAAATGGCAACACTGGAAAAAGCATCTCGTCCCGCAAAAAAAAAATGCCGTCACATGGCCCAAATAACGGAAAAGCGAAAATTTTATAGCCTTCAAAAGGGGGCAACCAGAAAACTAAAATCCTGGCAGCTGCAGGGTGCTCCTTCCCTTCTGCGCCTCGCTGGGCCCCCATAATACAAGTAATGTCCACATGTGGGGGGTCGCTGCACTCAGGAGAAATTGTAGAACAAATTTTATGGTGAGTTTTATCTTTTTATCTTTTGGAAATGTGTAAATTTTAGGGCTAAATGAACGTATAACCGACAAAATTTGACCATTCTAAATTTCACCGCCATTTTGATTCAATTACTATGAAGATCTCAAGGGGTTAACAATCTTTGTAAATGCTGTTTCTGATAGTTTGAGGGGTGCAGATTTGAAAATGGGTTGGTTATACAGGGGGTTTTGATGCTAAATATGTAAAATTTGATTTCAAACAGTATTTATCCCCAAAATAGTCAATTCCGAAAATACGGAAAATCGCTATTCGATTTGTAGGCCGCGTGACGTCAAAATAAATTATCCAAACATTTAAAAAATTATGAAAATGTAAAGTAGACAAATGGGAAATGTTATTCTGCAAGTTATTTAGGTGGTAAATCTATCTGCCTGAAAACGCGGTGATTTAGAATTTCGAAAATGGCAAATTTTTCTAAAAATTCATCATTTTTTTCCTTTTTTTGTAAATAAACGCAAAACTTATCAGCCAAAATTTACCACTAAAATGAAGTACAACATGTGGGGAAAAAACAGTCTCAGAATCGCTTTGATAAGTAACAGTGTTCAAAAGTTATTACCACAGGAAGAGACACTGGTCAAATTTAAAAAAAAAGTTGCGAGCCTTAACTTGCAAACAGGCTGCGTCCTTAAGGGGTTAATACTAGCTCCACCGTTTACGTATTTGTTGTGTAACAAATATAAGACTACAGACGGCATGGTGGCTGAATGGGTAGCACTTCTGCCTTGCAGCACTTCGGTCCTGGGTTCAAATCCCACCCAGGTCAACATCTGCAAAGAGTTTGTATGTTCTCTCTGTGTTTGCATGGGGGTCCTCTAGTTTCCTCCCACACTCCAAAACATGCTGTTAGGTTGTTTAGTTTGTAAGCCCCATGGGGACAGGGACCAATTTGACATGCTTTGTGCAGCGCTGCGTAATCTGTGTGCGCTATATAAATAAAGAATTATTATTATAAGACGTTTATCACAGTCATGGTGCCTGGACCTATGATTAAGTGTCCCTGGTTTATCATGTTTGATTTTGATGGTAAATTTACTTTAAGTTCACACAAAAATTCTTACAAATTTCAATGCATTGGAATATTTACTCATTCAACCATGGATCTGTAAAAAAAAATTACAGAATGGTGCAATTTGAACATCAATGTTTTTCACAACCGATTTTGGCACGTGCATGTGCAGGTAGCCTTAGTAATAAAACCCATTAGTACCATAGTAGATCTGCTAAATGTAAGCTACATACAAAGTTTATTATAATTTACCCCAATACCCCAGTTCTGTAAGTCACAGTGTAAACCACTCTAATAATGGGATTTTGCAATAGGTCATATATTACTGTTCTCAGCTGACCAGGCCATGTGATTGGTCACCGATGGGCATGATGTCACAAGGATTCACTGGAGCATGGCTTTGTGGCTTTGAGCAGCTAAACCATGGGGGTTTCATATAGTTCTTGAATATTTTAATCTGACAAAACCCCTTTACACACAACTGCAATCTTGAATGTATAACATCGACTCAACAGTTCTTTTAGCTTGTAAGGAAAGAAAAACCGTGTGAGCCTGTAGGCCAATATTTACATGGCTGTCAAGTCTGCGTGTGATGCGCTCAGTATGCTATCCCCTATCAGGGCCTATGAGAATGTAAATATAAGAAGCAGATAGTGTATGCACATAATAAACAGCGCTATATATTTCCTGTCAGTATGAAGATAAATAAACTCGTGTTTTGGTAGCGTAGACTTTCCTTTATGGAGCAGGAGCCCTTGTAATTAGAAAGCAGAGTGGTCCCGCAATACCCCGGCATATTCTCTATTCTCTAGCCGGTTTCATTAATAGAACCTATACAAATTACAGTAATCATCAGGATACGGATTAGATTCCTTTCCCTTCTATGTCGCTGCTTCATTGCAAACACAAATTATATACTGCAGCCGGTAATTTTTTTTTTTTTTTTTTTTCATCTCGGATTTTATCGAGGTGACAAAGTAAAGCATTATACGAAATGGAAACAACCAAGTTATGAATTTCTGAAGGTTGAGCTTTTAGATATTGAGCTTGCGAATAACCATCACTTTTTAATAATAAAAAAAATTCCAAAAGTGCAATAATGACAGTGTTGCCATAACTACCAAATGACTGTCCTTTTTGTAGCAAAGTTGGAATGTGAAGGTTGTGACCTGGCTGTGACACAACTTTTTTTATTGCTAATTGTCACAAAACGGAAAACTCCATGGCCAGACTAACTGCAGTGGGGGGTTTTCCATCCTGCTTCCTCATGGGTGGAGTCAGCATCTACAGAGCTCCTCCTCTTTACAAATATTGTAAAAAACAAGTATTGCAGAAGCAAAGCTTGTAGGTCAAGTAGTCTCTGGTTGTTGTGGGTATGTGTGGTGTACAGGGACTATTGTCAGCGATAAGCAGAGCTTGTAGGCCCAATAGTTTCTGGTTGTTGTGGGTATCTGCAGTTTACTGGTACCCGTGTCAACTCTAAGCAGAGCTAGTAGGCCCACTATTCTTTGGTTGCTGTGGGTATCTGTGGTGTACCGGGACCATTGTCAGCGCTAAGCAGAGCTTGTAGGCCCAGTAGTCTCTAGTCACTGTGGGTATGTGCAGTGTACCGGGACCAGTGTCAATGCTAAGCAGTGCTTGTAGGCCCAGTGGTCTCTGGTTGAAAGCAGAGCTTGTAGGCCCAGTAGTCTCTGGGACAAGTGTCAACGCTTATCAGAGCTTGTAGGCCCAGTAGTCTCTTGTAGCTGTGGGTATGTGCAGTGTACCGGGACCAGTGTCAAAGCTAAGCAGCGCTTGTAGGCGCTGGTTTCTGTGTGTATGTGTGGTATACTGGTTCCAGTGTCTACTCTAAATAGAGCTTTTAGACCCAGTAGCCTGTGGTTACTGTTGAAATGTGCAGTTACCCGGAGCAGTGTCAACTCTAAGCAGAGCTTGTAGGCCCAGTAGTCTCTGGTAGCTGTGGGTATGTGCAGTGTACTGGGACCAGTGTCAACTCTAAGCGGAGCCTGTAGGCCCAGTAGCCTCTGGTATGATTTGTGTACTGTGAACAATGTTAACAATTAGCACTGTCCATTTTGTAGCAACGTTTGAATGTGAAGTTTATGACCTGGCTGTGACACACCTTTTTTATTGCTAATTGGCACAAAACGGAAAACTCCATGGCCAGACTAACTGCAGTGGGGGGTTTTCCTTCCTGCTTCCTCATGGGTGGAGTCAGCATCTACAGAGCTCCTCCTCTTTACAAATATTGTAAAAAACAAGTATTGCAGAAGTGGAGTGGCACAGTGAACAAGTATGATGGCATATGTGTTAGAGCAGGTATTATTTTATTTCTCTCATCAGAGGCTACAAATGTGTACCATGGGACATTTGTATTACTGTCATAGTTTCTCTCCTAAAGGACACCATTGATTTTGTTAAATATATATAACAATACTTTTTGGGTAATGTAAGTTGTCATGTTCTAAGAAAGATATTCTAAGAATTTTCCAATTAAATATCTAATTTCATATTAAGTCTGACACGAGCAAGTCTCACAATGATGGTATACAAAGATTCAGAGGATAGGTGTCCGATGGCTGGTGGTCTGACCACTGGGACCACCACTGGAGCAATCATAAGAATGCCACTTGTCATTTTATTTGAGAACAGCCATCTCAAGCTAAACAATACAAGTTAATGTAGCATTGATTAAGCAGGCATACTGGGATTATAATATATTGACATCCGTATAGTCTTTCATCTATCCTGTGATTCCTCAGGAAAGCATAACAGAGGCAGCTAGAGATGGTGGTAACTATGTCTGCTAGGGAACATTGTAATTACACTTCTCACTTTATTCTCCTGTAAGAGACTACAAGTATACAGTCAGGGAGGCTTCTCTGCCATCCTGTATGTTATAACTGTGTTCAATCACCAGCACCACCTAAGTATTTATGCTCCCCGTGTGGAGAGCCTGGGTGGTACAATCTAGGCAGTTACATTACAGAGGGAAACTGGTGCCTGACATGGTGATTCCCATTGAACAACAATAACGCATATTATTCTCAGCAGATCACATGATCAGGGTAAAGGGCAGGATCCAAGGAATTTTCAGATGGATGGAAAGAAGTCAATATAAATATATTGTCAGTATATGGAAAAAATAAAAAAATTACAGGAATGCCTCTTTATAGTATCTCCATCGCTGTGGCCTTTCGCTCACAGTATCCTCAGAGATTGTGAAAACTGTAGTCCAACAGAGGATTCATGGCACCTAAAGCCAACAGTAAATATATTTCACTTTATTTTCATTTTAATCAAAGCAGTTCGGTGCAATCACTAGTTCATGGGTAGTGTCAGGCTTTTACCTAAATACACTGGACTCATAAACTAAACCATCTTCCTAATTCCTTTTAAATCCACTTCTAATAGCAACTACGCTAATATTTGTTGTCTAGTAATGACCAAAAGTGATAGTCCTGATATATAGAAGAGGAAAATATGTTCACCTATCAACAACAACAACTCAACACAATCAATTTTTCAAGTATTTGATTTTATGAGTACCAATGAGGCAGTCCCGCGATTCAGTGATATGAATAGAAGGTTTTTGGCTTTTTTATAACGGTTGAAAACAGTACACTTTCTGTCAAGTTTCACCAATGGCAAGCGGGTTTCTAAGGTTGAGTCTGTTCGAATTGATTGTAAGGTGATTTAGTTTTATTATTTACGCTCCAGTCACACATTTTTTTTTGTCCCCGTGTACCATGGATTTATACAAAAATTTTTCTGTCATGGCAACAAGGATTATCAATAGTACATTACAAGTACTACACTTACAGCCCTTTTTGGGGAGACATTGCTGGGACTATAGTAAACATCAGCAAGAGCTCTCCCCAAGCGGTCAAACAGGGGGCAGAGGATGTACGTCGTGTACTAGTGGGTTGTCCTGTAAGTGGGAGTCCTTACAGTAGGGGACCACCTTACTGATAAAACTTTCCCCATCAGAAACGTTAGCAAATCCACATGGTCATTTAAAGGGGAAGTTTCTGAGCTAATATCTACATTAAATATCCAAAAAAGAATGGTTCTGGGTTTTAAATTTCTATGTATCGGACCAGGTCGCTCCTATTTCTGCTTTTTCAATCGAGCAATTTTATCACCACGTTTCAACCACTACATAAGGACTGAAACATTACTGTCCCACTTGCTTTGTACTGTCTATTGAGTTGCCTGTGGGTGTCCAGGAATTGGTTCCCCTTCACGTGTGTGTCGATGATGACCCATTCTTGGGATAGTGACCCCTTTAAAGGTTTGGGTCGGTAGACCTTAGTGTAGTGACGCATAGTGTTTAGATGCATTAGTTATATGTTTTATTTCAATTTCTAGCGAGATATTTCACCACTTAAAATTTCTGCCTCCCATCTTCTTCATAGGTGATATTGTGAAGCAGATTCCTGTAACAGATGCGTCGTATACTAGACCCGAGTAACTCAAAATAATGAGCAAGAAACTAAAAGTCTAGCCAGATATTGTACACATCCCGCCTACCAGGACCCCATAAAACCTTCATTAGTTCATAAATAATGCACGTTAAAGGATACGAACATCCTGGGTAGGATTTTTATTTTTTTTACGTGTTTCCGTTCTTAACAATGCGGACAGTCACAATACAAACAGACTAATTGATGATCGGCAAAGCGCTGCAAAACCCCAATCACCACAGCCAATATAAGCATAATCCCACCTGTCCGCACTAATACTACAATGCCCCGCTCGTATATAGCATGATTGATGGCGGTTAGCAATTGTCAACTTCTCAATATATCGAGCAAAATTTACATCTTGCAGTTCCAGCAAAACGAATATGATGAAAATCCCAATATTTCACTGTCCACATCAGCTCCATCTTTAAGGATTGCGACGGTATAGCAATGTGTGGGTAAGTGGTGGTGAGGGGGTGGTTTGGTTACTCTGTGTGACTCCTGAATGTGAATTGTCAGGACAAAGACTCGGTATTGACGGCCGGTTCCTGCCTCTTCCGCAGTACCAGAACAACAGGTTGTTGCGGTTCACATGAAAGGGGTCTCGAGGCCGTGTAATTGCAGATGTGACATCGTGTTGAAAGTAGTTCTATCTCGCAGAATTGTTTATACTATGAGCTGACCTTAGGTGCCAACTACGTGGAACTTTTTTAGAACGCTGCTTTTAGTGTCCAATAAAAACAATAACTTTCCATTTATAGATGTGTGTTATTCCAGTAATATTCCTGCATTGTGTCTTCGACTGGAACGATAGTACTACTGGAATTACTTCCCTAATGACATCACCCACGGAAAGAGTCCTCTTCCCTGCACCAATATCATGTGTAACACGGCCCATCATACACTAATTTCAATTAAAGATTCTGTCTAACAATAGGTTTTTTTTTCGGAGTTTGTTATATGAGATCTGTCTGAAACGAGTTGCCAAGATTGGCAAGTGACGAAATTAAGAAAGAGACGACTGCACTTAACCATTGTTGACCATTCCTCTTTTTTTTTCTACTTCACAGAAAGCGAAAAAAATAACAGTTTTCAACCGGAATGTACATCCTGAGGCCCATGGCCTTATCGCTGACTTTGCACGTACTTGGATATATATAGGGATAAGTTCAACATTATGTATGGTTTCATCATAATTATTGATTTTATGGGGTTTTTTTTTGTAGGTTACTTTTCTTTGTTTAAAAGGGATATTTTCAAAAATGTCTATAAAATGATCCCAAAAAATGAAGGTCAATAAAAAGTTCACTAACTCGAAATTTAAAACGGGTATAATGGGTTTTCCAAATTGATCACCCTACACTTAGACTGCATTCACACGCCATCGGGACAGTTTATGAATGGCCCACATTTGCTGCGGGACTATACGTCCCCATTAACGTATGTGTGCCCAGGCCTAGGCCTTGGTAACAATGTTCTCACCATAGCGTGTAATATGAACGAAAAAAATAGAGCATAATCATATGAATGTACGTTATGGGGTTCAGTGATGACTAATCAGATCGGTGGGATCACAATGGCCCCATGGTGCATCTCCATCTCCATATAGTAAAGGGGGTTGAGCTGCCATCCATACGAAGCAGGTAGTAGTAGGCAATATGGCGTTTATAGGTAAAGGTTTGGTTATATAATTAACTATCTGTTCAAATTGTGCCAATCTTTTTTGTAGTACAGCATATTTGTGTCCGGCCACAGAGTGATGTTTGGTCCTATTGCTGTATCAGCATGCATATATAACCGAAATCCCACAGGAATGCACTCACGGCCATAATTATTTGACCTCTACACATAATGTACAAGTGAAATCACTGGTTATATTGAAACAATGGGTATGTTTCTCTGTTGGACTATTAAAATGCAACAAAATCCAATTCTGCCCTTTCATTTGCTCCATAACCACAAAATACCATACAACGGTATACCTGCAAGTATACATACCCTAATGAAACAAAAGTAACCTATAATGGAATCTATATTTCTCACTATAGTAATTGTAAAAATAAGAAACAATTGCAAAACACAATGTTTTGGGGGTCTTCTGGCGTTAGCTTTTTTCCCCTTTGATTTATTAAATAAGAGCAATGAAAAAAAAAAAAAAAAAAAGATATAGGCATGAACCTACCGACAAGTGTTTTCTCCATCTGTGTGCAGAGATCCCTCAGCTTCTTGAGGCCCATGCGGGCAAAAGAGTGGAACATGGTCAACATGACGTCACTAATGCTGTGGATGCCGTCTGGTTCATCATACAGATTCTCCCAGTATGATCTCAGTCCTGGTGTACCAGAGGGGTAGTTACCATACAGATAATAGTCCAGCTGCCCAATTATTTCTTGGTTGACAGCAGCTTCAAATTTTCGAGCGAAAAAAGTTGGTTTTTGCCGTGCTACAGTAAGAGAACAAAAAAAAGATGTAAATATATTTCTATTGACATTGAGTTATGATTACCTGCGCTGCTAAATTGTAAAAAAATTTAAAATAATTTAATAGCGTAACTCTAAAGTCATAAGGATTTTACCAAATTGTTGTAGGTGATTCCCCATTTAAAAAACAACAGAAACAATGTTCAGAGTTGGTTCCTCAGCCTTTCTTTCCAGAGTTGTGACATTTATGTTCTGAAAAGGCTGCCAAAAATCTTCTTCAGCAGGATGTTGGTGGAATCTAACCTTTCCAGGTATCTGCCCTGAAGCATATTGTAGGTACTCCCATGATCCCTTATGTTTGTTCTTGTTAAGAAATGTAGATGAAATATAGTAAGATTCCTACAAGTAAATCCACTGAACATTGCATAGTGTACATACGGATGTAATAGTGACTAGCCTGGCAGCTACATCACATGGGAACATGGAGAATATATAAATAATAGAACCAGCAATGAAATAGATTACATAAAGTTCATCAGTCTGAACAGTGTGAGAACAAATGGTAATAACTTCTTTTTTTGCGCGAGAAGAAAGTCCATGAGGCCGGAAGGTAGGGACTGCGGAGGAGTGTATGGCACAGAATAGGGCAGTGGGAGACAGAGAGAAGTCTGTAGAATCACAGACTAGAAGAGAGGGACTGATAGGGAAAAGGGAGACTCCTTCTGCGCTGTCGTGTATAAACCTCGCAATCATAGATCTGCACTCACTCAGCTACACACAGAGAGTACTAGTCAACGACCGCCCCCACTCCCTCCAGAATGAGCATGGAGAGAACCAGCCTCTCCCTGTAAGTATCAAAGTTGTGGTTTAGTTTTTTATTTGGACTACAAGTAATTCTTTTTTGTGAATAAAATGTACGACCACTTACCAATACTCCCTCATGATTCCAGTATGTAACAAAGCACAAGTTACCCCCCAACAAAGCAAAAATTGTGATTTTTTAAGGTCATTAAATCAGTGTGCTCTCCTAGTAATGATGCTTAGCTGTACATATGATTTGATGCTTTGGGTAAAGCTACTCTGCGTTGTATAAGCAGAGCAATGACGAGACGTGTACTAAAATTACCAGCGTAATATTCACTCATTTACAGCTTGTTTCCAAGATATGAAACATTGAAAGATTGGATTTTTTCCCAAACACACATGATTATATTACTTGGAACTAATGTTTCCTGGCTCACTGAATTTTCGGAAAAATTACATAATAGACACTAGTTGCATAATACACACACAAGATGCCATTATTTACTAATGATTACAGATAAAAAGTCTACATTTTTATATGGAAAAACCATATAGTGTGTTTAATTGTGTAGACTTCTTCCAGACATCCATTTCAAAGGATAGACTTCCAATGAGGTTTTTGATCAGCTTGTCTGGAAGGCTTATGTTTAACCTTGCCTATCGGTTAGCAAGAATGACACAAAAAGTAAGAATGTCAGAATTTTATGTATAACAAATGCAGAAACAGTCACACAAACGTACTATATTGATAGACGGATAATAAAGTATGGAATGTCCCAGAAATATTTCAAATATAAATATCACATTTGGGACATTGACAATTAGAAAAACCCATCTAGAAGTTTGACCTGGAAAGGTTACATAACATGATGTTGCAACATTACCTGGTGTAGCACAGTCTTAAATACTGACAAATTGTAAAATCAGACTAAAACCTCCAACCCATAGCTTGGATTTTAGTCTGATTACTTTTGTCACACAAAAAAATTAATCACTGAGAAAATGTACTAATACTAATGAAACTAATTAAAGAATAAGTCAGGTTTTACATCCCTCCAACGTTGTGTGCCAAGGGGCGATTACAGGCTACCAGAACTCCATATGCCGGTTGCCTTTCCAGACATATAGCAAATAAACTTTGATACCCCTCTATCCATCACTGGGCAGAATCATGACCAGCCTCAGCCAGCAATTGGCTGGACGTGGTCTTCAAAGTATTTCTTGAGTGACGGGAAGACAACAAGAGATAATGCGTGGCAGCCGGGGTATTGTGAGATGTTAAAAAATCCTTATTAGCACATTCATCATTTATTTTGGGGAAAAAAAAAACCCTTTATGCATTTTGTCTATTCACCTAAACAGAAATCTTTTCCCACGTGATAGTAAATAGACGTTACAACAAATTTAGGATATTTCTATGTGAGGCTATCTGCACAAATTGCAGAAAAATCTGCATGAAATCTGCATCAAATACACATGGTTGTTACGTGCCTTTGTGGTAGATGTAATATTTATAGAGCATTTTGATGCAGATTTACATGCTTTCCCACCCTTTTTCACCTGATCTGACTCATTTCCAGCAAAAATCAAAAATCGTGGAATCTGCACCATGTAACAGCCCTGGAATAACCACAAAAAGCTTAAAATGATGCAAGGAATCTCAGCTCCTACCGCGTGAAAAGTGTCTAGCCGGAGGGAGAGCACGGGGCTGTCTTCACCCTGAGCATAACGAATGTGCAAGACAACTTTTTTTCCATCTCAAATCCACCGTCATTCAGACGATGTGAAGAAACTTGGTCTTTATTTAATTCATATAAAAACATGGACAGTGACATCTGAAATCCAATGCGTTCAGACGCTTAGTGCGTCCTTAAGTCATGGATGGTAAGACGCACTAAGCGTCTGAATCGTGTTGGTTTCAAGATGTACTGTCCATGTTTTTAATATGAATTAAATAAAGACCAAGTTTCTTCAACATGTCTGAATAGCGGGGATTTGGAGCTGGAAAAAAAAAGTGTGTCTGCACAATCAAAGAAGTTTACCTGTTTGAGCGAGAAGCTGAAGTTTTGTGATTTGTAATCTGCACCATGGTGCAGTTTTAATGCAGATTTTAATGCGGTGTTGATGCAGATTTGGTGCGATTTTTACTCTCCACAAAACTAGAATGTGAAAAAAATGCTTAAACACACCACGAGGATGCAAAAAAAGATGATCAATTTATTTTCTGCACTGAGCAACAATGGCCATGCGGAAATAAAGCGCATTGTCTACAATACTTTTTTCGAATTACACTACGCAAGTACTAGGTCGCAATATTTTCGTACAACATCGTGCAAAAAAAAATATACAATCATCTGCACACAAAGTGTGCAAATAGCCGAATGTTTTAAATCTTTTGTCCCGGAAATGTAATTTTGTGGTGTAATAATGTTTGAATTTAAGATAATAAAGCTTTGTTAAAAAAAAAAAATTTTTGTCCAACCCTGTCTAAGTACTTCACCCACTTTTACTGGGAACAATTTAAACAGAAAAGTAAAAAAATAATTTATAAATGTGAATGTGCCGAAACGAAGCTGGAATACAATACATCCAGAACAAATAGGAACTGTTTGCACCAATTGACTTATTGTCACAACAGCTGAACGTTTATAAACCAACATGGCTGTGTAGTGGCCAGTGGCCACAAGTGTTCTTATTCACATGATATGCATATTGCAACTGGAAAGATGGGCTTTTATCCATGGATATTTAATCTAATGTTTTACATACGATGTATTATTACATTTACTGGACACAACAGTTCTTTTTTGACTCGAAAATCCATTTTCTACAACTAATGACTCTATGGGGACATAAACCTGACACACAGAATTATTCAATCACTGGTCTTCTTTATGATTTTGAAAATATGTTCATTTATACTGAACTTATAAAAGACCTGCAAGCATATTCCAAGATGTAGACTGTTACTTAAGGTGGTAGGCTCTTATTTCGCTTTGGCAACCATTTTTATTGCCTAACGTTTACTTAGAAGTTGATGGCCATTATACAAAAAAGAGAAGACAATTAAAGGAACAAATCTAGAAAATTTAATTGAAGGACACCAGGTGGATTTAGCTAGACATTGGATTATGGTGATTATTTTCATGTTACACCGCATTGGTATTCCAAGGTAGAGAAAAGCAATTTCCGGACATAGGAGCTCCAGCTGCTTCCTTTAGACCCAACCCAGACAATTAGAAAAATTTTTATGTAAATACAAATTGAATCTAAGATGAATACCCATTTCTAATCGAAGATACCATAAGGTTTTTCTATTCTTAAAGGGGTATTCTCATCTGGGAGACTACACATTCAGTTTGAAATCGTCCATATAAAACATTTCTTCAATTAGATGTATTAAAAAAATGTTCCTGTGTGAAGATAATTTCTCTAATTGTAATCTAGTATGGTCCCTTAGAAACGAGCGGACTCATCGGATACATCCATTGCTGATTGTAGTGATTGCACAAGAAACAAATGTTTTTGTATATGAATGTCTGGAGGTTACTGCAGGCCCACAGCCGTCTGTGGTAATGACACTGAATGCAGATGGTCAGTGCAGACTCAATAAAGGGCATGTCTGGCCACCGCGGCCAAATGTGATGTGGTCGTATCCGGGGAAGCCATGCTCGTTTCTAAGGGACAAATGACTACATTTATGAGAATTATCTTCACACAGGAAACATTTCTTGTAATAACATCCAATTGAAGAAATGTTTACAATGTCAAATGAAAAATATAATGTGAATGCCCAGATGGGAATCCCTTTAAGTAATAACCATGGGTAAGTACCTCCTCTACCTCCTGAGTTCTGCACATTTTGTAGAGAAGCTTTATGAAAGTTCCTTCTATCTCTATTAATGCAAAGCATCTTGTAGATCTGAAACAAACTAAAAAACATATCATATGTATTTGCCATTATAAACTTGACACTCATGTGCTAGCTAAACATCACTACGGAAATGGAATGCCCCCCTCATCTATATCCATTAACTGTATTTGGGTCATGGAGAAACTGAAGATGTCTACATGGCAACATTGGATCTTAGAGCGGCAGGAAAGTCTAGACAGCGCCATGGCTGGAGGTGAAATCTAAACCAATCTTCATGTGTCGGGAGTCAACATTTTGAGATAAAATGTCTATTTTCATATTAAGATACACATTATAATAATTAAAGATATAATGGAACAGAAGAAGTTAAGGAACAACTAGCGGTTTCTTTATGGATGAGCTTCACCACGTAGTCAACAGATGGAACTTCAGTCCTCTTTCACTTTACAGATTCCTTGTTGTAAGGTGGGACGCCCTCTACCTACCTTAGGAGGAAAAGATTGTTCTCCTAGGATTTGCACAACACCAATAAAAAGAGACTTAAGTTTTTCAATGGTTCCGAGTTTGCCGAATAAGTAACTTTTCTTGAGGATCAGTGGTCATACGGTTTACAAGTAGCTGTATTTTTTGTTAAATTGATGGGTCACAGACCCATATGTAAGGGCAATCTAGACCACAATCATTACAATCTAGGCAATCGTTTCTTTCCGATGCAGAGTATTCACTATTCATAATGTACATTAGACTAGTGTAAAAATGTTCTGTACGACCATAGCTTTTAATTACGTCTAGACATGCCAATACATCACAGAAAAGAACTTGATTTCTACTAGGACTATTGGCTTTTCAGAGAAGAAGTGGATATTGTTTGCAGCAATTACATGTCGGCCAAAACGGCCCTCTTTTCCCAGTGAAAGATCAGTAAAGGAATAACAGCTTCCAGACAAAGCGTACCCATTCCAGAGAATGGTAACTAAATACTCTGATTACTCAGGACATTTGTATAAAGAGCAATCATTTAAAAAGCTTGTTGGCATCTGCAGCGAGATATCCTTTATGGTCAGGTCAGGTTAGCAGCAGTTCTGGTGATGTCCATGAAAATCCTGTTGCAAGAGCTAAGCTGTTGCTGCTTCTTCACGACCTCGCAAGTGGATGCAGAACAATCAAGGTCGTGGATGAGCTGGATTCTACATTGATAAGCAGCTGAAAGATAATGCTGAGACGAGACCTGTCCAACTCTTGCCTTAGTTGTCAAACATCCATTAAGGGCGACATAAAATTCATTCCCATACAAGCTGCTGAATGTAAATGATGTTTATTTGCATACATTGAATTGCTCCCGCAGCATGCTGGGCACCCTCTAGCAACAGGCAAGGATGTTTAGAGGAAGCTTGGAACGTCATTGAGGAGGGGAAAGTTGTCGCTAGTTATTTTGAAATTTTAGGCAAAAACTGTATGAAACACATATTAGGGCTTATTTACTAAGGGTCCGCTGCCGCAGCACTAGCTGGATTTTCCGGATTTGCACGGCTGTGTGACGGTATTTAGCAGGGATTGTGTCACATGCGATCATTTTGGAGCAGCTGCGCCACAGCTACCAGAGACTACTGGGCCTACAAGCTGTGCTTAGAGTGGACACTGGTCCCAGTACACTGCACATACCCACAGCTACCAGAGACTACTGGGCCTACAAGCTCTGCTAAGAGTTGACACTGGTCCTAGTACACTGACATACCCACGACCAGAGACTACTGGGCCTACAAGCTCTCCTTAGTACTGCACAATGGTCCTGGTGCATGCACATACTCACAAGCTACCAGAGACTGACTGGGCCTACAAAGCTGTTCTTAGAGTTGACACTGGTCCCGGTACACTGCACATACCAACAGCAATCACAGACTACTGGCTACAGCTGTTTAGAGTTGACACTGGCCCCAGAACACCAGACATACCCTCAGAAACCAAGAACTACTGGGCCTACAAGACTCTGCTTAGTGCTGACATGGCCTCGTGTACACCACAGATACCTGCAGCAACCAGAGACTACTGCGCTACAAGCTCTGCTTACAACCAGAGACTACTGGGCCTACAAGCTCTGCTTAAACCAGAGACTACTGGCCTACAAGCTCTGCTTACACAGCAGACTACTGGGCCTACAAGCTCTGCTTACAACCAGAGACTACTGGCCTACAAGCTGTGCTTACAACCAGAGACCTGGGCCTACAAGCTCTGCTTACAACCAGAGACTACTGGGCCTACAAGCTCTGCTTAGTGCGTGACAATGGCCTCGGTACACCACAGATACCTGCAGCAACCAGAGACTACTGGGCCTACAAGCTCTGCTACACCAGAGACTCTGGGCCTCCAAGCTCTGCTTACAACACAGAGACTACGGGCCACAAGCTCGCTTAACAGACTACTGGGCCTACAAGCTCTGCTTACAACCAGAGACTACTGGGCCTACAAGCTCGCTTATAACCAAGACTACGTGGGCACAAGCTCTGCTTACAACCAGAGACTACTGGGCCTACAGCTCTGTTAACCAGAGATACTGGATCTGACAAGCTCTGCTACAACAGAGAAACGCTCAATTCTTAGCTGACATGAGCCCAGTAGACACTACAACTCACGCACCGAGACTACTGATCAATAAACAGTGGAAACTAAAAAATAGTAAAGAACAAATGTCCCTCCCTAATATGAGAAATATGAAGGTGGCATAGTAAGAAACATCTTACAGGTTTATAGATTGTTTTAAGAGGGTTACTTTTGGGGTAAAAATACATGAAAGATGCTATTTGACAACATCCAGCTGACATTGACCTGTACGGCACAAAATGGAACTAAGTTGATTCGTTTGCTCCTCTACTACATCTATGATTATGTCATGGGAACTATGCTGTAGTGACTAGGTTCAGCCTCTACACTGTTCTCCCATTCCCTTCTGAGAACAGACTGATATATGGGTGATGATATGGACTATTCTATTGATATTTTATCAAAATTTGAGCCCAAACCCTTTTGAAGAAAATCTGTTAGAACCTTAAGTCTAGAGATCCTTCATATCCTCAGCTGTGGCATTAAAATGTAATGTCATGAATTCTTAATGTCATCAACCATCAACTTATTGATGGTGCATTGCCCTGGATTGCATAGAATTACCGTATATACTCGAGTATAAGAGACCCAAGTATGAGCCAAGGCCCCTAATTCTACCACAAAAATGAGGAAAACCTAATGACTCGAGTATAAGTCAGAGGTGGGAAATGCATTGGTCACAGCCTCCCAGTATGATCCTGCGGACTCCCAGATATATAGCCAGCACCTGCCTCCAGTAGTATATAGCCTGCCACCCCATATCCCCCAGTATATAGCCAGCCCCCTGCCCCAGTATATAGCCAGCAGCGGGGGAAACCGGAAAGGTGTGTTTGATATATTTTTTACTCGAGTATAGCCGAGTTTGGGTTTTTCAGCACATTTTTTGTGCTGAAAAACAAGGTTTATACTGAGTATATATGGTATATTCTCTTATATATTAAGACTAACAATAGAGTTAGAATGAGCATTTTTACAAAAAGTTATACCAACATTAAATAATTAACAGTAAAATAAATAATGAATATAATACATAAAAGTCAAGTTAACATTTGCTGCAAATCAGATCCAAGAACAATAGCGTAAAAGCCTCTGTTAAGAGGAGAGGAGCCGTAATGAAGACATACGTACCTGAAAGCGAGGAAGTCAGAGGGCTTGAGTCATTTGGAGAGCAGCCACACCAGTCGACAATGTGTTTATATTGACATTTGCAGCCTAGTGTCTATTCCAGTTAGTGATTCGCAATTATTATCAACCATGTGTGTCCAATAAGGGCTGTTTCCAAACAGTATGAAAGAAAGACTGGATGGAAAGAGAGAGAAGAAAACGGTTAAAGGTCGGTAGTCAATAAGACTCAATCAACACAAGAAATGAACTGGAAAGCACCAAATACTACTGGGGCAGGGGCTGGCAGGCTATATACACTGGGGCAGGGGCTGGCTGGCTATATACTGGGGAGGCTGTGACCAATGCATTTCCCACCCTCGGCTTATACTCGAGTCAATAGGCTTTCCCAATATTTTGTGTTAAAATTAGGGGCCTCGGCTTATACTCGGGTCGGCTTATACTCGAGTATATACGGTATATTGTCAGTATATGGAAAAAAATTTAAAAAATTACAGAAGTGCCTCTTTATAGTATCTCCATCGCTGTGGCCTTTCGCTCACAGTATTTGGTGCTTTCCAGTTCATTTCTTGTGTTTGATTGAGTCTTATTGACTAGCCGACCTTTAACCGTTTTCTTCTCCTTTTCCATTCCAGTCTTTCTTTCATACTGTTTTGGAAAACAGCCCTTATTGTGACACCATGGTTGATAATAATTTGCGAATCACTAACTGGAATAGAAAACTAGGCTGCAAATGTCAATATAAACACATTGTCGACTGGTGTGGCTGCTCTCCAAATGACTTCAAGCCCTCTGACTTCCATCGCTTTCAGGTATGTATGTCTTCATTACGGCTCCTCTCCTCTTATACAGAGGCCTTTTACGCTATTGTTCTTGGATCTGATTTGCAGCAAATGTTAACTTGACTTTTTATGTATTATATTCAATTTTATTTATTTTACTGTTAATTATTTAATGCTGGTTATAACTTTTTGTAAAAATGCTCATTCTACATCTATTGTTAGTCTTAATATAATAGAGAATATACCATATATACTCGAGTATAAACCTTGTTTTTCAGCACAAAAAAATGTGCTGAAAAACCCAAACTCGGCTTATACTCGAGTAAAAAATATATCAAAACTCACCTTTCCGGTTTCCCCCGCTGCTGGCTATATACTGGGGCAGGGGGCTGGCTATATACTGGGGGATATGGGGTGGCAGGCTATATACTGGAGGTCAGGTGCTGGCTATATACTATGGGGCAGGGTCCGGCAGGATATATACTGGGGAGGCTGTGACCAATGCATTTCCCACCCTCGACTTATACTCGAGTCATTAGGTTTTCCCATATTTTTGTGGTAGAATTAGGGGCCTTGGCTCATACTTGGGTCGGCTTATACTCGAGTATATACGGGGGGCCTTGGCTCATACTTGGGTCGGCTTATACTCGAGTATATACGGCAATTCTATGCAATTCAGGGCAATGCACCATCTATAAGGTTGATGGTTCATGACATTAAGAATTCATGACATTACATTTTAATGCCACAGCTGAGGATATGAAGGATCTCTAGACTTTAAGGTTCTAACAGATTTTCTTCAAAAGGGGTTTGGGCTCAAATTTTGGATAAAATATCAATAGAATAGGTCCATATCATCACCCCATATATCAGCTGTTCTCAGAAGGGAATGGGAGAACAGTGTAAAGGCTGAACCTAGTCACTACAGCATAGTTCCCATTGACATAATCAGATAGTAGTAGAGGAGCAGAACAGAATCAACTTTAGTTCCATTTTGTGCCGTACAGGTCAATGTCAGCTGGATGTTGTCAAAATAGCATCTTTTCATGTATTTTTACCCCAAAAGTAACCCTCTTAAAACAAATCTATAAACCTGTAAGATGTTTTCTTACTATGCCACCTTACATATTTCTCATATTAGGGAGGGACATTTGTTCTTTACTATTTTTTAGTTTTCCACTGTTGTATTGATCAGTAGTCTCTGGTTGCCGTGAGTATGTGCAGTGTACTGGGACCAGTGTCAATGCTAAGCAAAACTTGTAGGCCCAGTAGTCTCTGGTTGTAAGCAGAGCTTGTAGCCCCAGTAGTCTCTGGTTATAAGCAGAGCTTGTAGGCCCAGTAGTCTCTGGTTGTAAGCAGAGCTTAAATAAAATACGTATTCTATTGCGAAGTCCAGGGCAATGCACCATCAATAAGTTGATGGTTGATGACATTAAGAATTCATGACATTCATTTTTTAATGCCACAGCTGAGGATATGAAGGATCTCTAGACTTTAAGGTTCTAAACAGATTTTCTTCAAAAGGGTTTGGGCTCAAATTTTGATAAAATATCAATAGAATAGTCCATATCATCACCCATATATCAGCTGTTCTCAGAAGGGAATGGGAGAACAGTGTAGAGGCTGAACCTAGTCACTACAGCATAGTTCCCATTGACATAATCATAGTGTATAGAGGAGCAAACGAATCAACTTAGTTCCATTTTGTGCCGTACAGGTCAATGTCAGCTGGATGTTGTCAAATAGCATCTTTCATGTATTTTTACCCCAAAAGTAACCCTCTTAAAACAATCTATAAACCTGTAAGATGTTTCTTTACTATGCCACCTTACATATTTCTCATATTAGGGAGGGACATTTGTTCTTTACTATTTTTTAGTTTTCCACTGTTTATTGATCAGTAGTCTCGGTTGCCGTGATGTGAGTGCGGTACTGGGCTAGTGTCAATGCTAAGAATTGAGCCGTTTCTCTGTTGTAGCAGAGCTTGTCAGATCCAGTATCTCTGGTTAACAGAGCTTGTAGGCCCAAGTAGTCTCTGGTTGTAAGCAGAGCTTGTGCCCACGTAGTCTTGGTTATAAGCGAGCTTGTAGGCCCAGTAGTCTCTGGTTGTAAGCAGAGCTTGTAGGCCCAGTAGTCTGGTTTAAGCGAGCTTGTGGCCCGTATTCTCTGTGTTGTAAGCAAGCTTGTGAGGCCCAGTAGTCTCTGGTGTAGCAGAGCTTGTAGGCCCAGTAGTCTCTGGTTGCTGCAGGTATCTGTGGTGTACCGAGGCCATTGTCACGCACTAAGCAGAGCTTGTAGGCCCAGTAGTCTCTGGTTGTAAGCAGAGCTTGTAGGCCAGTGTCTCTGGTTGTAAGCACAGCTTGTAGGCCCAGTAGTCTCTGGTTGTAAGCAGAGCTTGTAGGCCCAGTAGTCTCTGTTGTAAGCAGAGCTTGTAGGCCAGTAGTCTCTGGTTTAAGCAGAGCTTGTAGGCCCAGTAGTCTCTGGTTGTAAGCAGCTTGTAGGCGCAGTAGTCTCTGGTTGCTGCAGGTACTGTGGTGTACCGAGGCCATTGTCAGCACTAAGCAGAGCTTGTAGGCCCAGTAGTCTCTGGTTTCTGAGGGTATGTCTGGTGTTCTGGGGCCAGTGTCAACTCTAAACAGCTGTAGCCAGTAGTCTGTGATTGCTGTTGGTATGTGCAGTGTACCGGGACCAGTGTCAACTCTAAGAACAGCTTTGTAGGCCCAGTCAGTCTCTGGTAGCTGTGAGTATGTGCATGCACCAGGACCATTGTCAGTACTAAGGAGAGCTTGTAGGCCCAGTAGTCTCTGGTCGCTGGGTATGTCAGTGTACTAGGACCAGTGTCAACTCTTAGCAGAGTTGTAGGCCCGTAGTCTCTGGTAGCTGTGGGTATGTGCAGTGTACTGGGACAGTGTCCCTCTAAGCACAGCTTGTAGGCCCAGTAGTCTCTGGTAGCTGTGGCGCAGCTGCTCCAAAATCGATCGCATGTGACACAATCCCCTGCTAAAATACCTGTCACACGCCGTGCAAATCCGGAAAATCCAGCTAGTGGCGGCAGCGGACCCTTAGTAAATAAGCCCTAATATGTGTTTCATACAGTTTTTGCCTAAAATTTTCAAAATAACTAGCGACAACTTTCCCCTCCTCAATGACGTTCCAAGCTTCCTCTAAACATCCTTGCCTGTTGCTAGAGGAGGTGCCCAGCATGCTGCGGAGCATTCAATGTATGCAAATAAACATCATTTACATTCAGCAGCTTGTATGGGAATGAATTTTATGTCGCCCTTAATGGATGTTTGACAACTAAGGCAAGAGTTGGACAGGTCTAGTCTAGCATTATCTTTCAGCTGCTTATCATGTAGAATCAGCTATCCACGCCTTGATTTGTTCTGCATCCACTTGCGAGGTCGTGAAGAAGCAGCAACAGCTTAGCTCCTGTGCACAGGATTTTCATGACATCACCAGAACTGCTGCTAACCTGACCTGACCATAAAGGATATCTCGCTGCAGATGCCAACAAGCTTTTTAATGATTGCTCTTTTATACAAATGTCCTGAGTAATCAGAGTATTTAGTTACCATTTCTCTGGAATGGGTACGCTTTGTCTGGGAGCTGTTATTCCTTTACTGATCTTTCACTAGGGAAAAGAGGCCGTTTTGCCGACATGTAATTGCTGCAAACAATATCCCTTCTTCTCGAAAAGCCAATAGTCCTAGTAGAAATCAATTGCTTTTCTGTGATGTATTGGCATTGTCTAGACGTAATTAAAGCTATGGTCGTACAGAACATTTTACACTAGTCTAATGTACATTATGAATAGTGAATACTCTGCATCGGAAAGAAACGATTGCCTAATTGTAATGATTGTGGTCTAGATTGCCCTTACATATGGGTCTGTGACCCATCAATTTAACAAAAATACAGCTACTGAAACCGGTAGACCACTGATCCTCAAGAAAAAGTTTACTTATTCGGCAAACTGGAACATTGAAAAACTTAAGTCTCTTTTTATTGTGTTGTGCAAATCCTAGGAGAACAATCTGTTTCCTCCTATAGTAGGTAGAGGGCTTCCCACCTTACAACAAGGAATCTGTAAAGTGAAAGAGGACTTGAAGTTCCATCTGTTGACTACGTGGTGAAGTCATCCATAAAGAAACCGCTAGTTTTCCTTAACTTCTTCTGTTCCCATTATATCTTTAATTATTATAATGTGTATCTTAATATGAAATAGACATTTTATCTCAAAATGTTGACTCCCGACACATGAAGATTGGTTTTAGATTTTCACCTCCAGCCATGGCGCTGTCTAGACTTTCCTGCCGCTCTAAGATCAATGTTGCCATGTAGACATCTTCAGTTTCTCCATGACCAAATACAGTAATGGATATAGATGAGGGGGGCATTCATTTCCGTAGTGATGTTTAGCTAGCACATGAGTGTCAAAGTTATAATGGCAAATACATATGATATTTTTTAGTGTTGTTTCAGATCTACAAGATGCTTTATTAATAGAGATAGAAGGAACTTTCATAAAGCTTCTCTACAAAATGGCAGAACTCGGAGGTAGAGGAGTCATTACCCATGGTTATTACTTAAAGGGATATCCCATCTGGGCATTCACATTTATTTTATCATTTGACATTGTAAACATTTCTTCAATTGGATGTTATTAAAGAAATTTTCCTGTGTGAAGATAATTCTCATAAATGTAGTCATATTGTCCCTTAGAAACGAGCATGGCTTCCCCGGATACGACCACATCACATTTGGCCGCGGTGGCCAGACATGCCCTATTTTGAGTCTGCACTGACCATCTGCATTCAGTGTTCATTACCACACGACGGCTGTGGGCCTGCAGTACCTCCAGACATTCATATACAAAAACATTTTGTTTCTTGTGCAATCACTACAATCAGCATGGATGTATCCGATGAGTCGGTCTCGTTTCTAAGGGACCATACTGATTACAATTATGAGAAATTATCTTCACACAGGAACATTTTTTAATACATCTAATTGAAGAAATGTTTTATATAGGAGATTTCAAACTGAATGTTATCCCCAGATGAGAATACCCCTTTAAGAATAGAAAAACCTTTATGGTATCTTCGATTAGAAATGAGGTATTCATCTTAGTATCAATTTGTATTTACATAAAAATTTTTCTAATTGTCTGGGTTGGGTCTAAATGGAAGCAGCTGGAGCTCCTATGTCCGGAAATGCTTTTCTCTACCTTGGAATAACCAATGCGGTAACAATGAAAATAATCACCATAATCCATATGTCTAGCTAAATACCTGGTGTCCTCAATTAAATTTTCTAGATTTGTTCCTTTAATTGTCTTCTCTTTTTCTGTATAATGGCCATCAACTTCTAAGTAAACGTTAAGAGCAATAAAAATGGTTGCCAAAGCGAACATAAGAGCCTACACCTACAGTAACAGTCTACATCTTGGAAATATGCTTGCAGGTCTTTTATATAGTTCAGTATAAATGAACATATTTTCAAAATCATAAAGAAGACCATGATTGAATAATTCTGTGTGTCAGGTTTATGTCCCCATAGAGTCATTAGTGTAGAAAATGGGATTTTCGAGTCAAAAAAGAACATGTGGTGTCCAGTAAAATGTAATAATACACCGTATGGTAAAAACATTAGATTAAATATCCATTGGAGTAAAAGCCATCTTTCCAGTTGCAATATGCATTATCAATGTGAATGAGAACACTTGTGGCCACTAGCCATACCACAGCCATGTTGGTTTATAAAACTGTTCAGCTGTTGTGAAACTAAGTCACTTTGTGGCAACCAGTTACCTATTTGTTCTGGATGTATTGTATTCCAGGCTCGTTTCTGGCACATTCACATTTATAAATTATTTTTTTTACTTTTCTGTTTAAAATTGTTCCCAGAAAAGTGGGTGAAGTTACTTAGAAAGGGTTGGACAAAAGATTTTTTTTTTTTTAAACAAAGCTTTATTATCTTAAATTCAAACATTATTACACCACAAAAATTACATTTCCGGGACAAAAGATTTAAAACATTTAGGCTATTTGCACACTTTGTGTGCAGATGATGTGTATATTTTTTGCACAGATGTTGTAGAAATATGCGAGCTAGTACTTAGCGTAGTGAATCGAAAAAAGTATTGTAGAATGCGCTTTATTTCCGCATGGCAATTGTTGCTCAGATGCAGAAAATAAAATATGATCATCTTTTTTTGCATCCTCGTGGTGTGTTTAAGCATTTTTTTCACATTCATAGTTTTGTGGAGAGTAAAAATCTCGCACCAAATCTGCATCAAACCGCATTAAATCTGCATTAAAACTGCACCATGGTGCAGATTACAAATCACAAAATTCAGCTTCTCGTCTCAAACAGGTAACTTCTTTGATTGTGCAAGACAACTTTTTTTTTCCAGCTCAAATCCCCGATTCAGACGATGTTGAAGAAACTTGGTCTTTATTTAATTCATATTAAAAACATGGACAGGTACATCTTGAAACCAACACGATTCAGACGCTTAGTGCGTCCTTAGCCATCCATGATTAAGGACGCACTAAGCGTCTGAAACGCATTGGATTTCAAGATGTACCTGTCCATGTTTTTAATATGAATTAAATAAAGACCAAGTTTCTTCAACATCGTCTGAATATCGGTGGATTTGAGCTGGAAAAAAAAGTTTGTCTTGCACATTCGTTATGCTCAGGTGAAGACAGCCCCGTGCTCTCCCCTCCCGGCTAGACACTTTCACGGGTAGGAGCTGAGATTCCTTGCATCATTTTAAGCTTTTTGATTGGTTTCCAGGGCTTTACATTGCAGATTCCACGATTTTTGATTTTTTGCTGGAAATGATGTCAGATCAGGTGAAAAAGGGTGGGAAATGCATGTAAATCTGCATCAAAATGCTCTATAAATATTAATCTACTCACAAAGGCACGAACAACCATGTGTATTTGATGCAGATTTCATGCAGATTTTTCTGCAATTTGTGCAGATAGCCTCACAATAGAAATATCCTAAATTTTTGTAGTCTATTACTATCACAGTGGGAAAAGATTTCTGTTTAGGTGAATAGACAAAAATGCATAAAGGGTTTTTTTTTTACCCCAAAATAAATGATGAATGTGCTAATAAGGCATTTTTTAACATCTTCACAATACCCCGGCGCCACGCATTATCTCTTGTTGTCTTCCCGTCACTCAGAAAGACTTGAAGACCACGTCCGCCAATTGGCTGGCTGAGCTGGTCAGTTCTGCCCAGTTGATTGGATAGAGGGTCTCAAAGTTTATTTGCTATATCTGGAAAGGCAACGGATATGGAGTTCTGGTAGCCTTATCGCCCCTTGGAACACAACGTTGAGGGATGTAAAGACCTGACTTATTCTTTAATTATTTCATTAGTATTAGTACATTATTTCAGTGATTAATTTTTTTGTGTGACAAATAGTAAATCAGACTAAAATCCAAGCTATGGGCTTGAGGTTTTAGTCTATTTTACAATTTGTCAGTATTTAAGACTGTGCTACCACCAGGAATGTTGCAAAATCATGTTATGTAACCTTTCCAGGTCAAACTTTCTAGATGGGTTTTTCTAATTGTCAATGTCCCAAATGTGATATTTATATTTGAAATATTTCTGGGACATTCCATACTTTATTATCCGTCTATCAATATATAGTACGTTTGTGTGACTGTTTCTGCATTTGTTATACATAAAATTCTGACATTCTTACTTTTTGTCATTCTTGCTAACCGATAGGCCAAGGTTAAACATATAGCCTTCCAGACAAGCTGATCAAAAACCTCATTGGAAGTCTATCCTTTGAATGCATGTCTGGAAGAAAGTCTACCAATTAAACACACTATATGGTTTTCCATATAAAAGTAGACTTTTATCTGATCATTAGTACAATATGGCATCTTGTTGTGTGTATTATGCACTATGTCTATTATGTTAATTTCCGAAAATTCAGTGAGCCAGGAAACATTAGTTCCCAAGTAATATATCAATGTGTGTTTTGGGAAAAAATCCAATCTTTCAATGTTCAGATATCTTGGAAACAAGCTGTAAATGAGTGAATATTACGCTGGTAATTTTAGTACCGTCTCGTCATTGTCTCTGCTTATACAACGAGAGTAGCTTTACCCAAAGCATCAAAATCATATGTACACTAAGCACATACTAGGAGAGCACACTGATTTAATTGACCTTAAAAATCACAATTTTGCTTTGTTGGGGGGAACTTGTGCTTTGTTACATACTGGAACATGAGGGAGTATTGGTAAGTGGTCGTACATTTTATTCACAAATAAAGAATTACTTGTAGTCCAAATAAAAAACTTAAACCACAACTTTGATACTTACAGGGAGAGGCTGTTCTCCATGCTCATTCTGGAGGGAGGTGGGGGCGGTCTTATACGTAACTCTCTGTGTGTAGCTGAGTGAGTGCAGATCTAGATTGCGAGGTTTATACACAGACAGCGCAGAAAGGAAGTCTCCCTTTTCCCTATCAGTCCCTCTTTCTAGTCTGTTGATTCTACCAGAACTTCTCTCTGTCTCCCACTGCACCTATTCTGTGCAACACTCCTCCCAGTCCCCTACCTTTCCGGCCTCATGGACTTTCTCTGCGCCAAAAAAAGAAGTTATTAACCATTTGTTCTCCACACTGTGCAGACTGATGAACTTTATGTAACTATTTCATTGCTGGTTTCTATTATTTATATATTCTCCATGTTCCTCATGTGATGAGCTGCCAGGCTAGTCACTATTACATCCGTATGTACACTATGCAATGTTCAGTGGATTTACTTGTAGGAATCTTACTATATTTCATGCTACATTTCTTAACAAGAACAACATAAGGGATCATGGGAGTACCTAAATATGCTTCAGGGCAGATACTGGAAAGGTTAGTTCCACCAACACCTGCTGAAGAAGATTTTTGGCAGCTTTTCAGAACAAAATGTCACAACTCTGGAAAGAAAGGCTGAGGAACACAATATGAACATTGTTCTGTTTGTTTTTAAATGGGGAATCACCTACAACAATTTGGTAAAAATCATTATGACTTTAGAGTTACGCTTTAAATTATTTTAAATTTTTGTACAATTTAGCGCCAGGTAATCATAAACTCAAATGTCAATAGAAATATATTTACTCTTTTTTTTGTTCTCTTACTGTAGCACGCAAAAGACCAACTTTTTTCGCTCGAAAATTTGAAGCTGCTGTCAACCAAGAAATAATTGGGCAGCTGGACTATTATCTGTATGGTAACTACCCCTCTGGTACACCAGGACTGAGATCATACTGGGAGAATCTGTATGAAAACCAGACGGCATCCACACATTAGTGAGTCCATGTTGACATGTTTCCACTCTTTTGCCCGATGGGCCTCAAGAAGCTGAGGGATCTGCCACACAGATGGAGAAAACACTTGTCGGTAGGTTCATGCCTAAATCTTTTTTTTTTTTTTTTTTCATTGCTCTTTTTAATAAATCAAAGGGGAAAAAAAGCTAACGCCAGAAGACCCCCAAAACATGTGGTTTTGCAATTGTTTCTTATTTTTACAATTACTATAGTGAGAAATATAGATTCCATTATATGTTAACTTTTTGTTTCATAGGTATGTACTTGCAGGTATACCGTTGTATGGTATTTTGTGGTTATGGAGCAAATGAAAGGGCAGAAGTTGGATTTTGTTTTGCATTTAATAGTCCAAAGAAAACATACCCATGTTTCAATATAACCAAGTGATCACTTGTACATTATGTTAGAGGTCACATAATATGCCTTGAGTGCATTCCTGTGGGATTTCGGTATATTATGCACTGATACAGCAATAGTGACCAAAACATCACTCTGTGGCCGGACACAAATATGCTGTACAAAAAACCGGATTGGCAATTTGAACAGGATAGTTAATACTATAACTAAACTTTACCTATTAAACTGCCATACTTGCCTACTATATCCATGCTTCGTAATGCAGCTCAACCCCCTTTACTATAGGAGATGGAGATGCACCATGGCCTTGTGAGTCCCAACCGATCTGATATCATCACTGACCCCTAACGCTACATTCATATGGATTATGCTCTATCTTTTTTGCGTTCATACACGCTATGGTGAGCACTTGTTCCAAGCCTGGCCTGGGCCACAATCCTTTAATGGGGACGTATAGCCCGCAGCAAATGGTTGCCATTAACTGTCACCGATGTGCGTGTGAATGCAGTCTAAGGTAGGTGATCAATTTGAAAACCCATATACCCTTTTAAATTTCGTAGTTCAGTGACTTTTTATTGACCTTCATTTTTTGGGGATCATTTTATAGATTTTTGAAAATATGCCCTTAAACAAAGAAAAGGTAACCTACAAAAAAAAACCATAAAATCAATAATTATGATGAAACCATAATAATTTGACTTATCACGAATATATATCCCAAGTACTGCAAAGTCAGCGATCAGGGCCACTGGGCCTCATGGATTCATCCGGTGAAAAACTGTTATTTTTTCGCTTTCTGTGAAGTTAAAAAAAAAAAGAGAGAATGGTTCACAAATGGTTAAGTGCAGTCGCTCTCTTTCTTAATTTCGTAACTTGCAAATCTTGGCAACCCGTTTCAGACAGACTCATATAACAAACTCCGAAAAAACCTCTTGTTCAGCAGAATCTTTAATTGAAATTAGTGTATGATGGGCCTGTACACATCAATATTGGTGCGAGGAAATCATTTCCGTGGGTGATGTCATTAGGGAAGAATGCCCGAGTAACTATCGTCTCCAGCTCGAAGACACATGCAGAGAATATTACTGGAATAACACCATCTATATATGGAACGGTTATTGTTTTTATTGGACGCTAAAAGCAGCGTCCTAACAAATTCCACGTATTGCCACCAAGGTCAGCTCAATAGTATAAACAATTCTGCCGAGATAGAACTACTTTCACACTATTGTCCCCATCTGCAATTACAAGGCCCTCGAAGACCCTTCATGTGAACGTCAACAACCTGTTGTCTGACTGCCGGAGAGATGAACCGGCCGTCATACCGATCTTTGTCCTGATCAAATTCCATTCAGGCACAGGTCAAACCCCCCCCATTATCCACATTGCTATAACGTCCAATCCTTAAAGATGGAGCTGTTGTGGGCAGTGAAATTATTGGGATATTTCCATCATTCGTTTTGCTGGAACTGCCAAGATGTAAATTTTGCTCCGATTATTTGAGAAGTTGACATCTACCGCCATACATGCTAATAAAGAGCGAGGCATGTTAGTATTCAGTGCGGCAGGTGGGATTCTGCTTATATTGGCTGTGGTGATTTGTTTGCAGCGTCTTTGCCGAGTCCATCAATGTCAGTCTTGTTTGTATTGTGACTGCTCCGCATTGTTAAGACACGGAACACGTAAAAAAAATAAAAATCCACCCAGATGTTCTGTATCTTTACGGCATTATTTTATGAACTAATGAAGGATTTTTATGGGGTCTTGTTAGGCGGGATGTGTACAATATCTGCAGACTTTTAGTTTCTCTCATTATTTTGAGTTATCTCGGTTAGTATACGACGCATCTGTTCAGAATCTGCTTCACAAATCACCTTATGAAGCAGATGGGAGGCAGAAATTTAATGGATGGAAATATATCGCTAGAAAATGTGAAGATAAAACATAACTAATGCATCTAAACACTAATGCATTCCTCATCACCTAGGTCACCGACCCAACTTTAAAGGGGTCACTATCCCAAGAATGGGTCATCATCGATCTCACACACTGAAGGGGTCCAACGTTCTGCACCCCTACCAGGCAACTCAATAACAGGTACACAGGCAATGGGACAGTAATGTTCAAGTCTTTATGTAGTGGTTGAAACGGGTGACTAAATTTTGCTCGATTGAAAAGCAGTAGGAGCGACCTGGTCCGACTACATAACAGTTAAAACCAGAACCATTCTTTGATATTTAACTGAGATATTTAGCTCAGAATTCCCCTTAAACTGACCATGTGTGGTTTGCTTACTTAATCATGGGGAAAGTTTCTAGTCAGTACAGGTGGTCCCCTACTTAAGGACTCCCGACTTACCGACACCCCTAGTTACGACGTACACCTCTGCCCCCTGTGACCCTCTGGGGAAGCTCGCCTGATGTTACTAAGTCCCACGCAATGTCTCAGCTGTAGAGTGTCTGTAATGACTTATTTGTATAATCCTTGTTCCATGACAGCAAAATTTTTTAAATCCATGTCACGGGACAAAAAAAAATGTTGCTGAGCGTACAATAATAACTATCACCTTACAATCAATTCAACATAGACAACCTATAGAACCCCTTGCCTTGGTGAACTTGACAGACAAGTGTCTTTTTCAACCTTATAAAAACCATGCAAACCTTCTTCTATCTTCTACTAATCCGGGACTGCCTCATGGTACTCATAAAATCAATACCTTGAAAATTGATTGTTGAGTTGTTGTTGTTGATAGCTGAAGCATAATTTCCTTCTATATATCAGGACATCTTACTTTGGTCATTACTAGACACAAATATTAGCGTGTCTGCTATTAGAAGTGGTAAAAGAATTAGGCAGATGTTTAGTTTATGAGTCCAGTGTATTTAGGTATAAAGCACTGACCTACCCATGAGACTAGTGATTGCCAGACTGCTTTGATTAAATGAAAATAAAGTGAAATATTATTTTACTGTGGCTTTAAGGTTCTCCTGGAATACTGCTGTGACTACAGTTTTCCACAATCTCTGAGGGGGGCCTTGGCTCATACTTGGGTCGGCTTATACTCGAGTATATACGGTAATTCTATGCAATCCAGGGCAATGCACCATCAATAAGGTTGATGGTTGATGACATTAAGAATTCATGACATTACATTTTAATGCCACAGCTGAGGATATGAAGGATCTCTAGACTTTAAGGTTCTAACAGATTTTCTTCAAAAGGGTTTTGGGCTCAAATTTTGGATAAAATATCAATAGAATAGGTCCATATCATCACCCCATATATCAGCTGTTCTCAGAAGGGAATGGGAGAACAGTGTAAAGGCTGAACCTAGTCACTACAGCATAGTTCCCATTGACATAATCAGATAGTAGTAGAGGAGCAGAACAGAATCAACTTTAGTTCCATTTTGTGCCGTACAGGTCAATGTCAGCTGGATGTTGTCAAAATAGCATCTTTTCATGTATTTTTAGCCCCAAAAGTAACCCTCTTAAAACAAATCTATAAGCCTGTAAGATTTATACTTACTGTGCCACCTTACATATTTCTCATATTAGGGAGGGACATTTGTTCTTTACTATTTTTTAGTTTTCCACTGTTGTATTGATCAGTAGTCTGTGGTTGCCGTGAGTATGTGCAGTGTACCGGGACTAGTGTCAATGCTAAGCAGAGCTTGTAGGCCCAATAGTCTTGGTGTAAGAGAGTTGTAGCACAGTAGTATTGGTTGTAAGCAGAGCTTGTAGGCCCAGTAGTCTCTGGTTGTAAGCAGAGCTTGTAGGCCCAGTAGTCTCTGGTTGTAAGCACAGCTTGTAGGCCCAGTAGTCTCTGGTTGTAAGCAGAGCTTGTAGGCCCAGTAGTCTCTGGTTATAAGCACAGCTTGTAGGCCCAGTAGTCTCTGATTGTAAGCAGAGCTTGTAGGCCCAGTAGTCTCTGGTTGCTGCAGGTATCTGTGGTGTACCGAGGCCATTGTCAGCACTAAGCAGAGCTTGCAGGCCCAGTAGTCTGTGATTGGTGTTAGTATGTGCAGTGTACCGGGACCAGTGTCAACCGAACAGCTTGTAGGCCCAGTAGTCTCTGGTTGTAAGCACAGCTTGTAGGCCCAGTAGTCTCTGGTTGTAAGCAGAGCTTGTAGGCGCAGTAGTCTCTGGTTGCTGCAGGTATCTGTGGTGTACCGAGGCCATTTAGTATCTTTTTTTAATGCCCGCAATTTGCTAAAAACAGAGGTTTGACGGAGGAACATGAAAACCCATCAGCATGATCTAGAAGGTGCTGATTGCAAAACTTTTAGGATTGGTTTCCCATCACACCACAGTGGTTTCTGCTGCAAGGAGACAAGGTTTATTACATCTCCCACAATATCTTCAGTGTCTTCTATTTCCAAACTTTTATGCTTTGTTTCTCTATTTATTGATTTTTTTAGTAAAATTATTTATACTGATAAACACTGGGTGGTATATACAAAAAAATAATAAAACTGGATGTAGTATCATTGGTTCTGATCCACACTGTGCAGGTACCACAAAAAAAAAAAACAATCCTAGAAGGCCTCCCTAAACATACTTTCCTACAATCATCTGTCAGTATATGCATGGAATAAATTTAAGAAGATGATAAAAACATATGGTATTACAGAAAATAAAAAAAGTTCATAAAATTTTGAGCGCCTACACACATGTACAGTATATGCTAGCAGATGTTCATGCTCAGCTTGTTTATCTGCCAAGAATGATTGAAAATTCATGAATTTCATGCAGACTTCACATTTCTATAAATTCTCAGAGCTGATATGCTCTTCTGATTTAATGAAATTCTTAAAACTATATTGAAGGCACTCGACCCGACAGCCGGAAATAAATGGAGACTCTGGTTTCCACATCGGAGGTAAGACATATGACAACCACTGTTGACCATATACTTTTAATACATGCAATCACTGCTCAGTCATGCAAGGTAATCTCTGTACGTTATGTAGGCCTCAGCATGTCTCGTCACCATGGCAACTCCTTCGGAAATCTTGGTATTAAAAGGGAAAAAAAAAAACGTGAACAGACGTGAAAAACTGACAGCAATCTCTGAATATATTAATCTACAAGATGTGAAATGACTTGTGTCCTGTTATACAGTATTAAAGTTGTCAGCATCAACTTGATGTTAGAGTTTGCTGGGCCGACAAGAGGAAATAACCCATAATGATCCATTAAAATTAGACCAATGAAGTAAACTGACTGGCCTTGACCGCTCAAATCTAAATTGGAAAGTCTTCTAGTGGACACCTTGGGACCTTCAATGGTTGACACTCTAGTTTCACCACATGATCATCTAGTACAGTGGTGGCGAACCTATGGCACTGGCACTCGGAGTCCTCTCTGTGGGCACACAGGCTGTCTCCCAGGCACAGAGTTTACCAGTCATGGCATCTTCCTGCAGTCTCAGGCAGTCGTAGTGCCCTGCTATTTTAAAGTGACCCATCATGTGCTGATTGGTCCTGTCCAAAGAGTGAAAAGGGTCGGATTATAGTTCCAAAATTCTGGTAGCAATAAGTTTGTTACTGCCTAAATTGCCGTGTTGGCACTTTGGAAAAAGCTAGTGTTTTTTGGGTCTCATTTTGGGCACTCGATCTCTAAAAGGTTTGTCATCACTGATCTAGTAGATTATTGCTCTACAACTTATTCCCAAATCCCCAATGTTTCCCCCCAATTTTGATACTGCAAAATAAAAAGATGGTGATCTAATCCTTGTATTATTCCAACAGTCTTCGACACATTTTTCTTTTCTAAGTTTTCCCTTCTTCTAAACCCCGAATTCTCAAGTAAAATATCTCTTCATGACAGTTATCATACAACTAAACTAGGAATGACTGAAAAGAAGCTGAAAAAAATAATACATCAAGTGAATAGAGACTGACATGAAAGCCAAAACATCTTCCAATTCACAATCGTTGCAGGATACCCAGAGATTTCTGAGAACAGGACAACGAGAAGGAGAAAAACAACTATTCTTGTGCACAGGAACGGCAAATTCCACATGATCTGCTGTAGATCATTTCTATTCATGGGAACTAAACCACCATAAGACCAATCCAAGACATGTATGACAAGTCCACAGAATATGGAACTATCACCTATTACAAAAATAAGGGTTCTTTAAACCATCTTCTCCAAGCAAAGATGCACTTCATAATCTTTCACATTCCAGAGGATTTACAGGTGACGTCTGTACCACAATAATGACAAAACCAAGAAAAAACATAAGAATATAGTTTAATAATTGAGACTGGAAAACATCTAATAGCTAGTAGGGACAGTGGTATGGCTGAAGAGCCCCTTCAGGCCTGGTTAGAATAGTAAAAAAAAAACTGTGATACTACAGCTTTTTTTTTTAGAATTAATCCCTTGGGAGAATGAGCCTCCTTACAATAAATCAAATGGGTCATTAATGAGAAGGATTAAAAATAGAGATGAACAATGCCATAGCCTTAGTTTGGGGTTCAGGTTCAGCCATGTGACCTGGACTTATTGTCGGATCGGTGGTTGAACAGCCAATTTGTCAAATTGATACCCCTTGATACTTGCCATGGCCAAAGTAGCAATGGTCGTGCCCAAACCCAAACTAAAACTATGGGTCCACTCATTTCTAATTATTATTAGTGTAGACAGATGACTTCCAGAAGTCCTCTTGAAGCAGTGTTTAAGGTTAAAGGAAATTTACCATCAGAATCACTGATAGTATACTACTAACAATTACATGTGACTCTAATCAACAGCATCCCCGTAGTATCTTTTTTTAATGCCCGCAATTTGCTAAAAACAGAGGTTTGATGGAGGAACATGAAAACCCATCAGCATGATCTAGGAGGTGCTGATTGCAAACATTTTAGTATTGGTTTATTAGGTTTCTGCTGAAAGATTCCCTTTAAATATTATAAGGAAGTCTTTCATCAAGGCAAGGCTTACACCACAAGTTCTCAGCCCGTGGCACAGAGTACTGTTTGGAGTCCACCACCAATCTCAGCCTTCTGGATGCATGAAATTACCAAAAGAATAAGGGCTTTGCCTCAGGTTGTTTTTTTTTGTGTTTTTCTTGAAGCCAAAACCATGAACGAGTAGAAAAAAAAAAGAAAAATGCCATGTGTCCTCTTTATGGTTTTTACCTTTTTCCACACCTGGTTTTGGCTTCAAAAACTGCATCAAAAAATCTAATGTCCGGAAAGATTAAATGCATGGGCTATAAATTTGTGAAGGCCCACAAGTCTGCAGCTGCTTTTGGAAAGCTCTGTGTGTAGTACAAGTCAATGCGTAACTTGGTTAAGGAGGGAGTAAATAGGATAATTGGGCAATTTGGCCACTATAGTGGCTGTCAAATGAGATAACAACCAACCACTTAGCAAATTAGGCTGAATGATTACATCACGTCCCACTGCAGCTCTATAAATGCCAATGATTTGATTAATTACATATTGTTCGGTCCCCAACCCTTTGAAAACTAGGCAAAAGAATAAGCAGAAAATGTTGGCTACACCCCAATGTTGAAGGGGCTCTTCTGGAATAAGGAAATGAAGAAACTGAGCGGAAGACACTTCTCATGTATTAACATGGTCACTGTAAGGGCTCTTTCACATTGGCGTGGTTTTTTACATCCGTGGTTCAGTGATTTCCACAGATGCCATACAAAGCCATTGATTTTATGGGTGTTTTCACTGATCCGTTGTCCGTGGAAAAAAATATGAAACTTGTCCTAAGTACATGGGTCTGCAAAAAACAAATGACAAAACGGAAGAAAAACAGAGACACAATGGAGACAAAACACAATGGATGCGCCACTGAAGCTGAACATCAACGCCAACGTGAAAGAGCCCTTAGAGTTCAAACCATGAGTGTTAGTCTAGGACAGTGATGGCGAACCTTTTAGAGACTGAGTGCCCAAACTACAACCGAAAGCCACATATTTTCGAACGTATTGGCGTCCTGAAGACACCAGTACAGTAGCAAGATGGAGAACTTTGGATTATTATTGTAGCTTCGCTGAAACCAGTTCAGCTGAGAAGGAAAAAGTGTCTACATTAAATAATTATTGTCTCAATGTCTAGAACACGCAAATCACACAACTTAGGTCGTCATCTAACCACAAGTACAGCCAAAGACATACGTCTCCCTCAAGGTATTTGGCAATAGTCGGTGGATTACCAAGACATTACGTATTACAATTGATAGGAATGGTTTAGGCTGACAGATAACATATCTAGAAAAGTAAAAATTAAGTATTAGTACAGCGGATTAATATGCTGATAGACCTTCCGAGAACAAATAGCGTTGGCAGGTCTGGACACGTAAAGCGCCAAAAAGAGCAGATGGTGAGAACGCAGCAGATGTTAGTGTCATTTGCTTTTTCCATATGCTGTATTGTTCGATAGTAATAAATAAGTTCTACTTTCATGTATTATCAACATTCAATATTTTACTGTGGGATAAGGAGAAATAAAAGCAAATGAATTGCCACTTTGTGTTTTTACTCTTTGAAAAAGTAAAGTTGTTGTAAAGAAGACTTTAAAGGGGTAGTCTTGTCTCGGCATTCACATTTAACTAATCTGCCATATATATATACATTTTTTCAATTAGATGTTATTAAAGTCATATGTTATAGTCATATGGTCCCTTAGAAACAAGGCTGTGTCCTTGGATACGGCCACCTCTGCAGGAGTAATTGCACAAAGAAACAAAAAGTTTTTATATATGAAATGTCCTGGAGTTACTGCATGTCCCCCCGCTGTCCTGTGGTAATAATTGCTTAATCCTGGAGGTCAGGCAGAGCTCAATAGCGCATGTCTGGCCACTGCTGCCAGAGTGCGGGGTGGTCGTATCCAAAGAAGCAATCTGGTTTCTAAGGGACCTGGCTACATTTATGAGAAATTACCTTCACGCAGGAACATTTTCTTTTTTTTAAATAAGATCCAATTGAAGAAATGTTTACATAGGGCAAAAAAAATAATTAAATGTTAATGCCCAGATGGAAATACCCCTTTAAGGACTTTATAGAAAAGAATAAAAATTATTTTATAGAGACTCCATTATTATTAGCTGTCTTTTTAATTATACATTCCATATGCAAAGAATATGAACCCTTAATATAAGGCATAACTCCTGGTACAAGAATAGACCATGTAATAAGACCTGAAGTAGAACCTTCTAAAAATGGTGTTTCTCTCAAATGGAAAAAAAAGTTTTTAATGGGGTCAGAATATTGTACAATGAGTTGAGGTTCAAAACCATCAATACATTTTTTCTATCCAGGTTTTTGGATTCTATAAGTCTGGATTCAAAGAAAATCATCTTGGATCTTTTTGGACCTGCAACCCTATTGGACATTTCTATTTCAGTAAATACTTGACTGCTTTATGAAATCATTTTGGAACATCTTTTCTTGGAACTTTGCATATTGGTGTTACTCTGTAAATCATTCCAAAAAAATTTAGAAAATTGAGAATTATCTGGTGAAGGGTGTCTGTCCACTTTCCAGTCTATGGTGATAGTGCCAAAATGTGTTGGGCACGCCACTTTTCAGAGAGAAATGTAATCCAAATGAATGGGCCTCCTCCATCTAAAAAAATATGTGCACCCAAACCTATGGTCATTCAAGGAGATTTATCAAGGTTTTTACACAATTTTTCAGAGGTACAAGATTAGAAATATTTGTAGTTCCTTTCACACCACTAGTAATTCCAATTATTAGCCCCCTTACACCACCTCCACATAGATGGTCAAATCGCCGTTAGAATAGGCATCAATCAAACGGTAGAGCATGGTGTGATGTTCCCCCGGCCTCCTGATACTACTACATCAGGTCCTGCCTGGTGTAAAATTGTGCAGACTATAGTTAGGGTTCAGGAGAACTTGGCGTGGAGGTGCTGTATGTTAATGTATAATATATTTTCTATACCACCGGTTAGTCTCTTCCTAAGGAAAGTCTGTCTACTTGGCCCCCTGAAGGTTTCTGGGCCCGGATGTGACCACACATTTTTCATTATTTTTGTCCATTAGCCATTCTCAGATCGAACAACTGGAGAAACATCAGGTACAAAGTGCAACATACATAAAAAATCTGAAGGCCAGAATTTTGTGTAGATCTGTCAAAAACCCTGTGGTATCACCAGGAAATATCCTTTTATTTGCTATGCAGGTATCATACGTTCATTCATCAAACTGTCAAAAACCCATTGAGGCTTTTTAATAAGCAAATGTTTAGCATTTCCCCCTCCAGGCATGCTTATAATGGAATTCCTAAAACGGCTTTATGTATTTTTTTTTTCTTTTTATTCAGTATTGCTGAAATTCCATTATCTGGTGGAAAGTACAAGCTTAAAGACAAAGGTTATACAAAGGTTTTACAGGTCAGAAATCAATATATATGAGGATATTTACCGGCCAATCAATTGTGAAGTGTCTCGGTTCCAATGTAGACATGTCACCTAACATGGACAAAATCCGGCTTACTGAGGTCATATAGTACAAAAATGTAGGCAAAATTAGTCTTAAAAAGCGTAAAAAAAAATTATTACAATCTGATTTGATGTGTTCACACGAACAAAGGCAAGGAGGGTCATGTTGGGAGTTGTTCAGAGATGTCATTGTCTACTAGCTATTCAATGATCTATTTAATATTCTAGTTGTGCCAAACTAAATATCAGAATCTGAAAAGGACAAAAGTTGCTAAATTTAATTTTTAAAGTATACTAGTTAGGTAAACTCTGTACATAACCTAAAAGATAGAACATAATCTCAAAATTGTTAAAGAAGATCACTGTTCCAGGCCTCTTGCCCAAAAGCTTCAAATTATTGTAGGGTTTGGGTTTTGGTTGGAGCCATAATGATATCAAATCAAGTATCAAGATTCTATACATATAATCAATATTACGGTTCTTCAAAACGATATCACGACACGATTAAGAGGACATCCATGTCCAACAACTAAATTTTCATGTCCAAATCCTTGAAGCACCAATTTGGACCTGTCCACCCATGAGGGTAAAGGAGGACATATTTGTGAATAGCCACAAAAGCCTCAATATTATATTTATATTATTATATTATATTAAAACAAACCACACTAAGTTGTCTTTCCAGAAAATCCTTATAAAACTTTTACATTGTTTTTGTAATGATCCATCTAAAACAAAATCCTAGATACAATTTTTACAATATAGATCAAACCAGCAGGACAACTAGACAGCTGGGTGATAGATTTAGGAATATCTTAGCAAAAACACTTATGAAGAGATGACAAAAATTGCAACGTTTATACTTGAGTTTCACAGGAACAGATTTTTTTGTTCTTCACAGATGCTGGAAGACACTTTAAGACACTTCCAAACACTCATCGCTTAGCTTCAATAACTGTATTGATCTTTGCATATGTTCTGTTTGAGCACATCTGCTATTATGAAAGGTTTCCGTCTTTTATGTGTTTCAGCAAAAAACACCCAGGTAGATAAAAGTAGTCAAAAATTAACACAAAAACGATTATCACATGACCAGACAAAATACAGAATATAGTGGGAGACCTGTAGTTATGAAAGTTGGGGTTTGAACCCTACACACCATTCTTGGAGACCAGAGGCAGAAACAGAACAGAATACGTTTAATGGGACCTTTGAGGGACAATTAAAAAAATGTAAAGGCATTTTCCTACAGATCCTAATCCCCCGTATGAGTGCAAACTTTATTACACTTTTGTTTTCTCGTGAAAAGTTTCTCAGACGATTCCAATGTACCTTCTGTCCTATAATTATCCAGGGAAGGTTGACGAGATGGAGTCACCTCAGCTACAAGCCCATCTAAGTGCATCAGTCCATTAGTACCACACAACAGTTGGCTCCATGGATTGGTGTACCAAGAAAACAGAGGTAAGTATATCTACAACTAAGGAACAGTAGAAGTGATATCTATCAAATAGTGCAGAATTAAAAATAAAATAGTCCTAGATCGATGATCTGGTTCTCGAAGAGTCCTGATGTCAGCATCTACATGAAAAGGATCTGATCAAGGTTACATCCAGAGAAGATCTATGTTCAGTTCTCCAAAATGTTTGGCACAACCTCCCTGCCAAAGAGGTTTGGCACAACCTCCCTGCCAAAGAGGTTTGGAACAACCTCCCTGCCAAAGAGGTTTGGCACAACCTCCCTGCCAAAGAGGTTTGGCACAACCTCCCTGCCAAAGATGTTTGGCACAACCTCCCTGCCAAAGATGTTTGGAACAACCTCCCTGCCAAAGATGTTTGGAACAACCTCCCTGCCAAAGATGTTTGGAACAACCTCCCTGCCAAAGAGGTTTGGAACAACCTCCCTGTCAAAGAGGTTTGGCACAACCTCCCTGTCAAAGAGGTTTGGCACAACCTCCCTGTCAAAGATGTTTGGAACAACCTCCCTGCCAAGTCTTAAAAAAAAATAAAAAAATAAACATTTTTATCATTGCACCAATATATTGGTTAGTAAGAGGTTTGTTCAGCACAACTCATCTTACTGAGTTAATTGGTGGGATTTGAGAATGTACCTTCTTGTACCCCCCTCCTTTTCCCGTTCAAGTCAGTCACTCAATTCAATGTCATATGCCTTCTAGAGATGTAACATCTGAAGTTGTTGCATCAAGGAATGATAAAGAAGTAGACAAATAGTGACCTTGTACATGTAGGAAAAAAATGGAGGAACGTTCATGTGAACAAATACTAGAATATCCCAGTTTTCCTCCATCATCACCTCCAGGTTATTCTCTTCCCCCTCATCTTAGATGCATTGTGATTTTTTTCTTGGTTCTAATAGGTACCAGCATTAACTATTTAAGCTTCCTCGGGGTAGCCTTTTAGCTTCTAATGTGTGGCTGACCTGTGACAGCAAGACAGTACGGCCCACTGAAGTGACACGCAAACACTGCATAGAAGAATTAGTGTGGGAAGCCTTGCCATAAAGCAGCGGGACCAGCACAGCAATCAGCTGCAGACTTTGTTCATTGCGAGGGAGAAGACTGCTGCTGCTGGTTACATCTAAAAAAGCACAACTCCACTTTGACATATTCTACAACACGCTGCGATACAACAGTCTGCTGCAAAAGCTTTATGCTAGAATACAAATTGGAACATTTATCAGTCCGGCACAGATACTCATCCACCTATACTTGTTAAAGCTGCCAGAACTCTCAAGGGTTGTAAAATCAATACTGGATATATGCAATTATAATGCCGGGCCATCCTCTGAAAACAAGCAGAAAGAGAAAAAATAAACACATACAACTCAAAGCTACAGCAACGGAACGAGCCGAGGCGTGGACAAAAACTGCACCACCTCATAAAGCCATTGTATGGAGATTTATAAAGCCCCAGGCACACCAAGCAGACAAACACTGCAGATTTAACCTGTCAGCAGGAGTTGCATTTTTTTAAATTAAAGATTAAGCTTTTTGGGAAGGGATCTATATGATATAGGTGAACCCTATTTTCACCTAGAAATGAAATAGCATGCTATGCTGATTTTAAATATGCCTTTTTGGCCTCTGTAAAGATCACTGACCCATCATTACGTCACTACAGACAATAGATGATGTCACAGCTTATCTCCCCCCCCCTCCCTGTACAATGACCACTATATAGATAATGCTGACCCATCATTACATCACTACTTACAATAGATGATGTCACAGCTTATCTCCTCCCCCTCCCTGTACAATGACCACTATATAGATAACACTGCCCCATCATTACATCACTACTGACAATAGATGATGTCACAGCTTATCCCCTCCCCCTCCGTGTACAATGACCTCTATATAAATAACACTGACCCATCATTACATCACTACTGACAATAGATGATGTCACAGCTTATCCCCTCCCCCTACCTGTACAATGACCTCTATATAGATAACACTGACCCATCACTACTGACAATAGATGATGTCACAGCTTATCTCCTCCCCCTTCCTGTACAATGACCTCTATATAGATAACACTGTCCCATCATTACATCACTACTGACAATAGATGATGTCACAGCTTATCTCCTCCCCCTCCCTGTACAATGCCCTCTATATAGATGCTGACCCATCATTACATCACTACTGACAATAGATGATGTCACAGCGTATCTCCTCCCCCTCCCTGTACAATGACCTCTATATAGATACTGACCCATCATTACATCACTACTGACAATAGATGATGTCACAGCTTATCTCCTCCCCCTCCCTGTACAATGCCCTCTATATAGATACTGACCCATCATTACATCACTACTGACAATAGATGATGTCACAGCTTATCTCCTCCTCCTCCCTATACAATGACCTCTATATAGATAACACTGACCCATCATTACATCACTACTGACAATAGATGATGTCACAGCTTATCTCCTCCCCTCTCTGTACAATGACCTCTATATAGATAACACTGACCCATCATTACATCACTGCAGGCAGTATGTTATAGAGCAGGAGGAGCTGAACAGATCTGCTTCACAGTCCACTGACGTGACATCTATCTAAAGATCTGTCTGCGCCTCAGTCGCATTCAAGTAAGGAACACAGACCAGCAATAGTGTACACAACATCTGTACTAGATTATGTGACGCCCAAAGAACATATTAGAATGCTTTGGTTTCTTCAAACTACTGACTGACTAAGAATAGGTGATCAATAAAATCACAGAATACCCCTTTAAATCTGTAGTGGTGAGTAGAAGCCCTGGAGATCTGTGAGTTGCAGCAGGACTAAGAATTTATATTCCAAGATTGAAGCTGGACTTGGAGCACTGTGGTGTCGTGATGGCTCATTCCCGAACAAGCCGTCTCTAAAAAAAGCAGCTCTATCAGGTGAATAAGAGGAGTCGTGCCTGAGAGTCGATGAGTAATTTAGCCCCACCTTGAATCTGTAGCCCTGCCTCTTTTTGTGTGACCACACCCATTTTAACCACTAAATTTTGGATTAAAATTGGATTGGGGGATAGATGATTGACTGCTTGAAAACCATTAGACAGTTAGCTTTTCAGGAACCAGTAGAGCCAGCTCACTACAAAGAGCTGGACTTCTTATCACTACTCTGGTGCACTCCTGTGTGAGATTTCATCAAGGTACTCAAGGATTCAAACAGCAGACTGCTACAGCAGTAACTCATAGCAGAAGGATATGCTGTGCGGTGTTAAGTGAAGAGATCTCACACAACCATATATACCAGAGTGCTCTAAATCCAGCTACAATCCTGGAATATAAAAGTTTTTCACAGTCCTGCTGCTTCTAACAAAATACAGTATGGTTACACAGTACTGACAGGACAATAACTAACACTGTCTGTAATCAATGCTGTAGAGTTTGACAGATAAAGGAGGGCTGAGTTTGTTGTTTGGTAATTTTTTCTGCAATTCTATGTAGAATATCTATAGGTTTTGTATAGAATTGCAGATGAATCTACTGTAGTAACATATCTAATATTCTGCTGTACAAGCAAGGAGTTAAGTGACACCCAGCACTGCTACATCAGTAAAGCTTTCGGCGCTGGGTAGTAGTGGATTGTTGGCGCTGCCAGCACTGCGGCTGCCATGGAGGATGGCAGAAAGCGAGTCAGACAAAACAGGCCTGTGACACAGCACAGGGAAGCTTTCAGCACCGGCTCTGTGGTTAGCAGCGCGATGAATCCCTGACTGTGATTAACAGGAAACGCAAATGTTCAGCTTCACAAAAATCCCCTGCAACTGCAAACACCCCGGACAAGCCCGATATTGTTTCATACCAGTGAAAAAGAGTCTTTAGCAAATTTCGACGTGTCAGCAGAGTAAATGCTCTAGGTGAATGATGAATGAACCCAAACTATTCCGGATCACATCGCCTTGAGCCGTTCCTTTCATAGGGCTCGGGGGAGGATACAACGTACAGGGCTGTAGGACACAAGGCTTCTATCATGCTGGAAGTATCATACATACCGGCCATACAAGGGGGAAACAGTGCCTTAAGGATCTGTGGGTGGGTCAGTGTCCCAAGCCACAAATTATTCATAACTTGTATTACACTCCACCACAGTACACCCTTGAGGAAGCTGACGTGTGGGTGCTGTTTTCACAATCACAATCAAAATCTATCATGATAAACTAGGGACACTTACTCATAGATCCAGGCACCGGGACTGTGGTAATCTTCTTATATTTGCTATCCATGGCCTCCTTCAACTTTTACAATTATGCTAATAAACCCAAAGGTTTCTGGGGGGTGTTACCAGAGCCGCTCTGTGCTCTAGATTCACAGGCTGTTACAGAGTGCACGGAGCACTTCCCCTTTCCACTGTGTGAGAAGACAGCAGAAAGAGGCAAAGGGGAAGTGCTGAGGGAGTAGGGGGAAGCAAAGACAGTGTAGCAGCCCATGAAACTGCAGCATGGAGGGACTCTGGTTACAGCCCTTCTTGCTCATTAGCACAATTTTAACAGTTGATTTTAGAAGGAAGAAGGCTATGGCCGATCCTGGCTGATCCTTACAGCTGCTGAATGTAGTCTAAACATATAACACACATTATCTGTTCGGCTATTCTCCAGTGCATGGTCACAAGATGATTTTTCCATACCCCGGCAGACTATTGATGGACCCCCACTGGTTAATAAGGCAATAAGTCGCCTCTATTTTTCCGATTAGCTCATATAGTCTATCCAGTGGTTCTGCCCTCTTGCGCCAGTCTCTGCTGGATGTAAGAACACATGACCTAATTCCAACAAGCCACAATGTGCTAAGTAGTCTGATCACCTCCAATAAAAACATTCAGATCGCATCATGGAAGGGACTGCCGGGAGTTCTGGAGTCAGTTTATGAGTGTTAGGCCATATGACATAAGTAGGTCATACAATGTAATTCTATTCTGGATAACTGGGAAACAAACATTGCTACATTTAACAGATAGAAGCTTTATCCTCCATGAATAAACCATACAACAATCACTGATGTTCATGGGTCTCTCATTATGTTAGAAGTATCCCACGCAGATTCCATCCAAAATACTGGAAAAAAGTGAAAGGTAAAATCCCACCAGTGCCTATAAAAGTTAATAGGGTTTATCATGACCCCATAATAGTCAATGGGGTTCATTGGGTGTAGTTGGTGTTATCATGTGAAGGATTTATCAGGTTCCAATTTTCTGTTTCTGTCGTACAAGAAATTTTGTCACCTTAACATTCAAAAACATTTGTTGGTTTTATTGTTTCAATGCATTAAAAATATGTTTTAATATTTATACTACTTAGTGTATACAGCTCCTATGCACAGTTATGTATCTCCATGTCTACAGACCACAAACAAACCCTGTGTAGTCTGACCCTTCAAACAAGTGTTACTCTCTTCAGCCTCCCTACCGATGCTAAAGAATAACCCAGAAGTCCGCACTGGAGCTGTATACCCAAAACGGTAGGGAATTCTTATCACCATGACCGTTTGGGTTCAAGTAGAGATAGGTGGACCCGAACTTCAGATTCTGCATCCTCTGTTCGGAAGCTCCGACTAACCCAAACCTGTTGCTTGATGAGCTGCAGAGCAGCCAATCAGCTAACTTTACAACCCTATGCATTGCTGTGATAGGCCATGTGGACACCTGTTGGGCACATCTGACCAATCACAGCCATGCCTAGTTTTTAGGGGTGTAAAGTTGCCTAACTGTCAGGCATCAAGCAACACGTCCAGTGGAGCTGCCGGACAGAGGTCACTGAACCTAAAGTTTGCGTCTGCTCATCTCCAGTTACAGAACAAAGTCATGGATACATTTGTTTTCCATTATTTGTTCTTTTGGTAGGTCATGAATAGGGTCTTTAGCACACTGATCTTCTTGGTTCAGGCACCGTATACTAGACTTACACTATATATAATGTATTCATAGATAATATACATTAAGTAAAAGTCTCAGTTGAGCACAGCCTTTAAATAGCCAATTTATCTATACAATTTTTTCTTTTCATAGACAAAGTATACAGTATAAAAGAAGTCAAAGCCATAAATCCTTCTCTGGTATTTACCAGAATATGTATTCCTCGGAGACGACTTCCAGTCAAAGCACATCACTGACCTCAACATCCTGACATGAGCTGAAATTATATTTCTTCCATTGTAAACAGCAGCGCGCTCCGAGCCAAATATATCTGCAGTCCTTTCAATTATGTGCAACTGTATTTAGAAAACATATCAGAAATCATGGGTTTAGTCTTACCAGCAGATGCCCGGCTTCTCCCATTAGTGATCAATAGCGGCCAAGCTCTCTGCCATTTATTTGCTAACATCAACGATCTTGTTACAGCAATTGTGCTCAAAAGTAACAGAAGAAGGAGTCGGGATTGTCTGTGACTACACATTATATCAGCTCTGACCCGCTCATATCCCACTGTACAGTGAAGACTTCAAGAGAAGTTATTTACAGTATCTTCCCAGTATGCAGCTGGACATGGTGGTGGCAGTCTAAATGCTACAAACATTAACAAAAATCTGACCTCCTGCTGCCGCCACTAGGGGGCGGCATGATTACAAATATTCTTTCTTGTTATTTAAGTAAATAATAACATTGCACGTTTTATAACAATAATGGTGCCCGTTTTTTAGAGATGTATTCATCCTGAAGGGTGGAGTCTGGGAGTGGCCAATCAGTGCCAAAATATGCAGGAACACACCCACTTTACAAGGGGAATGGTAACTCCCAGTTGTCAATTGCAGGTGAATAACAGGGGGAGACTGCAACACAGTTAAAAAAGATACATTCCGGAATCGTTATATTATAGAAACGGCAGAAGCGGTGATGGCTAGAGATGAGCGGACCCAACCTTCAAGTTCGGGTATCGATGTCCCCCTGGCCGATCATAGCCATGGCGTTTATTTGCCAGACTGGTGGGTCAGGCGGCCGAACCTGAACTTGAATGTCAGGTTCACTCATCTCTAGTGACGGGTTCTGTTTAAAGGGCTTATATGATAAATGTTACAAACTTTTTACATGTAATTTAACCCTTGAGGCACTATCTTGGGGGCTAATGCTATATGAGCAGCATTTGGTATGTCCTTCATAGTAAGCAAATCCATTTACAGAGGAGACGTGTATGAGCAGGCTACACAGAGGTCAACATCAGGGGCTTGTGCTGCAGAGCGGTGGGGGAGCCTGCCCCAAAGATTTCGATACAGTTTAGTTGGAAATTGGTTGAAATAGAACATTCACAATTAGGCGGCAGCTGACCCCCACACCTCCTCCTAGTGCTGCCTCCTGCTGCACAGTTACATGAGAACGCCTTCCAGAAATCCCTGAGATTAGCTCATAGAGATGTGTTACATCATTTACTTGCTTAAGAGATTCAAGACCTTTTACTCTGAAGGACTCTTGAAATCTGCTCTATATTAAGCAATGAGACGCAGCATTCTCTCTGCTCATAATATTTTCAGCTTCAGCAGTTACGCACATTACATCTCGCCAGCGTTAGACTATCATTGTTAAAGGGGTTCTCCGGGAGTGTAGAAACAGCACGTATACCGCTAAGCACTAGATGTGATCTTACACTGTGGACTGTACAATGAAGAGCTCATTTTTGGGATTGAGGAGAATGTGCTACAGTCACATGTACATACATAGGAGGTGCGTCCATAGTAATCCAAAGAGGTTTCTTCTCAGTAGGGATGAGATGCAAGGTCAGCCATTTCACCACTGTACTTCTTATAGAAACCACTAGGGACAACATTACAGTACTTCTAGAACCTTCCACAATGAGTGATCTATGGTGGAGCTTAGTATCAATTTTCTAGTTTATCAGCAGTGCCCCCACAGGGGAAATAAAGTATTGCATGTTGGAAATGAAATTAAAGGTTTATAAAATGTAGAAATCGGTGAATAATGGAGGAAAAGAGAAATGGGGGCAAATCATGGTCCTTTAGTATCATTGGGGTTAGTTTTTAAAATAATTTTTTCTATAATTTTGTACTCAAAATCAAAGATTTTTCCATGTAAAGCACAGGTCCTTCAGATGGAGAGATGCTCTATGTTGTTACTCTCACTACGGATGGTATATAAGGAACATGAATGGGGAACTTCAGAAACATTTTATAGGTATTGGAAGCAGGTTTTCTAAATTAAACAACCTTTTAAGGCCACAATTTTCAAGTAATGAGAGTACAAAGTATAAAAAGACTTATATTTACTGTAATACACATATATAATGCATATAAGGGCCCACAGTGACTATATTCACACTTCTGCCCCTATACATTTTGGATGTTTTCCCTATTACTATTACAGGTATATCACAGCATTATTCTCCCTGCCCTCTTGCAGTGTAATGTACGCAGCCCTTACAATGGCAGACCTTTCCCTTGTTCTGTATTTAATGCTGCTGCTAATCATGCAGATTAGTGTGAAACAATTACAATAGCTAATTAAAGGACAGCGCATATTTTTGGCACCCTCTCCGTCTGAGCTCTTGGGAATTTTTAACTCTAAGCTGAAAAAGATTACTAGGGAAGGAATCGGCGGCTCTAGCTTCCCTGTGCTAGCCGGGGAATCTGGATAATTATGCTATAGAATTAAAAAAAAACTAATAATCAAAGAGGATTTGCATAAAGGGAACAGTGATATCTAATCGTTTAGATACAAAAATAAATTATTAAGGCGGCCTTAATTAAAAAAAGTCTCCGCAAGAGAAGATCTTACTTCCTGATCCTAGTCAAAAGCCTCTCACTCAGCTAAACCAGTTTCCTACACTGTACTGAAGAGATGCAAACACAAAAAAACAGCACTTGCTACTGTTGGCAATCTGCTGCTTATGGAATATATTGACTGGTTTGACTTCAATCGCACATCATGTCAATTAGACTTCTTAAAAGTCATGCTTGATGTAAAGGGGACTGCCCTACAAGGTAGCTAAGAGGCAATGTTTTCCTTCCTTGAAAATGTCCTAGTAACTGCACATTGAGACTTTGCAATCAAAGTCCTCCTCTGCAGGCGTGTGGAGATGTTCAGCCATTGATGCTCAAGTGGGTGATTATGAAGAGGCCTGGAAGCCATTCCCACCCTCCGGTTGCAGGCAGCGGTTGAGATCGGTTGAAGCCTTATCTGGGCTATGTGAGCCCTCTCTCATTCGGCCAGCAGAATTAGAATTTTAAGGAACTTCTGAAAGCTCCTTCATCTTCTGGCTCTTCAGTATTCTTCTAAAGTGGAGGCTTTGGCTTGCTTGGTTTCCACTACAAAGCGTGGGGGGTGAGATTTCAGCGCCAAAAATCTTGACCTTCCCCACCTTTTTTCTGACTTCTGCAACATTTTATCATTTTTATCATCCTTTCTAAACTATACGTAAGATGCAGTTTACAGTCCACAATCCGTAATTATTCACACTGTATTCTTAATCCCTGCAGATATAGGAAAGCTTGAAATATACATTTTAGACAGGAGCTCAGCCTCGACTGCCAACCATCATCCTAACAATTATTAGTTTACATAATGACTCAGCTTTAAAAGGGAATCACAAGGTACCTTACTGTAGTGCCCACCAGCGATCAGTTGTAATCAATGGGGGAAACTGCCAGAAAGGGGCAGATTAACTTACCCGGTCTATTCGCGATCTAGCGGCGGGTCTTCCGGCGTTTCACTAAGGTAGTGCGCCAGGTGTCCACAAGGTGTCGCTGCTGCGCTGAAGTCCGTTGGAGTTCACTGGAGTTCACCATCCGTTGCTGGGCGGAGGTAAGCGCGTGTCAAGCAACATTTTTTTTTTTTAATTCTGTGTTTTTTTCCCGAATCCGTCGGGTCTTCTGACAGCCACGCTCCCCGACTTCAGTCACGTGCATCCCGGCGCCAATGCGCCACAATCCGATTGCGTGTGCCAAAAACCCAGGGCAATTCGGCACAAATCGGTAATTTTCTGGAAACCCGACGAAAAATAGCGATTCGAGCCCTTAGTAAATGAGCCCCACTGTGTTCAATTTCAATGCAGTGCCTCCAGAGGGGGAATGAAGAATTACATGCATATTTTTTAAATGAAAACGCAGTGTAAAAATTTAATGAGCAAGGTCCTCTAAAGTAAGAAGATCTCATTGCAGCCTATTATATGAGGAATCTAATTTTTTTTCATAATGGGCTTTGAAAACGGGTTCATAAATGGCTTGAGACAGTTGGTATAAAAGTAGATGAATATTATGATGCATATTTAAAAAAAAAAATGGCATGAATTTTAAGCAACTAAGTATGATAAACACCACTTTTTGTACTTTCTTTTGTCTAGATAAGATATTATTCCATATCTTACCCACACATTTCACCATATTTTATTGTACTTCTATATTTCGTTCTGTTTAAATGGTGGGGAGTGTCTAGTTTTCTTCTGTGCTTTATCTTGGGCTGGTGAAATATCCTGAATTATGAAACAAAAATGCAACCCACTGATAATAAAACCGTTTTCCATGGTACTTGTTTCATAGATAGATAATACAAGTGACCAAAGATCCATGTTACAACAGAACAAACTGAAAAGATCGGTGGTCCCCAGCAGATAGACCCCCACTGATCAGATTGGTTTTCCCTATCAACCCCTTTAAGCATGTATGCCCTAGACTACCAGTATTGAACCTCCGATGTAGAAGAAAAAGTGAACGTTCCCTTTGAATTACGAGAGCCCATACTTTTAATAAACATCTGGGTTGTCATTGCTAGACATGTCCATAACACAAAACATAAAACGGATCCGGCAGACAGCTACAAAGGCCAAGACTCAATTAGAATGATTAACAATGTCAGGAGTTGCCTTACAGTCGTCACACTGCCAGAAACACTACATTCAAGTGAGGAGCCGTACAGGTATTTGTGATGTGACCTCCGATGGCTGCTGTCCAAAGAGGCTGCAAGCTGATACCTAAAATATCTCAGCCACTTTTTATAGCTTTTATAGCTAAAACAGACAATATAGTCACTGGATTGACTCACATTAATACTGGCTGCAACACAATGTATAGAGAACGCCATAGCAATTGTCATAGCAGGTGATGAAGAGATAGAACCTAATAGATAGATACATTGTTTAAGGGTTTTGTCTAAGGAATGATGGTTTAGGGTCTTTGTTTGATGAGGTCTGTACATATTAAAGCAGTCTGGATCACTATTTGTTTAAGGGATCTGTGCTGAGTTTTTGTGTTGGGTTATAATGAAGGGGGTAATGTATACTACTTGTAGCTCAAAGCCTCTTGTCCGAAACAAACGCTTCATAAATTTGTAAGATCTTCAGCCTGAAGAGCTTTCTACTCAATGTAGAATGTACTGTTACACAGCTCCTCCCCTCTGCTAGGGGACTGCTTTAAGCATCCAACCAAAATCCTACTATAGCTCCTACTCATTGGAGAGGGGCGGGGCTGTGGTGCAGCACAGTATAGAGAGCAGAAAGCTCTTCAGGCTGAAAGACCCACCCAGAGCCCAAGACCTGGATTATAACTTCACTTTTTACTGTCCTCTCTGTAATAACAACCCACACAGAGTATGATTACACAGATCTCCAGGGCTGCTACCTAACTCTTCCTGTAGCTTTGTAAGGTCAAAACTTCTGACAGTTTCCCTTTAATTTCACATTTCTCAAAACCATATGTTATTCACTTCTCAGATATTCTATGAGGATCTGGCACTGGATACATTGGTATTGTTCTGCAGCTCAGTACCCCTCTGTAAGATAACACCTTTTGTTGCCCATATACCCTAAAAGGCATAGGAACAGGACTTGTCTTTCTGTCTAAGATTAAAACTCCAAAGAACACTGAGGGTCATAAAAAGACAAAAAGGTAATTTTTGGAAAAGGTATAAACATGTTTCTGCATTAAGATGACTGTTGTTACATATCATAAGATTACACTACACCCCAGGTGATAACATCTCCAGTTTAACCAGCACAATAGTAAATGTAAGTCCTTGTGGTTATTGTGGTACGTCACACCAGAAACACAAAACTGCAGAACTGCTCCTGCACTTATCATCCGGCTCAATAAAAATCAACTATAATTACAGTTAATTATATTGATCGGAAGCTGCTTGGTGTAGCTTGGATTTCTAACAAACACTGTCTGTGGTTTAGAATAATGAAACCATTTCCCATAATTGGAGTAAGAATAACACAAGACACCAAATTTACTATATCCTGACCGTAAAACTGCTGGAAGAGTGGGAGAATCCATCCGCTGTCTGGGTATAAGTGAAGCTACCTCAGGAGTTGTCATTTTATACTGAGGCTTGTTCTATGCTTCTGCAGCTGATATTGTAATGTATAATCCTGAATGTATAGACCTTACCATGTACCAGCAGCATGACATAAGATAAGAGCACTTTAAACTTGCAGAATTGCATATATATATACACACACAGTATAAAAGAGAGAGAAAATTAAATTACTGTGGATGTAATTTTTGGAAAATTTTGCAAAGTTAATGCTTTCAAAAATATACATAGTGATAGAAATGTATTTTTCAGCAGGACCACAACCCCAAACATATAGTCAGGGATTCCTCATCAGGACATGAAAAGGTGCAGGGTGACTGAGGTTTTGTTATTGCTGTAGAGCTGGAGCACTCAGGGGAGCTGCTAACACCCCCAAAGCACTACATCCTAACTTGCATACTTCTAAAGTTAACTTTTGGCATGGAACAAGCAGCTGGACAATAAATACAAAGGCATGGATGGCATGTATGGGCATAGTCCTACATATCATAGTAGTTGGTTCGGGTAGGTAAGTCGTGGCGTCAGATTTTCTTTAAGAAAAGGAGAACAATGGAAATGAAAGAACATGAAATCCTGATGCACTATACCCTAAGCCTCAATAGGTGCAGGCCATCGCTTGCATGCAGGCGTGGGGCAGGAATGCTGCTTTGCACTGGTTACTCCCCTCAATACCCACTTGGCATGAAGTTGGCATAAGGGGATAAGTAGGTGCAGTTCCTAGCTGTGCACCCTTTTCGGTGCTTGTATGCCATTTTCTGATGAATGTGCCCCAGAAGTCCTAGAAGATATGATGATATCGAGCCAAAGACCCCTGATCTCACCTTCTTCAAGTACATGAGGAGACAGGAGGATCTGAACAAGCCTACAGCTGTATAAGACCCTTACTAAGTTCTACAAGATGTTCAGAACAACCTCCCTACCGAGTTCCTTCAAAACCAGTGTCGCTAGAAGAATTGATACTGTTTTGAAAGCAGAGGTTGGAAACACTAAATATTCATTTTATTTATTTCTTTTTTATCCATTTGTTTTATGGAGGGTAAAACAGAGCTCCAAAATGTTATGAATTAAGGTCCAGAAAATCTTCAGCCCATCCCTTTGACTATCCAGTATTTTTTGGTTATGTTGCAATATGTGTATCCAGCCCTGTATTCATACACAAGTGTTGTTATCTTTTCTACTGTCCTGCAGCGATTTCGCTACTCCCAGCGCAGGGAGCCGTCCAGATGTTGAGCGTGACATGTGTAGTCCAGACCATTAGCTCAGTCACTAGTAGCTCTCTGGCTTCTCTCAGTAGTATCGTACAGCCCATTGCTGCTGTGCACAACGTCTTCTGGCCGCGCTCCAGACAGATTCACTCAATATGACTCACAAGGCGCTGCACTGAAATGTATCAGTTTTACAAGTAATAAACCTCACACAAAACACTGATGGAGTAGGCACCGTCTGGCTGGGAGATTGTAGCTGGAAGCTGACAGACAAGCCGTTCTGGGAGTAATAGTTCCACAGCTGCTGGATATCCACACGTTGTCTGTTTGAGTCCTGACAACTGACTGGCGCTATGACGTCAATGAAACGAAGGGGGGATGTGTGAAAATAAAGTAGGAAAACTAAAGATATAAGTTTGTACAGCAAGGACGGCACTGCTGAGGTCCTGGTAAAAGATTAGCACACAAACAAGCATGATAATGGATGTTCTTCACAGCCGATTTGTATCCGTGTGCCATCCACAAGAGATCCGTGAAAGTGGGAACAGACCCAATGTCCCATAAGTTACGATTATGCAAATAAGCTTTAATCCAGAGGATGATATATTCAACAAGTTTCTTAAATGTGCCTGTAATACTGATTGATGAAAAGTTTGTTAAAAAATTAGTGACCGTCCATTTCCGGTAATCTAGATTCAGAGCACAGCGACAGTAGTGAATTATAATATCGACAGTTTGGGCGTGGGCCAAACCTTGTAGGGGGCCATAGGCCACCCAAACCACCCACCAAACTTTATGCTGAGAAGGAGCCATGAAATCCTTGCACATCTGTTCCAGTTCTTAATGCACTTGAACACAAGAGCCATTTTGGGACCTTTAAAGGTCCTCCAACGGTCCTGAAACACATATTGAAAGCCGGCAGAAGGGACTCTTCCATTCCCCAAGAAGCTTATTCTAGGACCATACGTAAGAAGTGAATCCCACAATTGTAGGGGCTATAATATTCATACAGCCCAGAGCCCATGCCAGTCTCATTCCGTCCCTTATGCCAGGCTATCTACAGACCATCATAACCAGCCTGGAAGTGTTCAGATGTACAGACTTGTCACAGCAAATGATTTGCTACAATGTATCTAGTCTAAACAATCTGGGCTCCAGACTGATACATTTACCTCACACTGATGGATTGCAGTCAGAAGGGGTGACGGATTTATGGCTGTATACTAGGGATATACTATATCAGGATATAGTACATGTTCTGTGCTGGATAGGGCTAAACTATATATTTCTTGCCATCTTTTACTTCTCGCTGTCTGTGGTTGCCATTACATTACAGTTTTTAGAATGATGTGACTACAACACAAATCTTGTTGCGGAGTTTAGGCAGAATTTAGGCACTTGCGGCCCCCTTATGTAAGGCTTGGTGTCTCACATCTTATCATGTATGCTGTATCCACAAAATCAATTTAGAAACAAATCGATACAACTGGCAGACTGGAAAACACAAATCTCAGAACGAGCGACTTTCTATAACTCGGTACCACTGACCTCCAGAACTCCTCTATCACCACTTATTGAAAGGACAATGGCTGCCCTAGACTGTTACTGGGAAAATAGCATCAAAGACACGTCTGAGGAGCACAAGCCAGATAAATAAAGAACACAAACGTATCAAGAACCAGAAGACAAACCGTTCAAGTCTGGAGAAAATAGTTTACTGTGGAGATAATCTTCAATAAAATCCAGGGCTTAGACTAGAATCGTCACCTCATCTTATATGTCCGTAAATGTGCTATCAAAAGATCTCAGTAAAATGCTCTCGAGTTGACTATGAACATGAAAAAAACACATTTTCAGGTACTCTAAATCGGTCAAGACGGGTTCCACGGCCCCACAAATTGAGCCCCATCACGGAGTCCATTTAGGAATCCAACTCAATAAGTCAATGCAATTTCCTACATGTGATCTCCAGAGACAAGTAAGAGCCAAAATAGACCTCCGCACTAAAGACAACACAGGATCACCTACCTGCCATCAGACAGGATTCATAAATATGCTATAACAAAATAACACATTCTCTAATTCGCTGTTATTAACAAAAATACAGCATTTCACAGATATCATTCCGACCTGTCTCTATCAGTCCTGGTGCTTACAATTTTGGTTCTCCCTGGATTCGACCATAGATCTTTTGACTATGGTCAGATTCCTCTCATGAATAGCTTCTTTTGTCTGCACACTGCAGTGCTCCCTGCCTACTGCCCCTCCCTCCTGCATTACAAGACCAGCTCAGACACAGGCACTTCCTGCCTGCAAGTAGCAGTGTTCATAGACTTACTCTACTAGCTACAGGTCTTTATTCAGGAAGGAGGCATATAGCAGAGCTTACTCAGTGTGTGTTATAGATAAGTTAGCAGAGCTGATAGTGTCATTGTGTTTTATATACATCTCATGGATCTCTATGGGGCACATTTACTTACCCGTCCCGTTGACGCCGCCGATCCGGAATGTCCAATGAGGATTTGGAACTGCCACGATTCACTAAGATCGTGCGTCCAATTCCTTGTGTCACTTCCCCGCTGAGGTCTGCCGGATTTCACCTTCTTCTTCCCGGTGCATGTGAGTGCTGATCTAGCGACACAATTTGATTTTAAAATTCTGCGGCTTGTCCAAATCAGTCGGGTTGTCCGTCGGACATGCCCCCGATTTGTGTCGTATGAAAGCTGGCGCCGATGCGCCACAATCCGATTGCGTGTGCCAAAAACCAGTGGCAATTGAGCGCAAAACGGAAAAATTTGGGAAACTCGGCTGAAATGCGTCCAACTGACCCTTAGTAAATGTGCCCCATTATCTCTAATCTCTGACCTGTCTCATCTCTCTTTTTCTATGAGTCAGGTACTGGTGAATGTTGATAAGCTAAATAAAAGTGTATATAAACCTTGTACCCTGATAATCTAACCACATTGTCAGCACAAAGCTCACAGCACTAGATGGTTCATAATGTGCTTGCTTAGAGAGTCTGCGCCCTGGAATCTTACACTGACCACTGAGTGATAGGAGCTAAAACAGCAATGAGTAAAACTGAGTAAAAGTGTAAAGTAAGGGGGTTTTATTGTGTAAACATGACTAGAGGATTAAAATTTAAGAACTTTTTTCATGTGTAATCCTCTTTCACCGTCATCAAATCAATGAAGGTGTCCATTATCTAATTCTATGCTACAAATACTCAGAAATTCTTCCATTCACTCCAATAATATCTAAACACAAACGTGATGAAGAGCATTGGATATGTTACATCAATGATATTTCAGTGTGTGATCCAAGCTGAACCTAGTAATGTTGTATAAATAATACATCGGCACCATATGGCGGTGATATATCTGCCTTGTTTGATTCAGTGAAACAGAACTAGAGGAATTATGAGCTTGTCTTTCAGCATGGAACTGAGCTTCATATCTCCACTGGATAATCTTAAGAAATGCACATGGGGAATCAGAAGACATTGCATTTATTGCCCCACACCAGTGTCTTGTGGATTTCTTAAAGAGAATCTACCATCAATCATCTTATATTTGTTATCCATGGCCTCTGTCATCCAAAAAGTATCTTTTAAAATTATGCTAATGAGTCTTAAGGGTCCTGGGAGCATAACCAGAGCTCCTCAGTGCTGCAGATTCAAAGGCTGTTACAATTAGAGACACACGTCTCAACCAATCCCCTGCTCTCTCCCTTCTCCCTCTGCAGCAGGAAGAGCAGGGGAAGTGGAGACCTGCTCTGCTCATTGTATCAGCCTGTGAAGCTACGGCACAGAGGGACACATGTTATAAATAATCAAAAATGTTGATTTTAGTAGGAAGGAGCCCATGGATATCAAATATAATATCACCACAATCACGGTGCATGGATCTATGAGTAAGTGCCCCTGGTTTATCATTATGGATTTTCATGGTTGATTTCCTTTAATGTTAACTGATATAAATCAACATTTTATCATTTTCAATACATGACACTTCTGATACTGACCTGAAAAATGTACAGGATTCCTGATAAATGCTCAGAAGGCTGAGGAGCCTCTGGATTCAGCCCGAGGAGGCCACATCCCTAACCCGCTATAGATATCCTTGGATACTGGACAAGATTATAAATTTGATTTATGGGGATCTGAGGGAAACAATTCTTTGGTAAAAGAAGAGGATCACATAGCTACCAGGGCTCTATAGGGACCTGCCACTAGCTGTATGTATGAAAAATGTGGTGACAGGTTCCCTTTAAGCCCTTAAAGGACATATTATATAGTACAGGTGTGATGTAGCATGGTGACACTTGCCAATCTCCAATGTTGCAGCAGGAACCCTTCAATGTGATGTGAATACTGAATAAAGATCCCGAATTTAGGACATGGAGGGGAGACAGACTATATTGTCTTAAAATTAATGCCCACTTATGGACTTAAAAGTAATGTGTTAAGTCAGTACCTATAAATGATGACTACTTCTTATTTAGTGTCCTCCATTGCTGTTTGGGTATTTTAGTATCTTGGCTCTGAGCTGTGACTACAGATTAGCTACAGTGCCTGCTGGGGATCTGTGGTTGTCTTAGACACACCTCCTGCCTCATGATTGGTTCAAGTTTCTTCCTTCAGTTCTACATCCTTTTCTGAAACATAATTCCATGTCAAACTCACCAGGGACAGTAATACAGGCAGTCACCGGGTTACATACAAGATGGGGCATGTAGGTTTGTTCTTAAGTTGAATTTGTATGTAAGTCGGAACTGTATATTTTATAACTGTAACCCCAGCCAAATTTTTTTTTGCTTTTTGTGACAATAGGATTTTAAAATGTTGGATTGTCATAAAACCAGGATTAACAATAAATCTTAACTACAGACACATTTGATAACTGTTATAGCTGTTTATTGCAACCTAGGGCTAAAGTACAGTAAGTTATTAATATCCAGATGTCCCTTTGTAACTAGGGGTTGTCTGTAAGTCAGGTGTAATTGTACACATGTACACAAGAGCCGTTTGAGGACCTTGGAAGGTCCTTCATCTGTCCTGAAACCACTGTTTGAAAGCAGACAGAAGGGGCTCATCCTCTATTCCCCAAGAAGCTTCAATCTAGTACAATATGTAGGAAGTGATTCCATAATTGTAGGGATGATAATACTCACACAGCCCATGGCAGGCTCAATCCACCTCCGTATGGATGTGCTACTTTTAACATAAGGCATAAAGTACTGGGTTTTCCTAAGTAGAACAACCCTTTCAGCAGTTTCCTTTAATCAGGCATCAAAAGGCTACAAATTATCAGATATTTTAGATTTTTGCAGAATGACATCAAATGTATCTTAGCTTGATGCTTTACATCTATTATATCACATCTTATACAACATTCTAAGGGATGGAATCAATCAAAAAATAGATAAAAAGTGAAAGGAGATGAGAGCGCGACACCCGGGGTATAGGGTGACACCAGCTTTTACATTATTTAATTAATCATTGCGGGAAGACGTGAAAGGAGAGCGCCAGGATAATACCAATTACTGGAGAAGCCTTCGGAGGAGCAGAATCGGTTTCCTTTGTCTTTAACCCTCATTGTGGAGAGAAGGGAGGTTTTGTTATACGTCTGAGAGCCACTTGGATCACTTTCACCTGTTAAGGAGCATTCAGGCAAAGACTTTGTATAGGATTCACAGCTGGAAACCTGCATCCGGGAAGTCATGTCACTGCGTCTACAGACACTTGTTTACCCCCTGCATTTTCTTTCTTAGTGACTTGGCTTATGTGGAGTTGTCTTAAGTGCACAATGTAAAGGGGATGTGTCACCAGACAATGAGACAGGCCTCTCACATCACAGTATATAGAATACAGTATTCTTTATCAGGCTTGACCTACCACTTACTACCCCCTCCAGAAGGAGATGGAGATCTCAAGTCTCCCACAGCAAGACCAGCACTTGTATGATGGGTGGTAATGGGTGGTGCCAAATGGTGGACCCCCCTATTCTGTACCTATTTCCTATAATAAGCCAGTGGGGTCAAAGCGGAGACAAGAGGATGTCAATGAGGGAAAGTTGGTAGAACCAAATAGAAAAAACATTGTACGGTCAGTTCTATCTATAGGGAGCAATGTATGAAAAGAAAGAACTACCGGTATGTACCCTATTTACAATCTGCCCGGCTCCCCCTGCTCTATAACATGCTGCCTGCAGGTAAGCCACTGGGGGTCATTTACTAAGCGCCCGATTCGCGTTTTCCCGACGTGTTACCCCAATATTTTCGATTTGCGCCGATTTTCCATGAATTGCCCCAGGATTTTGGCGCACGCGATCGCATTGTGGCGCATCGGCGCTGGCATGCACGCAACGGAAATCGGTTGGGCGTGGCCGAACGAAAAATCCGATGGATACGGAAAAAAACACGGTATTAAAAAAAATATGCAGGACGCAGAGACACCTGGTGGACGTCGGAGGAACTACCTTAGTGAATCCTGGCCGGACCCAAATCCACCGCAGAGAACGCTGGATCGTGAATGGAGCGGGTAAGTAAATCTGCCCCACTATGTACAATCTGCTTAGCTCCTCCTGCTCCATAACACGCTGCCTGCAGATATGACACTATGTACAATCGGCTGAGCTCCCTCTGCTCTACAACATGATATTTGCAGAAAAGACATTGGGGCAGATTTACTTACCCGGTCCGTTCGCGATCCAGCGGCGCGTTCTCTGCGCTGGATTCGGGTCCGGCCGGGATTCACTAAGGTAGTTCCTCCGCCGTCCACCAGGTGGTGCTGCTGCGCTGAAGTTCCCCGGAGGCGCGCTGGAATGCCCTGAAATTCACCGGCCTATACCTGGTGAAGGTAAGTGTAATTTTCGCGACACAATTTTTTTCTTAAATGCGGCGTTTTTTCCGAATCCGTCTGGTTTTCGTTCGGTCACGCCCCCGATTTCCGTCGCATGCATGCCAGCGCCGATGCGCCACAATCCGATCACGTGCGCCAAAATCCCGGGGCAATTCAGGTATAATCGGCGCAAATCGGAAATATTCGGGTAACACGTCGGGAAAACTCGAATCGGGCCCTTAGTAAATAACCCCCATTCTGTACAATCTGATCAGCACCTCCTGCTCTATAACATGCTGCCTCAGCACTATGTACAATCTCCTTAGCTCCTCCTGCTCTATAACATGCTACCTCCAGATAGGACACTATGTACAATCTCCTTAGCTCCTCCTGCTCTATAACATGATGTCTGCAGAAAAGACATTCGTACAATCTGATCAGCTCCTCCTACGTTATACAGTAGCATGTTGTTTGCATCTCAGATACCACAATCAACCTGACTGGTATCTTTTAAACCCAAGTAATGCAGAACCGTGCCAGATTAGGAGTTAATGTGCTGGAGTAACATCTTCTGGCTCTCCCCCAAAGCAAACAAACACATAATCTTAACTATGTTGGAGTTAACCAACATGCAGCATAAATCTTGATATTGTCCTTCTGAAGGAGGGCAGGACTTGAAATCTAAGCCTGTAACTATAATACAGATAAAGATAAAGTTTGGACTATAACATCATTTCATTTTCCTAAAACATTTAACAGCACTAATATATAACAGATAAAAAGATGAAACAGACCATAAACTGGGGAAAAAAATGTAGCTTTTGAAGGCAGCCGCCAGCTCTTTGTAAACCCAGGTCTGATGAGTCACAATTACATCACATCTTTACAGGGGCGATTTACACAAGTCATAAATCTGGATTAATGGCTCACAATGACACACTCTTTACTTGGGGTTATTGTCAAGCAATAGAATATACCACTTTGCTGTAAAGGTCAGAGATTTTGGGTAAAGAACATAACCTGTGTATAAATGGATGATGATGTCTACGCAGTTATCCAGCATTAGATGTACCCTGTTCAAGAACGACTCTACATATTGGGCTTACACAAATCTGCCACTTCCGAGCTTCTTAAAGGGAAACCAAAACGGTCTCTTTGAATACCAATCTGAGGCGATTTGTTTTTCTAGTGTAACCCTGTACCCACCTTGCTCCAACACTATCATCTGTATGTACTCGACCTCTAATAATCTGACCAAAATCTCCCTGCAACTTTGTGCATCCTTAGACTTCACAACCGTTCTAACTCTAAATGCATAGTGACCCCCGGCTTCACCTCAGATCTGGTTGATCTTATACATCATTATGTACAGAGATCCGCAGTATTTAGACTTTCATAGTTTCATAATAGAGAAGTCTGGAAAATAGACACAAGTCACACCTAGAAATCCTAACGCTGTTGATCCATAAGCAGTGCAAAAAAACATACAAGACTGATGCCATATTTGCCCAAGTTAGGGAAAATTCTTGACCCCTTCTATGGCAATCAGACTTACTCCCTGGATCAGCATCAAACTAAGGCTACATTCAGATGACCGTTGGGGGACGTATATATGGCCACCATATATATACATCCCCCATAATGCCTGGTAGTAAATGGTTGAATGTCCTCAATATATCACCTAAATTATCTACTACTGAGGCACTGTACCTTAATTACAGCTGTAATGAGTCAACTTCTGAAGAGAAGAGTCACTCCTGTTCTCAGAACTGCCAGTAAACCCCGCCTCCTTTTGACTGACAGTTCAGTGATCAAATCTTGACCTGAGCAGACAGAAAGTCCTTACAGAATGCTGTCCTCACTGTATTGTCCCACTGCTGTGAGTGGGAAAATGCAGACCACCATTTCATGCACCCCGCCAGGGTGGGAGGGGAAAAGCAATGGTTCGGCAGGGCCAACATAGACAAAGGGGAAAAAAATTGGGGGAAAGATTTTATTAGATTTTACAGTGAATCCCTGCCTGCACTTTTTAAACAAAGGGGGAGGGGGTGTGTGTAAAGGCTTAGTGGTGCCTGTTGTTGATGACAGTTACCTTTAAAGGCAATCATAATCCATCAGGATAAGGCAGGGAATTGTCCCTCAAAATCCAGCACTGTGACTGTGGTAATCTTCTTATTTGTGATCCGTGGTCTCCTTCCATATAAAAATCAACTTTAAAATTATGCAAATGAGTATGTGTCTTTTACGACTGTTACACTGTCTTAACCCCTGCTCTCCTGCTTCCCTCAGTACTTCCTGCTGAAATCCTAGTCTGCAAAAGCAGGTTTTGGGGGGGTAAGACAGTGTAAACAGCCTGTAAATGGACCATTGCATTATTTTAAAAAGAATAATAAATATAAGAAGATAACTACGGTGTCCCTGGTTTATCATGATGGGTAGATTTCCTTAAGATCTCCCACTCAGGTATATGCTGTAATGTTCACTGCTCCCATGGGGCTCCTTTAACAAAAAAATACCATATTTGATATTTAAAGCCAACATATGCCGTCAATCCGGATGACATATCTCATTTAGATCATGTGTCCAGCATGGAGAAGTTACGGGGGAGACCTTAATGACTGAATGTCTACCCAGCCTAGGGCCTGCCTTTTACACTCCATTCTTCCTATTGGTACTTAATACACATATCCTTGGGGCAGAGCTGGAGGAGCGACACTAATCAGCAGTCAGGACTGTTAATGTGAAAGTGGCCTCTGTCATTACTGCAGAGCTCATCGCACTGACATGAGGCATGTCCGGCACTTCAGAGATTGCGCTTGGGAATGCTTTCTTCAATCAGCCCCGGCTGCAGCTGAATGTACACCAGGGAATACGCTGTCTGCACAGGGCTCTGAAAGAAATCACAAGCCGACGCTATATATCTTGTAACAGGCGTCTTTTATGTTTCCAGCTTGCCTGCTTCCAATCATTGCTCCCTGTCCTTAATCATATTTCACATCCAAGTGCCGTCATCTGCTTCTAATCTTCACGTTACAATGCCAAAGTAGCGGTTAGCTCCCAAAATTCAAATAATCACGAACGACAAATCTAGCCTCTGCATACGATTTTGACCACCGAAATAGAGTGAAGAAAATACCGACCGAGGAAAAAAAATAAAAAAAAAGGGAAGAACATAATGGAATCAAAGACAAAACGAGAAACTTTCAAACTCGCCTCCTTCCTCCAGTCATTCAACCTGTTCCCTATAGGTGGCACGATAAAGACTCTCCTGAAGAGCATTCCGTCCAGAAAAGGAAAAACATGATAACAAATACCCTTGGATTAGAATAAAGAAATCTACACAACTTTCTCGGGCCGTCTTTCTGGACCCGCTCCCCGCCCCTCCTCCCCACCCCCTACACACAAACGCCCCCCCAACTATCATTAGACCACCTATTCCACCTTTCTCAATCCAACGAGAACAGAACAAGACCGGGCGGGGAGAAGACTTCCCAGCCCCGATATCAGTTACATTCCTCCGCTACTCGAAAACGCGCTCCGTCCGCTGGAGGTTTCAGGGCTAACACACGATTTCCATATGGTACATCAAACAAAAACATCCCTATTCTCAATGCCAAAATGCCACCGTAAGCCATCCATAGGCAAGTAATGTTCTCTAACAACGGTACCCCATCCTCTGGATATTACCCAAAACTAGAATAAAGGACTCATCTGTACTTTTTATTTATGATGTCGCCCTTAATATTCAGAACAAGCATTGGTGTTATCATCTAAAAGTAACAGAAGGGGTCAGCCTAATTCTTGGATTAGTCACCGCTCCCCAAATAAACCCCCGAAGAGTGCTTTCAAGGGGACAACTTAAATAGTTTTTTAGATGCCATAGATTTTCAATCAATCGCATCTTTATTAGCCAAATATCCACCCCTGATATTCATAGTAGTGCCACCTTCTATAGAGGTCCTCTCCAACCTCGGTTTTTACAAACGCGGTACTGAAGAAGGGTGGGAAAGGAGTGCTTGTTTGACTACTTTTGTCAACTGGCCTTCCACGAGGATTACCCCATGCCGGTATTAATTACAAATATATTTTCTCGAAACAGCTCTTCCGCCGGAGGGGAACAAAAGTCTGTAACAGCGGCAAGAAAAAAAGAGATTGGGGAAAAGAGGGAGGGAAAAAACAGAAAGGCAGAAAAGTAAAAACTAACAAACTGGATGTTAATCATTAAAGTTCCACCACAAAGTCCGGCTCATGGCGAAAGTGAGCGGAATCCTTCGTCAACGAACTCTCCAGGGGGCCCAGGTCTTCTAATGGGCCCCCAAGATCCAGTACAAGATAAACCTCTTGGGGCAATCACTTAACATCAAGTTTGTTTTGTGCCGTATGATTCACGAATAATATATGCAGTAATTGTTATAGATTTGTTATGGAGGGTGGGCCCTCAAGATGGCACCTCTGTCTGAACCATTACATATCTACAGTGTGGCTGGGGCTTCCCACTACATGGACTTAAGTATCTTAGCCTTCAATACAATGTATAAAACATTTCCTAATTTTGAAATTTCTTCAATTCAGGAAAGTAATCTATTTACTTTAATTTATTTCCCATTGATTTCAATGGGAATCGTGCTGCAGTTCACGATACTAAACCAAAACAGACAAATAAGTAACATATGCCAACTTAAGAAACCAGAACAATTTCTTACCCCTTCATAAAACTTAAGCTTTAATAATGTAAGAAATAGAAAATCTTGGGTAGTAGTTGTTACGTCTAGATGCATATGCTCTACTCTCAAGTTCTCTCTCTCGATTTCCCTTCTTCTCATGTTTTTTACAAATAACTATTTAACACAAGACTCCTAGATATACTTCTCACTATAAAACCCCTCTTGCAAAAGCCCAGGAGTGTCAGTATTTACCAGTTTACGGAGGGACCCCCTGGAAGAGACATCTCTTAATCTGGGCCATAAAAGTGGACCTCTTTTCTGGAGGCCCCTGACTCGGTGGTGACATAATGCTAAACAACAAAGGACGTTCTGTGTAGCTGAAAGTATCCGGCGTACTCTTAGAAAACATGTCTTGACACATGATAAATTCCCAACAAGTGTTCTTGAAGTAAAATGACATAATAATCATCTACATCTGTTTCACTTCTCACGCCACTACCCACCCAATGACATACAGAATCCACTCTCTTCAAAATACTTACAATTTCTTCGTTTATGCCCAAAAAAAAATGTATAAAGAAGACATACGAGTAAACACTCTAGGCCCATATTGGTCGTATCCTAGAGGGTCAACATACAACCAGGACGGCACGAGCAAAGGTGAGGGGTTTTCCTACCAAATGAGTGAAGCATCATAGATTTGCGTCACAAAAACTTCACCATGTCTCAAAAGATGGTTTCTGTCTAAAAAAACGATGTTGCTCCAATTGTCATGAAATTGAAATAACCCACTCTAGTCCTATAAAAACAGATATTTTTCATGAAAACCTCTTATCTCGTTTCATCATATAATTTTTCATTAATTCTTTCATTTTCCTTCACCAACCCTTGCCTTCCTAACTAAGCTCCAGAATGAATGTCCTCAGTAGTTAGCCACCCATTTAACCAGATCAATCCATAGTGAAGCAAGAAGGATTCGATTCCCTTGTGTCAGAGTGCTTCCATGAGCATGAGGAGAGCGGTTCTTTAAACATAAGGCGGAGGAGCTCGAGATGATGTACACCGGAGCCTCGGATCATTTGAATATTTTTACAAAGCCTTTTTTTAAAAGATGTGGCTGTTTCTGTTGATGCCAAATGAGGTCACCCTTTTTAGTTCCCTCGTTCCCTCTAGTTCCATTGTAGATTGTACTTCATTATATTCTCACCAGTATAGATTATAATTTGAGACATTAATCATTCCACCTTAGATTAGCTGTTACCTGAGACTTCTAAGACTTAATTCACAATTCTTAGTGTGGAAATCGACACATTACTGCAAAATTCCAAACCAAAGGGAAAATAACTTACTAAGACACTAAAACCGCTAACTAGAAGGCGTGAACCATTTCATCTAAACAATATTGTGAACATAACGCTTATACAGAGTAGAACTTTATGGGGGGGGGGACTTCATACATTTAGTTCATATATATTACTAATGGGCAGAAGACTGCTGTTATCATCTTCAGATATTTCCTAGCCTCCACTTCAAGCCAGCACTTCATGATAATGCCACATTCAGCTTTTAGGGAGAAATATTTCTGAAGAAAATAGGTTAAAGTTACAACCTTCTAAAAAATAGAGGCAGTATATTTGCGAATGAAAACAACAGCCACCTTATAAGAAAGGCCCACCTCGTTCTGCTCTCTACATAATTCCATATAGTGCCGAAGGACATGTTATTTCAAACACTCTAAACACTATATTCTTAACCACTTTCCTCTCCGGAACTTTAAGTACTTCCAGTAAATGTTTTATGTATTACAATTTTTTTTTGAAATACTTTAAACTATGGTTCGCCCTTTATACTGGTGGGTTAAGATTGTGGACACATTAAAGTATTCAACCAGTGCTCTTACTTTGGTGATTGTCCTTTACAGGGGGGTTACTACGCGGTTTAAAATTTCTTTCTGGCCGGTCTGGGGAGGATAGTTGATAACATAACAAACATGTACTTACCAGGGTGGGCCCGGGTCCACTTGCTCACCTACTATGCCGTATTGTCCCTCGCCCCGCGGACCATAAATATAAAGCGGACCGTCGAAGTCGCGTGGCCCCTGTAAAACAAACAGGTCACGAAGCCGCGTCACTTCCTCGATGTGGACGGCATCCTCCCATCCGTCCCCTAATCTCTAGCGTTGTAAGCGGCTTGGGAGATGGTGGCATAGGGCCAGCTTCCGGCCGGCCGTAACTCCCTGTGCGCCCTTGTACTGAAACCGGCGCCCGTAGAAGAACGGGCCTCGGCGCGGACATCGCAGCACCGGAGGAGGTAAAGTAATGTTTATTGTGTTTAAATAGCCCCCCCAGCCCGGCCAGAAGAACATTTTTAACCCGGATAACCCCTTTAAGGAACAATCACCAAAGTAAGCCTGGTTGAATACTTTAATTGTCCACATCTTCCCCACCATTATTAAAGGGACATATTTAAAGATATTTCACAAAAAAAAAGTGTCATTCATAAAACATTTACGGGAAGTACTGTAAAGTTCCGGAGGAATGGAATATCTCATTTAAGAGCGGTTTGAAAAATGCTGCGTCGGCACTCTTGTAGACAATAGAGCGGGCTTCTTAGACAAAGGTGCTGTGTTTCACTTCGCAAATATATTCTCTATTTTTCTAGGAAGTGTTCGTAACTTACCTATTTTCTTCAGGAAATATTTCTCCCTAAAAGCTGATGTGCATTATCAGAAGTGCTTGGCTTGTAAGTGGAGGCTATGTAAATATCTTGAATATGAATAACAGCAGTCGGTCTGCCATTATTATAATTATATAATAACTGAATGCCAAGGTCCCCCCCCTATGAAAGTTTCTCTCTGTATAAGCTTGATTTATACAATCTTGTTTAATGAAAATGTTTCACGCCTTCTAGTGCGGTTTGAGTGTCCTTAGTAGTTATTTTCCCCTTTGGTTTGGGAATGTATTTGCCGTAAGTGTCGATTTCCACACTAAGAATTGTAGAATTAGCTTAGAAGTCTCAGGTCAACAGCTATCCTAAGGTGGAATTGATTACTGTCTCAAATTATAATCTACTTGTGGAAATATCAGAAGACTCTACAATGGAACTAGAGGGAACTAGAGGAACGAAAGGGGTGACCTCACTTTTGGCATCACCATAAACAGCCACATGTCTTTTAAAAAAAGGCCTTTTTCACAAATATCAAATATCCGAGGCTCCGTTTACTCACTCGAAGCTCTCCGCCTAGCTCCTCCTGCTCTATAACATGCTACCTCCAGATAGGACACTATGTACAATCTCCTTAGCTCCTCCTGCTCTATAACTATGTTCTTCTCTAAAAGACATTCTGTACAATCTGATCAGCTCCTCCTACGTTATACAGTAGCATGTTGTTTGCATCTCAGATACCACAATCAACCTGACTGGTATCTTTTAAACCCAAGTAAATGCAGAACCGTATCCAGATTAGGAGTTAATGTGGCTGGAGTAATATCTTCTGGCTCTCCACCAAAGCAAACAAACTACATAATCTTAACTATGTTGGAGTTAACAACATGCAGCATAAATCTTGATATATGTCCTTCTAAAGGAGGCAGGACTTGAAATCTAAGCCTGTAACTATAATACAGATGAAAGATGAAAGTAATTGGACTATAACATCATTTATTTTCCTAAAAAATTTAACAGCACTAAATATATAATAACAGATAAAAAGATGAAACAGACCATAAACTGGAAAAAAAAAATGTAGCTTTTGAAGGCAGCCGCCAGCTCTTTGTAAACCCAGGTCTGATGAGTCACAATTACATCACATCTTTACAGGGCGATTTACACAAGTCATAAATCTGGAAGTAATGGCTCACAATGACACACTCTTTACTTGGGGTTATTGTCAAGCAATAGAATTATACCACTTTGCTGTAAAGGTCAGAGATTTTGGGTAAAGAACATAACGCTGTGTATAAATGGATGATGATGTCATACGCAGTTATCCAGCATGAGATGTAACCTGTTCAAGAACTGACTCTACATATTGGCTTACACAAATCTGCCACTTCCGAGCTTCTTAAAGGGAAAACCAAAACGGTCTCTTTGATACCAATCTGAGGCAGGATTTGTTTTCTAGTGTAACCCTGTACCCACCTTGATCTCCAACCAACTATCATCTGTAATGTACTCGACCTCTATATAATCTGACCATAAAATCTCCCTGCAACTTTGTGCAATCCTTAGACTTCACACCTTCTAACTCTAAATGCATAGTGACCCAAAAGCTTTACATCAGATCTGGTTGATCATTATTACATCATTAATGACAGAGATGCCGCAGTAATTTAGACTTTCATAGTTTCATAATAGAGAAGTCTGGAAATAAGACACAAGTCACACCTAGAAATCCTACGCTGTTGATCCATAAGCAGGCAAAAAAACATACAAGACTGATGCCAATTTGCCCAAGTTAGGGAAAAATTCCTGACCCCTCTATGGCAATCAGACTTTTATTAGATTTTACAGTGAATCCCTGCACTGCACTTTTTAACAAAGTGGGGAGGGGGTGTGTGTAAGGCTTAGTGTGCCTGTTTGTGATGACAGGTTACCTTTAAAGGCAATCATAATCCATCAGGATAAGGCAGGGAATTGTCCTCAAAGATCCAGGCACTGTGACTGTGGTAAACTTCTTATATTTGTTATCCGTGGTCTCCTTCCATATAAAAGTCAACTTTAAAATTATGCAAATGAGTATGTGGCTTTACAGACTGTTACACTGTCTTACCCTGCTCTCCTGCTTCCTCAGTACTTCCTGCTGAAATCCTAGTGCTGCAAAAGCAGGTTTTGGGGGAGGGTAAGACCGTGTAACAGCCTGTAATGGACCATTAGCATTATTTTAAAAGAATAATAAATATAAGAAGATAACTACGGTGTCCCTGGTTTATCATGATGGTAGATTTCCTGTAAGTCTCCCACTCAGTTATGCTGTATGTCACTGCTCCCATGGGGCTCCTTTAACAAAAAAATATCCATATTTGATGATTTAAAGCCAACAATATGCCTCAATCCAGGATGACATATCTCATTTAGATCATGTGTCCAGCATGGAGAAGTTACGGGGGAGACCTTAATGACTGACAATGTCTAACCAGCCTAGGGCCTGCCTTTTACTACTCCATTCTTCCTATTGGTACTTAATACACATATCCTTGGGGCAGAGCTGGAGGAGCGACACATAAGTCAGCAGTCAGGACGTGTTAATGTGAAAGTGGCCTCTGTCATTACTGCAGAGCTCATCGCACTGACATGAGGCATGTCCGGCACTTCAGATTGCTCTTGGAAATGCTTTCTTCATCAGCCCCGGCTGCAGCTGAATGTACACAGGGAATACGCTGTCTGCACAGGGCTCTGAGAAGAAATCACAAGCCGACGCTATATATCTTGTATACAGGGCGTCTTTTATGTTTCCAGCTTTGCCTGCTTCCAATCATGTGCATCTGTCCTTAATAATATTTCCATCCAAGTGCCGTCATCTGCTTCTAATCTTCACTTACAAGGAGCGGGATACAATAAAATAAAAGTACACAGTGAAAATATGCAACGAGATACCACAGCCAAAAGTACTAAAAGGAAAAGTGCAGGAGCAGAGAATACGGCCTAGAATTATCATTTGGTCTAATTTTAGGGAAGTTTTAGGAGAACAGAGTCCACACTATCTACCACAGATGACTTTAAGGTAGTACAACACAATATAGTAGCCTACGGAGATAAGTTGAGCTCTTTAATTGGAATCCTAGTTATAATCCCCGTAACCATCCATAAGGCAAGTAAATGGTTCTCTACACGTAAAGCCATTCCTCCGGGATATGACCCAAAACTAGAATAAAGACTCATCTGTACTTTTTATGATGTCCACTTAATATTCAGAACACATTTGTTATCTAAAAGTAAAAGGGGTAACCTAATTCTTGATAGTAAATCCACAAATACACAAAGGGGTCAAGGAAACTGAAATATTGGGAGATGCCAGAGAAGGTTTCATCATCTCTATACCAGACCATGAGCTGGATGACAACTGGGTCATCTCAAAACTGTGTTCCCCTGTTGGATCTTGGTTAATTCAAATGAAACCTGAATTTTCAGGTTTGAGATGCGTTCAGGGTCGGACAAGCTCTCAAGAATATCAAAGAACTCTCCAGGGGGCCCAGGCTTCTAATGGGCCCCCAAGATCCAGTACTAGATAAAACTCTTGGGGCAATCACTTAACATCAAGTTTGTTTTGTGCCGTATGATTCATGAATAATATGCAGTAATTGTATAGATTGTATAGATGGAGGGTGGGCCCTCAAGATTGCCACCTCTGCTGAACCACGTTACTATCTACAGTGTGCTGGGGCTTCCCACTACATGGACTTAAGTAATTTTTATGCTTCAATACAACGTATAAAAACATTTCCTAATTTTGAAACTTTCTTCAATTCAGGAAAAGTATCTATTTACTTTAATTTTATTTCCCATTGATTTCAATGGGAATCTGTGCCGCAGTTCACGACTAAACCAAAAACAGACAAATAAGTAACATTTGCCAACTTAAAAACCGAACAATTTCTACCCCTGTCATAAAACTTAAGCTTTAATAAATGTAAGAAATAGAAAATCTTGGGTAGTAGTTGTTATTTTCATATGCTCTACATCTCAAGTTTCTCTCGATTTCCCTTCTTCTCATGTTTTTTTACAAATAACTATTTATACACAAGACTCCTAGAATACTTCTCACTTATAAAACCCCTCTGTAAAAGTCCAAGGAGTGTCAGTAATTTACCAGTTACAGGAGGGACCCCCTGGAAGACATCTCTTACTGGGCCAATAAAAGTGAGACCTCTTTTCTGGAGGCCCCTGACTCGGTGGTGACATAACTCTAAACAACAAAGGCCGTTCTGTGTAGCTGAAAGTATCCGGCGTACTCTTAGAAAACATGTCTTTGACACATGATAAATTCCAACAAGTGTCTCTTGAAGTAAAATGACATAATAATCATCTACATCTGTTTCACTTCTACGCCACTCACCCACCCAATGACGTACAGAATCCACTCTCTTCAAAATACTTACAATTTCTTCTGTTTTGCCAAAAAAAAAAATGTATAAAGAAGACATACGAGTAAACACTCTAGGCCCATATGTGGTCGTATCCTAGAGGGTCAACATACAACCAGGACAGGCACGAGCAAAGGTGAGGGGTTTCTCTTACAAATGAGTGAAGCATCATAGATTTGCGTCACAGAAACTTCACCAAATGTCTCAAAAGATAGGTTTCTGTCTAAAAAAACGATGTTGCTCCAATTGTCATGGAAATTGAAATATAACCCACTCTAGTCCTATAAAACAGATTTTTCATGAAAACCTCTTATCTCGTTTCATTAATTTTTCATTAATTCTTTCATTTTTCCTTCACCAACCCTTCCTTACCTAAGCTCCAGAATGAATGTCCTCAGTAGTTAGCCACCATTTGACCAGATCATCCATAGTGAAGCAGAAAGGATTCGGATTCCCTTTGGGATTCCAGGCTGCCATGAGCATGGAGGGAGCGGCTTATATTAGAAGGCGGAGGAGCTCGAGTGATGTAAACCGGAGCCTCCGGATCATTTGAATATTTTTACAAAGCCTTTTTTTTAAAAGAATGTGGCTGTTTCTGTTGATGCCAAAAGTGAGGCCACCCCTCTAGTTCCCTCTAGTTCCCTCTAGTTCCATTGTAGAGTCTTCTGATATTCTCACCAGTAGATTATAATTTGAGACATTAATCAATTCCACCTTAGATTAGCTGTTGACCTGAGACTTCTAAGACTTAATTCTACAATTGTTAGTGTGGAAATCGACACATTACTGCAAAATTCCAAACCAAAGGGAAAATAAACTTACTAAGACACTAAAACCGCTAACTAGAAGGCGTGAAACATTTTCATCTAAACAATATTGTAACATAAAGCTTATACAGAGAGTAGAACTTTATAGGGGGGGGGGGGACACATTGCATACAGTTATTCAGATATATATACTAATGGCAGAAGACTGCTGTTAGTCATCTTCAGATATTTCCTAGCCTCCACTTACAAGCCAGCACTTCATGATAATGCACATTCAGCTTTTAGGGAGAAATATTTCTGAAGAAAATAGGTTAAGTTACGAACACTTCCTAGAAAAATAGAGCAGATATTTGCGAATGAAAACACAGCACCTTATAAGAAGCCCGCTCTCTGCTCCTACAAGAAGTGCCGACGCAGCACTTAAAATGAGATTATTCCACTTTCCTCCGGAACTTTAAGTATTTCCAGTAAATGTTTTATGAATTACAATTTTTTTTTGTGAAATATCTTTAAATATGTCCCTTTAATACTGGTGGGTAAGATGTGGACATTAAAGTATTCAACCAGGACTTACTTCTGGTGATTGTCCTTAAAGGGGTTATCCGGGTTTAAAAATTTCTTCTGGCCGGGCTGGGGAGGGCTATTTAAACACAATAAACATCTACTTACCTCCTCCGGCGCTGCCAATGTCCCGCGCCGTGGCCGGTCTTCTCCGTGCGCCGGTTTCAGTACAAGGTCGCACAGGGAGCTTCCGGCTGGCCGGAAGCTCCCATGCGCACCATCTCCCAGCGCTTACAACGCTGAGAGATAGGGACGGATGGGAGGAGCCGTCCACATCGCGGACCAGAAGCTCCCTGTGCGCGGCTTCCGTGCCCCTGTTTGTTTACAGGGGCACGGATCGAAGTGACCGCGGCGCGGGACATCGGCAGCACCGGAGGAGATAAGTCCATGTTTGTTATGTTTAACTATCCCTCCTCAGCTCGGCCATAAAAAGATTTTTAAACCCGGATAACCCTTTTAAGATGCCACACAATGTAAGCAAAGGTTATAAACCAATGCTTATACAGGCAGTCACCGGGTTACGTACAAGATAAGTTCTTTAGGTTTGTTCTTAAGTTGAATTTATGTGTAAGTCGGAACTTGTATATTTTGTAATTGTAACTCAAGGCATTTTTTTTTGTCCCTATGACAATTGGATTTTAAATTATTTTTGCTGTCATGGTAACAAGGATCATCAATAAAGCTTCATTACAGACACCTTACAGCTGATCATTGCAGTCAGGGAGTAAGGAAAAGCATCCAAAGAGCTTCATCAGAGGTCACAATGGAAACAATTGGCCATGGTCTGCAAGTCGGGTGTCCTTAAGTCGGAGACCTCCTGTATTCTAAATAGTCTCATCCTCAATTTTAGTTGTACGTTTTATGGACTTTATAGCTTTTTATGGCATTTGTTGCATGTGTGAAACTGAAATGAAGCCAGCGGTGGTCCTTACATTTCTGTAGGTCAAGAGATCCCCATCAAATGCTCACAGTATTAAAGTTCTCACACACATAAGCAAAGTAAGATGAACTTGCAGATAATGGAAGGACTAGCTGACTAACTTCTGAATAAAGGGGTGTGATGTCTTATCCCCAACACAAGACTACAGAAGATCAGAGGACTTGGTGGGCATGATGATCTTTCTCTCTAGATCAGTGGTTCTCAACCTTTCTAATGCTGTGGCCCCGCAATACAGTTCCTCATGTTACGGTGACCCCAAACCATGTACAAGAATATTGTATTTGTGCCGAAAAATGGAATAAAATTGTGGCTTTGATGGCTTTAGGCGACCCCTGTGTCTTGGTCGTTCGACCCCCGCCGGGTCACGACCCACAGCTTGAGAGCCGCTGGTCTAGAGGAAAGTGAAGCCTCAAGAGAAGAGCTGGCATGTACATTATTCTAAAAGAGTAATCTCAACTTTTTGCATCCATTAATAGGCACTGTAGCTTAAACTCTTTTGTAGTTGGAACTGTTGGTGTACTGTCTGCTGCTACAAACCCAGGACCACCCATCTGACAGCATAGAACCTAATTAGAATATTGGATGCTGAATACACTCTGATACTATGCTCTCTACTGTCAGATGCGTGGGCCTGGGCTCCACCCATCTGTCAATAGAGATCCAGTAATAATGATATTGATTACTCCAAAGTGGTGGAGGCTCGAGAAGAAATTCCATCTGCACCAGGGTCTGTGGGACAATGTTTTTTTTATGCACAAGGTTGGAATTGCTAAAAGTGGTGAAATGTTCCATTTAATTATAAGCTACTACAATTTGGAACGTTGGGATATACTTGACATTGTTACATCCAGCTCAGAAATCTGCTGCAAAATTCTCCAAAAAAGTGACAAAAACCCCTATATACCTTATATACTCGAGTATAAGCCTAGTTTTTCAGCACAAAAAAATGTGATGAAAACCCAAACTCGGCTTATACTCGAGTAAAAAATATATAGGTTTTACCAGGTTTTTGTGGTAAAATTAGGGGCCTCGGCTTATACTTGGGTCGGCTTATACTCGAGTATATACGGTAGTTGTTTTAAGGAAACTAGGGCTTGCATCTGTTGGAGAAAACGTTCACACAGCTCCACCTATCCTCAACAAATCATTACAAGGCCTTGCTTCACTTTCTAATAATATCATCCAGTAACGGGTAAAGGTTTTTATTAGACTCCCTGAGTCACTCCGAGCTCTTTTACAGCAGCAACATTAGTAACAGATGACAATGATTTTACGTTTTGCCTTTATGCATCACTTATTAGCAGGGGATTGATGTACGGCACAGGCAGATAGATAAATCTTACAGAATTTTATTTGCCATTACAGAAAAGTACACATTGCCGCTGCGCTTTTAGCGGTATACTAATATCTCATTACTGTACGCTTCACGCTGAAAACTTCTTGGAACCTCGTTTTTAAAGTGACGTCATCACCAAACTTTTATTTTATTTTTTTTGGAAAAGCAAAGGTCAATATTTTATTGCTTAAAAGGGAGAACCACTCACAAGAGTTTTATCAAGACATTTGTTGTATCAAAAATAATAATCCTATTTTATTGGCAGTTAATAAAAAGTTAGAGTTTTCTGAAAGACCTTTTTAGTTGAGTAATATGACTGGAATGACATTGCGAATGCTTTTTCCAATGTACTATCGGCATATGAATATGCTTACTTGTGCATGTTCAAGGTATGTCAAAATAAATAAAAATACACTTATGTATATATAAAAAGCTAGTTTTTCTATTGTTCACAAATAGAATCCCTTTTAATTTTAAAGCGGTATTCCAAAAAAAAAATTCTATAGGTTTTTATCAAATTTTTTTTTATACTTATATTAACACATGAGCATACTAATCTGGCATCAATTACAAATATGAGAGACATAGCAGAGACAGTAGAGTATGTCAGTATGGTACCATAGAATAGTGGAAATCCTATAGGACTCTGATATTTGGGGTCAAGAGTCAGTCTTCGTATAATACATATAAACAGCGGTTTGCAACATTACAATCTTAAGGTCTCCCATAGTGACCCTTGGAACAAAAAGAAAGTTGCAGTAAAGATTTTGGTCTGACACAACTCTATTACCTTAAGTCCTACAAGTTCACAAAGTACATTGTAGGTTAGCAAAGTTGGGGGTAGGACTGGTAGGACCTTTAAATTTGTCTGCCCCCTCTTACAATTGTAGTCATGTACCAAGTGGCATGACAGAAGGTGTACTTCACTCTTTTCTAAACTTGAATATGACATGAATAGGTACTCTGAGGAGTCAAAGCACTTCTATACTCCTTCGTTCTTTAAATAGAAGACTTTCAAGAGTCCATTTCGTAGAGATACATCAGCTAAGATGAAAATAGTTGATGAGATTGGATACATGGGGAACCCACTCCAGTAGAATTGCCCGATGGGTCGTTGCCGACACTAGGTGTCGTGATTTTCTTAAGCCCTTAATACATGGAAATCTTATAGGGCCAATCCATCCATACAACCCCCAAAGAGCATTGAACAACCCATAGTTTATTAGCTGTGTTTTTTTGTGAATCTCTTAATTCATCTGCAAAAGGACTGGATCACCAAGGTATTTAAGTGTTTTTTATTAATCATCAATTCTTCTACTTTAATTATGTACAAAAGGCACAAGTATTTATAAAATTGCTCTCTTGGTTCTCTATGAATTGTTAATGTATTGAGAGCAAAAAGGCAAAAATATGATAAGAAGAATGTGGAAAATCTGCCGTCTGTGTTCCTATTACGTTCCCCGAGGAGGCGAGTTCACAAAAGTGCTGACAATCAATTCATGCAAAATCAACTTCAGCTGCTAATAAAGGTAAATGTTTTCCTGTCTTTCTGCCAAAAATGAATAAAAGGCTAATCAGATAATCAATAGGAACATATCTAATATGGCAGTAGCTGTCATGTCTACATAATGTGGCAATTTATTATATGCAAGTAAGACAGTAAGGGACTGAGCGGCCTAGTGCCACGCAAGGCAAACCCCATATAAAACCAGAAAATGAAATAAGATCATCCACCAGCACTGCCGGCTATATTCCCTACATAAGAAACATTAAAAAAATTTACCCAATCTGACTCTTACACCCTTTCTTACCATTGGGGATATATATTTTGTTGACTACTCTTACTTCAATTATCCCACTTTGTCATCTATGTTCTCCATCTATACCTCCTTCCTTTTACTGTACATTTTCACTTGCACTTTGTATCTCATCTGTTTATGTTGCCATCTTACCGTATTTTTCAGAGATTTTCTCAGAAATACGAACCTTACTTACAGACAACAGCTGCCTTGAACTCTGCACTGGTCTGACACCTGCAGGTCATTCATTCTTATAATCAGGTGCACCTTATAGTCCAGTGCGCCTTATAGTCCGAAAAATACTGTAACTTATTGAAATAAGTTACACTGTTTGCTAGGAACCTTATTGGAAAGTATTTATCTCCTATAGATCTCAAATGCATCAGCTATTTTATCACTAGGTGCTTACTACCACAGCACATGGAGGCACTGGGATACAGAAGTTGCAGGCAGAACACATTATAAAAGAATTATTCAGGAAACCATGAAAAATATGAAAAGGGGAATTTTCGTTGGTCAATCCTCTAAAGAAGTTTTATTAAGGTGATGTAACAAATAAATGAAGAAGCTGCTAAGAACATAAAAAGGTGTCAAAACCAAAAAGAAAGCGTTGCCAAAATCATAAGGAGGTGTTGTAAGACGCTGAGTAGGTGTTCTCAAGACTATATAAAAGGTGTTGTCAAGAGCAAATTATAAAGTTGCCAACAAGTCAAGAAGAGGTAGTCAAGATCTTATGAAGATGTTGTGAAGACTACAAGAAGATGTTGTGAAGACTGTACAATGGTCTTGTCAAGAGCAAATGATAAAATTGCTAAGAAGTCAAGATGGAGTCGAAATCATATGAAGGTGTTGCGAAGACTGTAAGAAGATGTTGTTAAGACTCTAAAAAGGTGTTCTGAAGACTGTATAAAGGTGTTGTCAAGAGAAAATTATAAAGTTGCCAACAATTCAAGAGGAAGCAGTCGAGATCTTATGAAGATGTTGTCAAGACTACAAGGAGGTGTTGTGAAGACTGTAAGAAGGCGTCATGAAGACTGTACAACAGTGTTATTAATACCAATATAAGGTGCTGCCAATACCACAAGAAGGTGTTGATAAGGCTATACTATACTTAACCAAACAAAGAGTAAGATTACATGAAGGTGTTGTGAAGACCACATAAAGATGTTGTCAAGAACAACTTGAAGACAATTTGCTAAGAAGAATTACTCAAGATCAAGTTGTCAAGATGAAGGAGTTGTGGGAACCACGTACGTGTGTTGTGAAGAAGGCATTATGAAGTTGCTTAAAAGACAAGAAGAAGTAGTCAAGATTGGAAGATCACAAAGGGCATTGTCAAGAACACATGATAGTGTTGTCAAGACTCATGCGAGGATAATGGCTAGAAAGCCAGATCAAATTCCCCCTATTGTAGGCCTACAAATCAAATTATAACAAACTAATACCACTTATATGAAGTCATAAAGAGTAAACGTTCTCCTTATCTGGAACTTTGGCCATGATTGTGTCTATTTGTACCTTCACAGATAACTTCCAATGATTCTATAGATATTAGAATTCAGGAGAGTCTCTACATGAGCCTATGGGACCGAGTCGTAGAGTCGTGGTGTCATGCATTATAAATCGGAAAATTCCTTATCTCCTGAAGAGTACTCTCCACTGTCAGAGGGACACATTGTTCTACAGTCATACATATGCCTTTCATGGGGTAATAGTTTAAGCGACCAGGTACCGTCAATTACGGCATATTCTATTTTCATTAATCAGCAGTCTGGAAAATGTTCATTAAATTGCTTATACATAGGAGGCACTTAAGAGCAGTTAATTAACTCATTACATAGCGTTCCAACTGCAATTAGAAAAGACAATACTTCATTGAGTTACTGATCCCTCTAATATAGCAATTTAATTGCCATTTGCCATGGCCCAGAATCCCCACTATGACCTGGAGTATGGCTATCGCTCACAAACAAGACATGTTATTGCTGACAGACGTCATAATCAGCTTCCATAGGCAAAGCAGCTGCCAAAATACTACGGAGACTTCTAAAATACACGTAGCGTCGCCTCTTCTCATCCCCTTGACTTCTAATTATAAATATTTCAGCAGGTTGGTTTTGTGAGTCAATGTTAATTCATACTATGAACTCCAGATTACCTGCAAGGAAAATGACAGCTCCTCGCAAGGCCTTGAACAGTGGATGCCAAAAAACAGGCTGGGAGCTTGAGTAGTGACAAGGACAAATATTGCTTGTGTCTACGAAGACTGAAGTGTATGGCCATATTAAGAAGCCTTGTTAGCAAAGGTTGTAACTACATAACTCATGTATGGACCTGCGCCATGGATTACTACATGCAAATGATCACCACCTTTGCTTTCATTTTCTACAATATCTCAAAGATGTAGGTTAACTGGACTCAAAGATACCCCTTTGAGGGTATCTTTGAGTCCAGTTAACCATCATATAACACACAGTTTTAAACTGTGGTCCTCCTTATCATATTCACCGCCCAGTTCAGTGCCAAAACACCCATTTGTAATCTGAGACACATTGGTTACTAGAGAAGTTAGGAAAGTGCAGCCTGACCAAGGTGGTCCTAAAGTTGGGTGGTGCCCTGTGTATTGTCTTCTATTGACACCAACTACCATTTGATGCTTCTCAAAACAAGCTCTAAAAAATTCTACCTAAAGAAAATAGTAAAAACAAAAAAAGGCACTACAGAGGTTTCATAATATGATAAAGAGGAGACATGCTTGGGGTATTGGAGTCCCAACAGTTATGGCGACTTAAAGCACATCTACCACCAGAATGAAGGATTGTAAACCAAGCACACTGACATACTGGTGTGCGCCCCCTCTGGTAGGATCCGCTCTTCTTTTAGCTTCTTATGCCCTGATTTTTACAAATTATCCTAATGAGCCTGAGGTGCTCCGGGCTCCATAGGTGTTAATAAAGTGTGGAGTCCCTCAAGCTCATTTGCATAATTTAGAGTTTAACGCCCTTTCTCTTAAGAATAAGAGCATAAGGATCTAAAAGAAGAGCAGATCCTGCCAGAGGGAGCACACACCGTCAGTGTGCTTGGTTCACAATCCTTCATCCTGGTGGTAGATGTCCTTTAAGTTGCCATAAGTGTTGGGAAGATGTCCTTGAACAGCATGTGACTGCAGTGGGTGACCCCATTTTTGTTCCTATCTGATCCCTTGACATGACATTCATGTGCTCGGGAAGAAGAAATTAGTTTCTCTCATATACCTATGGTGGAAGTGGAGAATGGGGTATATCGAGGCATTTGCTTTTACACGAAATTCTCATCATCCCCATACAGCTTATATTGTTGGTTGGTCCCACCAAATTTCTTATCCATAGAGAAGATAAACCACTGCCCACTGGAGCAATGCCCAATAAATGGGGCTCTATAGTCCCAGTAACATAGGATCTACTACAGTGTGGTTTGGATTAGGACCAACAGAACATAAGATATCAAATCTTTTCACTTCCCAACCTAAATTTTATGTACAGGATAGATCTTTTAAATTATGATATATGATGACCAAATAGTTGTAAGCTGGAACAATCAATCAAAAGTTTCAGGTTCAGAGTCATGTGTAATACAAAAACATCAGTGGTGGAGATCACTAGCAGCTAAACCACTAAAAATAAAAATCAAGGACATAAATAGAAACAGGGAAAAGCTATAAATAAATTTATAAGGATAAAAAATATTTCAAAAATATTTATGACCCCTCAGTGTTCCGGGGGCCAAGATCCTTGTGAAGGTTATTTTTACAAGCTATTGTAACCTAAAGATAACACTTTGTTGGAGTGAGAAGGAAGTTCCAGCTTTATCACCGGGTGACATGATAGCCTCCTAGCTTAGAAATAAGAACTGTTTTTTCCTGGAAAACAATTCTTGATCCCTTATAGTCGTCTGGATCCCTCTGTGAACTCATAGTAATTCCAACTCATTTTTGCTGCAGGATACTCATGGATTTATAACACTGACTGAAAAATGGGAAAAACATTTTTTTGATTTAAGGAATGTTGTGGTGTCAGGCAGCTGCTGTAAAGGACCTTATTTTTTTTTTTATTTGGCTTTCAGTGAAAGCCAAATAATTTGAAAAAGCAAAAAAAAAATTCTATCACCGCCAACAAAACTCTGAGACTTTCTTTTTGGGTCTCTGGGTAATGTTAGTGAACATGGTAAGGAACTTCTGTATTGGCATATCCACAACAAAAATACTAACCCAAAAACTGTGTGCTTAACCTTATAAAGCTGAGAAATTTTGGATCTACTGGGCAACAGATAGGAATTCGGACCTCAAATGAAGAACTAGGAATTTGGTAATCTTTATTCAGTCGTTGGTCCAGGTGTTGGTCATATTTCTGACAGAACATTGCTTCTGGAACAGGACTCTAAGAATAATAGATATACGTGATGATAGGAGTCATAATCTCTGGTTTATAGCCTTGTACTGAAAATAAGTGGATCCAAACTTCCCATTTGGGTTCGGGTGTGCCCTGGGTTACCCGGATTTATGCAAGAAAGGGGATGAAGGTTTTCCAGCACCAAATCTGTAAAGTGGTCAGATTAAAAACAACAATTCCATAGTTTTTTAAAAGCATAAGAAAAATGCCATGACGCGTTTCACATCTACACAATCCTTAATCGTAGTCCTCAATCTTGAACAATGATTAAGGATCATTTAGACCTGAAACGCGTCATATTTTTTTTTTTCATTTTTTTGTCATGGCATTTTTCTTATGCTATGGAATAACTATGGAATAAATGTTGTTTTTGATCTGGCTACCTTACGGATTTAGCTGAGTGCTGGAAAACCTTCCCCTTCATTGCTACAAACTGACTCTGACTCAGATACTCTGTGCGCTGGCAGCGCGGGACATCATAGAAGGGAGCTGAAAAGAAGTTTTTCCCTCTTTTCCGCTACCTGGATTTATTGCCTGACTGGAGGCCGAACAGCCCCTAGCTACTAGCCATGCCTGTGATTGGCAAAATTAGGGCAAAATGTCTAGCAATACATCCAGGTCACACAGGGCGCACTTGAATGGGAGGTTCGGATCCACTCATCTCTACTAAAGACCCATGATGGTGCAGGGACTCCTTGCATCTTACAAAACTCTAATACCTAGAATGCCATCACCAGAGTAGAGTTGGAACTGAACACTCTCTTGTAAACCCAGCCTAACGTTTGAGTCTGCCTCAGTTTTCATAATGCCTAACTCAAAATACCCCAATGTAATATTTTACGGTTCGGAAATTAGAGAAAGTAAAAGCATTTTTCATATATTTGCCCTATAATTCCTGCTTGTAACATTACACGTAGACCTAGATGCCGATTATAACTTGGGAAGCGCAGGAGGTAATGTGTTTCTACCTGGAAACCATCAATAAACAGGCGAGCTGCTGGGAAGGGATGTGATAATAGCTTTTTTATTGTAATTATGGCCTATGTGCATGGCCACGGCCGCTCCGCTCAGTAACATATGAATATTTAATGTTCACAAACACATGAACAAACTAAGTCTGGTTAATATAGAAATGACTGCAGCGGGAATTTCTGTGTTATAGGGGTTTTCCAAGACTTTGTCAGAAGAGACTATGAATATAAGAGTGGTGGGAGTCTGCTTTTGACTGAAGGGGCCTCATTGAGATGGACTGAAAATAGTGGTGACACCGGGTACTGCAGCTCTCAAGTTTTGGAAAACAATGAAGCAATCATTCCCTTTCAGTCATCAAATTGGTGAAAGTGTCATACTTTCCAATTTACCTAATACTGATCAACTATGTTCAGGGTTGCACCAGCCATGAGGCGAGTTGAGCCTCTCGCCTCAGGTAGCACCACCTGCAGTCAAAGCAGGTCCTAACACTTAAAAATAGTGTCTCTTCACACCCAATGTCAATACAGGATACACTGCATTAAGAAATACTGTACCAGTAAAAAAAACTGATATATTTCTACTGAAAGGGCAGATTGGGGGGCCATTCTATAACTTTAGGTTCAGTCTAAAAAAAATTCATCACCTATGGAAAGAATAAGTCATCTATATCAAACAGGTGGAGAACCAGCATATAGTAACCTAACAGATCAGCCATCCTCAGCAGCTTATAAGAATTAATAAAACTGTAGACTGCACCATTGTCTGTATAGTGGCTGAACCGAGTCATTACAACTTATCTTCAATTCAAATGAATGGGAACAGGTCTGCAGTAACGTGTCTGACCACTGAACAGAGAATGGAGCCGTCTCCTTCCTGTGCCTTTCTCTGCTTCTGGCAATGGCTGATCGGTGGTGGTGGCAGGTGTAGAACAGTCACCATCATACTGATACTGACCACCTTAGGAAACGTACGGCCTTCAAGAACAATGACCATAGTGCTCAGCCAAAAATTGTCAAAAATCATAGAAGCAGCACATTTGATCTTAATACCCAATGCACCAAATTTCTTAAATGGGGTACGCTTTCTGCAAAATTTCTCACAAATCCCTCCTACGATGAACTTCACACTAGTCTTAGTCCATGGAGGTCAATATTCCTTCAGACTCCGGTAACGATCACAGTGACACTGCTCTCCGCCTGCTGGTAATTGCTCTTGAAGACTGCACTAGAGATGACTATGCAATGTGTACAGTGTTCTAATGGCGGCTAATGGTATAGATCCGCAGCAATGTACATCTCTATTACTACTATTCTGATTAGATCATTTCTATTTCTCATATTACTCTGTGTATTTATACACCCGCTAAAATGCCCAAAGGAAATTGATTTCTGAAACTAATGTGCAACTCCTTCCAAATTTACTTTGCTATATTTGACAAGGGCAATGATATAAGAGCATCACATATATAGATTAGGGTGTACCCTTCATGCTAGATAAATATAAAGCAAATATGAGGGCATGTCTATAAAATAAATTATAGGATAAAGTTGGTATCTGCCCAAGGAAACTCACCAATTTGAACACTGATATTGTTTACCAGTCACGGCGCCACACTATGAAAGTGGTTGTGTGTGTTATTGCAGCTTCTATCTCAATCACTTGAATAGCACTGAGGTGTAGAGCGGATTTACCAGGCACAGCTCTGAATTTTTTAGCCAATATCAGTCAGTGGAATCAGTGGGGACTGTAGTAGAAGTACAAGCCCCCTCCAAAAATATATGGAGATCTGAAGAAACATGATACCCCTAGAATTAGATCGACTATTCATGTCTGATCCCCACTGATCTGCTATTGATTGTCTCTTCTAAGCACAGACCATCTGTTAAGTAGCCCTCAAAAACCACTTAAAGGGGTTTTCCATAATAAAAAGAGATGGATTAACTGTAGGATACCAGATTTGTGAAGGTAGGGGAGAGCAATGACACCAAAGAACAATGTGGGAAGTCCAACCACAGACCACGGATGACCTCCTATTTATACGAATAGAGAAAAAGAGCTGCTGCAGTTCCCAGTCCCTACCACTACACATAGAATGGAGCCAGAGATTTCTAGACGAAGGTCCTAAGTGTTGATGATGATGATTGATGATGCCCTATCCTTCTCCTAGAAAATCCCTTTAAGCATACCGCCTAGGTGACAGGCCGCTACTGATACATGAACAATTGCAATTCTTTCAATTCCAATTCTTTTATATTATGAACAAAGGATTTAGCATTGGTTCATATTCTGTCGGAGCGAGGGCAAAGCACAGTCTTGGGCCACTGCTCATTCTCAGGCTAATTTATATGAACATCAGAGAAGCCGGCTGCCTCGGATTTTGCAAGCTCGGCTGTTTCTGGAAGACAATTTGCTTTTAAGAGATGTGCCAAACAGTAAGATGCATTTTTTATATAGTTCAAGCTTCCTGGACATTATTAGACTTTAAAACCTGAAGATACGTCGGCTGCAATTCCACAAGATGTCTCCGCAGTGTTTGTGAGGTTGGACAGAGCGCTGGCTGAGGCTACCATGTAGGACTTACAACTGTGGAGGATGGAAAACCATACTGTATAATTACCACTGCCAAAATTTAAAGGGAACTTCTCACCTCAACCAACAATTTTTTTAAGTAAATTTTTGCATCCGTCATAATATAATAATTTTATATTGTGCTGTTCCTCTATTTTCCTTTTGAGAAAGGTAGTAACTGACAATTATGTGTTATCGGTTGAGGGCGTGTCCTTACACAGTTTTAAACTAGCCAATCAGAGCTACCACTTTCAGACTGTTTAAAAACACCCCCCCTTTGACCTATTTGTGATTCTGGGGACACATTTTTCAAAATATTGGGCCACATTTATTAATGCCCCTATGGTTGGCAGATTCCTCTCATGAAAAGCTTCTTCTCTCTGCACGCAGCAGTGCTCTGTGCTTCCTGCATTACAAGACCAGATCAGACAAAGGCACTTCCTTCCAGAAACGCAACAAATTACAGACAAGATAAGGTCTTCATCTGAGTGGAGGGGGGGCATAGTACAGCTGACTGTGCTATACGTTAGATAGCAGAGCTAGAGTATATCATTGTGTCTTATATCCATCTCATGACTCTGAACTGTCTCATCTCTCTTTCTACAAGAGAGATGAGTCAGGTACTAGTAGAATATTCAGAAGCTAAATGAAAGTGAATATAAACCTGTACCCTGATAATCTAAGCACATTGTCAGCACACAGCATCTCATAGCACAGTGGAATCATGAAGTGAGACTGAGCATAAACATCAATAAAATTAAGTAAAATTGTAAAGTATAGGAGTTAAAATTATCTTTATTGCGTACATACCACTAGGGGATTACAACTTGAGAATTTTCTTTCATGGGTAAATCCCTTTAAGCATTTGCAATCCTAGACTAAAGACTATAGTAATGTATTGACACGATGTCACATAGCGGGGTGGGAAGACAGCGATTATGCACGGGAATAATGGCGTCTAAATAATCTATTATGTATTCAGTACATTGTGTGATTCAGGGGAAAGCATTAAAGTTTTATTCCATAAAACAATTCCTGACACCTGGAGGGAACTTTCCGCACTGTGATATTTTATTTACACGACATCTGTGTGTGGAGCTCTCATGTCGGATAGACAAGGTATTTACATAATGTAATAATGTACAATGACTGTAAGCAATACCCAGTGATAATAACACCACCAGCCGGGACTCCCACCCTACAGACGTCTCATCTGCGGATGTCTTCACTCACCGGGCGCTGGGTGCCGATACGGGCCGGGATTTCTTTATTTAGCAGTTGTAAGGATCCCACTCGGCCGCCTGCAGCTTAATAGAAATATTACCATGTAAAAACAGGAAACTTATCAATGGCAGGAAGGTGGTAGATAATAAGATCTGTGTCCCGTCCCTTATAGCATATGTCAACATCATCACCGGAAGGAGATCAAATGTTCAGCAACATCTATCTCTCTTCTGTAATCTCTATTCTCCATCTATCTATCTATCTATCTATCTATCTATTATATATATCTATCTATCTATCTATCTATCTATCTATCATATCTATCTATCTACCTACATCTCCTATCTATCATCCATCATTCTAGGCAACAAACATATTCTCCTATATATTCCCATTCTGACCTCTAGTAACCAAGCACAACTTCCAGTGACTCAAAGTCCCAAAGATCTTATAATTTACCTATAGAGTCTTACTTAGTTTCCTAAAAGAAATTGGCCATCAAAATCAAGTACAATAAACCAGGGAAACAAGGCCCCTAATTTAAAAGGAAGCCTGTCAGCAGAATTGACCCAATAAACCACTAGCAGTACATATGTTATCAAGCAGCTGATGACCTTCCAAATCAAATTTGTAGCGAGATGTAAATTGGCTGTATAAAGTCAAGGAGGCGGAGATTTTAACACTGAAGTCAAGCTTTCTCTTCCTCAGAAAGACCCTATCCTGCATCCAGGGACATTACTTCTCCTGAACTCCGATGCACAGTGTCAATCACAGAGAAGGAGCCGTTAAGAGTTCCGCACCTTGACTTAAGTGTTAAACTCTCCTCCTCCTTGACTTTATACAACCAGTTTATAGCTCACTTCAAAGTTGATTTTCTAGATGATGCCATCACACTGGTCCTGAAGATACAGAAAACTAAAAGGTATAACGCATTCTGCAGTATATGGTAAGGGTTTATTAGACCAATTGCTGTGACAGGTTCCCTTTAACCGCAAATAACTGGGAAAAGTAAAGTGGCCAATCCCTTTAAGCACCTCCCAAAACATCTGAAAGAGTTGAACAATTCTATCTATTGACTTATAAAAGATCCAGCTCTTCCATAGCAATTAGAATAATTGCATATTTGGAGATGACGGTGCTTGCTCTTTTGAGCACAGGTTAATTTATTTTCTTGAAGCACTCAATGTACTAGTTTGATGAAACACGACACTAAAGTCTTGCACTTCACATCTATTTCCCCTAATTATATGCAGTCTAGCAGCCAGCTAACATCTTCATGGATCACTGAAATACTGGAAGCATCAATTATGGAAACTATTTGTTTTCCAACAGCATGGCGCCATGATTTCACCTTTATTAGCTCTTTACCACCCGTTAGCTGCTAAACCATTCAGCTATGGAATAGAAGAGGGGCCGGAGAACTGCAAGGAAAACGCCTCAGGCCTTTAACAGGGCTATGGCATCTACTCAATGTTCATGTACATGGTTAGAAAGATGCTCTGTTAGCTTTTTGTTCCAGAAATAGCGCCACTCTTGTCCACTGGTTGGTTCTGGTTTTGCAGCTTAGCCTCTAATGCCTTTAATCAAGATGAGCTGTAATACCAGTCACTGGCTATAGACTGAAGTGGCGCTGTTTCTAGAATTAGTCAAATACAGGTGTAGATATGCATGAATTGTCATTTTTTTTACTTTGTTGTGTCATGACGTGGCATTATGGAAAAAAATCTGCTCTACATTTCTATTTCCTCTACTTTGAGGTACCATATGGACCCACAGGTATCCTTGAGTGCTCTATATGACGCAGGAATCTTATGTAGTCCAAATGTAAAAGAGGACCCACCACCTCTCCTAAAATATGTATATCCCCACTCTAAATAAAAAAACATGATCCCTTTCTTTAAGAACGCTATATTGTGTTGTTCCTCTGTTACTACTCCTGGAAAGATTTGAGTAAATTGATGACTGGATGTTGTTTCTGTGTTTCATTGTTTGACTATGTGGAATCACAAAGAAGATACATCACCTCTCATAAAATAATTGTATCCCGCATTAAATAAAAATTTGGGAGCCTCTTCTTTTCTAACTCTATGTTGTACTGATCCTTAGTTACTCTTCCTGGAAATAGTTAAATAAATTGAGAACTGGATGTTGGTGCTATGTTTTAGTGTTGGGCTATAGATCCCTTTAATAAGTCAATGGTGACGCCCAAATGACAAGCAATGCACACATTTCCAGAGTATAACTGAGGAACAGTCCTATTATTGGCTTTCTGATAGGAGATGCTCTACAATGACTGTTTATGGCGACAGTCAGAAGTGGTGGTAGGTCCTCTGTAAGATTAGGGTCAATACCATCTTATGGTATTATGCTGAGCCATAGGAAGCAATGGACAGGGGATGTGACCCATTCACATAGAACATGGAATCACTGAGACTGCTGTAGATAACCGGTCAGACGGTTGTTGTTACTACTTTTAGAAGGAAAAAGAATACAATTTCTCTAGGTGATGAGCTGCAGACATACGACGTTAACCCAACCCATAAAAGCTTCCCTAGGAATAAAGGGCACTCAGCTGACAATACCTCGCCCCGGGCACAGGTTCCCTTCACACTCTCTTTCTAGTAGCCTTGGGCAAGGCATTGGATAAAGTCTCTGGGTAGATATTTTCTCCTCACACTGACACCCGGCTAGATTGCTTCTGGCTGCCCTGACCTCGTCACATTCCTCAAGATCCAGACAAAAGAATACTTTTTTCTTGCCATTTCCACTATATTTGCTAGACTGAGGCTCAATGTTCATCCTTCTTGCCCGTAGAACACATGAAAGCACTGATTTTACTTTTCGGGTTGTTTTGGGAAACAAAAATTATTGCTATTTTCACAGAACTGATTCACCCATGAAAAGTAATTGGGTCTGTGAAAAAAAAGCCTTAGCCGTAACTAAAGTGTATGATTAATCTATATTTTCATCAGAATCCAAAATTGCTGAGTTAATGGCAGAATAGGGGGAAGCTAATATCAGAGCTGGGAGCTCATCTCTCAACTGATGACCTCCAAGATATGGGAATACTGATATTAGCTCCCTGGGGTGGAGCTAAGCGCTCAGCAGGGGCAGGTAAGAACAGCTCATCCATTGAGCTGCTTGCTTGTGTTTACAAGATGGGGCAACATAGAAAGATGAAGGATAGAGAAATAAGTAGTGAGATGGGAGCCTAGAGAACAATGGGGGAAATGGAGAGAGTAGGTGTAGAGAGAAGTGGGGGCAACTAATGGAAGAGGCATAGAGTGACAAGTGGGGGGAGCAACAGATTGGGGGAGCTAGGCAGACAAAGAAACTATTTTTTTGCCAAAACTATGTAAAACTGTTCAGTGCAGTTTCTATACAGTTTTTGGTCCCATAATGCACTGCTTGTGGTGAACACCTTAAGCATACTTATACATGAAAAGAGAAGCAAACTCACATAACTCTAAATCAGTGCATCAACATTATACACACATCCAAAGCTACATAACATTCTCTGCAGATTATTACTAATCTCGTGGCAGATGAAAAGTAGAATTCTCCTGAAATGTTCCATTTCCTGGCACACACGTGTGATTTGTCTTCCCCTGTAATTCCACACATGACTGCGAGTTAACAGCTGTGATTTCTACACAGATAGTAAGCGATCCCCAGGTTGTCAGACCCTACAGGGTATTTCCTCTTCCCCTACTTTTCAGCCTAAAATTTGCAATCTGCAAGTAAGCATATCCTTCCTGCTGTTCTTATACAGTAACTTAAGATTTTATCCATTTCTAGGAAAGCTGGGTGACGCCACCACAATGATTTCCAGCCTTAATCATAGCTAAGGAGATACGGTTCCCAAATTTAAGGAACTCGACTATCAAAATTAAGCAGTACTAACACTTACTCATGATCCAGGCACCGTGACTCTGGTTATCTTCTTATTTTTGTTATCCATGAACCTCCTTCCTTCTAAAATCAACTTTTAAAATTATGCTATGAACCAGAAGGGCTCCTGGGGGTATTACACCTGTGCAGAGCTTCCCCCAAGTTGAGATTACAGCAGGCTCAGGGAGGGGAAAGACCAGAAGGTGAGATAGTGTACAGCCGGTGAAGCTACACCATGGAGGGGTTCTGGTAACATCTACCAGAGTTCTACAGGCTCAATAGCACATTAATAAAGGACTACCCCGGTATTGTAAATATATATGTATAAATTAAAGAAATCTACCATTAAAATCCATCATGATAAACCAGGGACACTTACTCATAGATCAAGGCATTGTGACTGTGGTAATCTTCTTATATTTGTTATCCATGGCCTCCTTCCTTCTACAATCCTCTTTTAATATTATACAAATAAAACTGGGGGTCTACCCGAGCCCCTCTGCGATATGGCTTGACAGACTGAGGTAAGTGGCAGAAATGAGGTAACACTCTGCTGCTCCCCCATTCACAGCTTGTAAAAGGACTGTATTCACAGAGGTGACATAATACAAGTCTGTCACCGTCGCCTTAAGTGTGTCATTCCCCGATGATCAACATGTAAGGTTTTTCTTGGACGCTGAGTGTCCTTATGATTACACAGATGCTTCCTCAGCCAAGTCCTACATGTCAAGTGATGCCAAACCCCGTCACTGGCAGTCTGGACCAGCTACCCCGCTACGTACTCGGGCGACATGCTAGCACACTAATAATAATAAGTTACTTTTGCTGTAATTTTAAGGGATAGTCCCATCATGAGAATACCCCAGCTTCGCTACTAAGACCTCCCATATTGGTGTATTAATGAGCGGATGAGCGCAAGTGCTCTCAAATTTTGTAAAGGAAATCTACCATCAAAATCAAGAATGACAAACCAGGGACACTGACTCATAGATCCAGGCACCGTGACTGCAATAATCTTCTAGTATTTCTTATCCATGGCCTCCTCCCTTCTAAAATCAATTTTTAAAACTATGCTAATGAGCCTGAAGGTCTCTGGGGACTTGTTACCAGAGCCCCTCAGTTCTGCAGATTCACAGGATGTTACACGGTGCAGAAGACCAGAACAATGGAATAGATTGAGTGCCTGTATGTGGCAGTCCAAAAAGATTTCAAACCAAAGGAGCGTAGGTGGCCCTCCAGAAAAATGGAATAGAATTGGAGTGCCTGTATGTGGCAGTCCAAAAGTTTTCAAACCAGAGGGCAGGGTAGGTGGTGCCCTCCCGAAAATGGAATAGATTGAGTGCCTGTATGTGGTCAGTCCAAAAAGTTTCAAACCAAGGAGCAGTAGGTGGCCCTCCAGAAAAATGGAATAGATTGAGTCCTGTATGTGGCAGTCCAAAAAAGTTTTTCAAACCAGAGGAGAAGTAGGTGGCCCTCCTAAAATTATAGATTGATTGCGCTGTATGTGGCACTAGCTCCAAAAATTGTAAAGAACCTTTTGTATAAGATCAAGTGTAGTAGCGTTCTTATAAGTTTGGGATATGGCGGGTGAGGGGAATGTAAACATCTGCGCAAGAAGCGCTGAAATAATATCCGTAAATGAAAAAAGTTTTCCAGTATATTTTGTGGCTTACACAGCACGGTGGCGACAAAGTTAACAAGTTTGATGTGGAATGCCCTGTAATAGCTCTTGGGCGGTGTGCCTTTTATCACCTAGGCTCAGCAGTTTGAGCACCGCCTGCTGTCGCTTAGCGACGGCACTGCTGCTGTGCCTAGAGCTACCGACTGATGGCGCCATGGCCACAGGTGGTAATTCGGAGGAGGAGGAGGTGGAGGAGGGGTGGGAGGAGGAGGAGGTATAGTAGGCCTTTGAGACCTGGACCGAGGTAGGCCCCGCAATCCTCTGCGTCGGCAGTATATCACCAGCCCCAGGGTCAGACTCGGTCCCAGCGTGCACCAAGTTAAGTGTAGTAGCGTTCTTATAAGTTTGGGATATGGCAGGTGAGGGGAATGTAAACAGATGCGCAAGAAGCGCTGAAATAATATCCAAAATTCTGCCTGACACAGCTCGTTTGATAAGGGGACCATGTATGGAGGCAGTGAACTAGTAGTAGATTAAAGGTGCTGCAGTTAAAACTATGTTAGTTGGATCTTGGCATGGAGCTGGCGCTCCGCTGCCAGGCGAGCTTTCGCCAATCCAAGCCCCTGTCTCTAGGCTACTCCCCAAACAGCACTTCTAAGAACCTTTTGTATAAGATCAAGTGTAGTAGCGTTCTTATAAGTTTGGGATATGGCAGGTGAGGGGAATGTAAACAGATGCGCAAGAAGCGCATGATGCGCATGAAGGGGTTAAGCAACAAAGCACAGAATGGAGGCAAGTATCGCTCCCACATCTCTAAAGTGACCAGATACTCATTTCATAAAATTGATTGTTTTCTATCTCTAAAGTGACCAGATACTCATTTCATAAAATTGATTGTTTTCTCACATCTCTTGTATTCATTTCTCCAAAAGACACCTTTTCATTATGACATTTTTCCCATTACACTATTGACTTATTGATGACTTTTCGTGCCGCAAGACTGTGGAATGTTTTGGACAAGTCATTTCTATGCATATGAATCAAGTGGTTTTGTTTTTCATAAATAAGATCTGCTTCACAAGTCAATTTGAAGAGGAACAGCAAAATTAGAAATGACGCGAGGCTGCAAATTTGCTAAACAGTTCCGATGTTTTTGGAGCACAAAGCAGAATTGAAACCAGGCTTTGAATATATGAAATTCAAATTTCTAGAAACAAAACTATCAACCAATCATTATACAATAAGCTTTAAAATATTCACTTCCCATCCCCCACATCCATTACTTCTATGTATAATTATTTCACATCCGTTACTATGACAAACTTAATCATCAATTTGAGAAGAAAACCATGATAGCTTTTTTGGATAAGATTGGAAAAACATCTGTATGTTTAAAAAAAATTTTATACCAGTACTATATTAGTGGCAAGAAACAAGAAAGAAATAGTAACATCATCCAAAATGGCTTCATTACAGAGATCCCTAACAATAATCCCACGTAAAAAAAATAGGCTGCACACCACAATATAAAAAAGAGTGGGTACTTTATTCACCCAAGTGACTTTTATGCATGAAGTCACTGAGAAGGGCAAGCACCCAAACTAAGCTTCCTAAAGTGGTGCAGCTGTGAACTTGATTTTTATATATATATATATATATATATATATATATATATATATATATATTTATATATATATATTATTGTCCAGTTGCGACCTCCCTTCAGTAATGACATGTACAGCAGCACCCATCCCTCAGTAATGACATGCCTATCAGCAGCCTCCCCTCCGTAATGATGTGTCCAACAGCAGCCTCCCCTCAGTAATGACATGTTGACATGTACAGCAGTGGCCTCCCATCAGTAATAACCTGTTGGCATGCACAGCAGCGACCTCCCCTCAGTAATGACCTGTTGACATGCACAGCAGCGGCCTCCCCTCAGTAATGACATGTCCTGCAGTTGCCTTCCCTTAGTACTAACATGTCCAGCAGCCACGTCTCATCAGTACTGACATCTCTATCAGAGGCCTCCTTTCAGTAATGACATGTCAAGCAGCTGCCTCATCTCAGTAATGTAATGTCCAGCACCCTCCCCTTACTACTAACATGTCCAGCAGTGGCCTTTCTCTCAGTACTGAAATGTCCCCTCAGTAATGCACTGCCCAGCAGCATCCCCTCAGTAATACAATGCTATCTTACCTTACACACGCTGGTTTCTTCTACCTTTGCCCCTGGCGTCCATGTGCTTTGCCCGTGCATACTCATTATGTGGCAGTGGTGCCGCCTGATGACATCAAAGAATGTGCCCAGGTAGATTGGAAGCCCTGAAAACATTGTATGGACTTGCGAACCGCCAGGCATTGCAATTATTATCTCATTTACACAAGATCCAGTGGCGTAACAATAGCCGTAGCAGCCGTAGCGGTTGCTACGGGGCCCGGGCGGCACAGGGGCCTGGATGAACAGCAAGAGAAAATTTACAAACGCATACTGGGGGCAGAAATACGGGCCCCTGTGCCGTCCCCCTGTCTGTGTCCGCCCACCTGGCTCACTCCGTCCGCCCCCGCTCGGCAATCCCACTCTTTACTCGGCCGGCCCACACCTTCCGCGGCCTAGAACACCAGCCGCTGCCCGGTCCAGTCTGTTCGGCCAGCCCATTCCGTCCGCGGCCGGCCTACTCCGTCTGCCTGGACATCCTACTCCATCCACGGACGGCCTACTCCGACCATGGCTGCCCAGCCTAGTTCATCCATGGCTGCCTGGCCGTCTCAGTCTGCACGCGGTCACATGCCCGTCACACTCCTTCCGTGGCCAAACACACCCCCCCCCCGATCCGCGGCGCCCCCTCCCCCCCGATCCGCGGCGCCCCCTCCCCCCATCCGCGGTCGCGTGCCCGGCCTACTACTTCTGTGGCTTTCCGGGCGCGTAGGCCGCCTACCCTCCCGAAGATACAGCCTCCCACAGCAGCCGGTCTACAAGATGTGTAAGTTCCTATATATGCAGCGTCGGACTGGCCCACCGGAGTACCGGAGAAACCTCCGGTGGGCCCCAAGTCCCGACACTTACATACAGTGTCTGTGATGAGGCGCTGGCGGAAGCTGTTTCCGCCAGCACCAGGTCACAGTGCAATGCCGACGAGGTGTCAGCGACGGCGTCATCAGTGTGGGCGGCCCCGTGTCATCAGTGTGAGCGCCGCCGGCAACGTGCGTGGCGGTGTCACTGTGCACAGCGGTGGTGGCATCAGTGTGCGCGCTGCCGGCTTCATTGTGCGCACTCCAGAACTGATGGGAAGTGCGTAGGAAGGCAGGCTGGACCGTTGGAGCGGGACAGTCGGCAGCCTTTGAGGAGGAGGTCTGTAATGTAAGCTGCAGGAGGCGGGGGGCCCTGTAATGGATGCTGAGGGGGCCCTGTAATGGATGCTGTGGGGGAGGGGGCCCTAGAATGGATGCTGAGGGGGGAGAGGGGGCCCTATAATGGATGCTGTGGGGGGGGGGGCCCTAGAATGGATGCTGTGGGGGAGAGTGGGCCCTGTAATGGATGCTGTGGTTGGGAGGGGGGCTCTCGAATTGATGCTATGGGTCTAGGGGGGCTTTGAAATAGATGCTGTGAGAGGCGTGGGGCCTTGTAATGGATGCTGTGACTATATTTGTTACTACGGGGATTCTCTGGCTACCTTAGCTACTTTGGGGGCACTATTAAAGTTTTAACATCAGTGGGAAAACTGTTACTATAGTGGCTACATTGGGGGGACTGTTATTTAATTGGCTACTGTTGGGTACCTTATGTCTATACAGTAATGGTTATTTTGGGGACACGGTTACTATGTTGGATACAGTGGGGCCAGCATTAATGTTATGGCTACTGTATGCACACTATTACTACAATGCGATGGCACCATTAAGATGCTGACTACAGTTGGTGATGCTACTGTGGTTATATTGGCTATTGTGAGAGCAATGTAACCTTTACGATACCCAATACAGTGGAGTCAGCATCTTAAAGTTGTCTCCTGTTGGGCACTGTTATAGGCAACTCAAATGAAGTGAAGAACCTAAAATTTTTGTGTTTCTTAGTCTGCAGAGACAAGTTGTGTCTGGTAGGGGCTGAAATGGTGGTCTAGTTCTAAGAAGTAGATGAAAGAGAACTCCTTCAATTAGATGCCACCCGTAAGTCATGTGATGCTTGTTTTACCCATGAGCTAACAATTCTGCAGAATCTGTCCTGTGGCCTTCATACATGTAGCTAGAGCCGCACTACACAAGTCATTTATGGAGCTGCAGCTGCAGTACACAGCCGCACATAGACTTACAGCCATAGTACACAGCGATAAATGGAGCTACAGTCGCAGTAAATGGCCACACATGAAGCTACAGCCACAGTACACAGCCATACATGAAGCTACAGTACACAGCCACACATGAAGCTACAGTACACAGCCATACATGGAGCTACGGCCGCAGTACACAGCCATACATGGAGCTACAGCCGCAGTACACAGCCATACATGGGGTATGCGGCTTGTAGCTCCATTGTATGGTGTGTACTGCGGCTTGTAGCTCCAGTGATGGCTTGATGTCTGCGGCGAGCTCCAGTTAGGCTGCGTACTGACTGAGCTGTAGGCTCAATGTCATGGCTGTGTTGTGTACTGAGCGGCGTAGCTCCATGTATGGCGTTGTGTACAGGGCGGTTAGCTCCATGCTATAGTGGTTGTACTGCGTGACTGTGAGCGGGTCCAGGAATATGCTGTGTGTACTGCGGCTGTAGATCCACTGATGGTGTGTACTGGGACCTAGTAGCCCCATGTGTGGCTGTGTACTCGCTGCCATGAGCTGTGTAAGGGCTTCGCAATGTTATGGCGTGTACTGCTGGCGTAGCTCCAGCTAGGCTGTTACTGACGCCCATAGTCCGTTTCATGGCTGTGTAACTGGCAGGACTGTTAGCTCCATGTATGGCTGTGTAATTGCTGCTGTAGCATCCAAGTATGCTGATGTTGTACTGTGGCTGTAGTCTCAATGTATGATGTGATGCACTGTAGCTCCATTGTATGGCTGTGTACTGCGGCATGTGTGTAGCCCACAGTGTATGAGCCATGGGTTGTGTACTGCGGGCCGTAGCTCCATGTATGGGCTGTGTACTGTAGTCTTCGTATGTAGATGGGCTGTGTACTTGGCGGATTGTAGCATTTTACGCACTGTGCCTTTGGCTGCTTGTAGTGGCTGTCGCTCCATGTATGGTGGTACTTGGCTGTGGCTCCATTAGGTGTGTAATGCACTGTAGCTGCAGGCTTCAAACCAATGGTGGCAGCGAGGACCAAAGGAGGGGATCAAGAAGCCGCTCAAATAATAGCGGTACATGAAAAAGTTTGCCAGGATATTTTGTGGATTACACAGCAGGGTGGACGACAAAGTTAACCCCCCCCCCTTGGAGCCATGAAAACAACCAAAAAATTCTCCTGACACAGCTCGTTTGATAAGGGGGACCATGTATGGAGGCAGTGAAATGTAGTAGATTAAGGTGCGGCAGTTAAAACTATGATTAGTTGTCTTGGCTGGAGCTGGCGCCACTACGCGGCAAGGCGAGCTTTCGCCAATCCAAGCCCCTGTCTCTAGGATACTCCCCACACAGCATTCTACGACCTTTTGTAAAGATCAAAAGTGTTGTTAGCGTTTTAAAGTTTAGGATATGCGGGGTGAGGGGAAGTAACAGAGCGCAAGAAGCGCTGAAAATAATCGTAAATGCTGAAAGTTTGCAAGTATATTTTGTGGATTACACAGCAGGGTGGCGACAAAGTTAACAAGTTTGATGTGGAATGCCCTGTAATAGCTCTTGGGCGGTGTGGGCCTTTTATTCGCTAGTCAGCAGTTGGAGCACCGCATGCTGTCGCTTAGCGACGGCACTGCTGCTGTGCCTAGAGCTACCGAACTGAGGGCGCCTGCACGGAATGGTAATTCGGAGGAGGAGGAGGTGGAGGAGGGTTGGAGGAGGTGATAGTAGGCCTTTGGACCTGGACCGAGGTAGGCCCGCAATTCTCTGCAGTCGGCATTATATGACCCGCCCCAGGGTCAGGAATAGGTCCCAGCCTGCACCAAGTTAAAGGTAGTAGCGCTTCTTATAAGTTTGGGATTGGCAGGTGAGGGGAATGTAAAAGATGGCAAGAAGAGCATATGCGCATGGAGCTGGCGCTCCGCGCCAGGCGAGCTTTCGCCAATCCCAAGCCCCTGTCTCTAGGCTACTCCCCAAACCGACTTTCTAAGAACCTGTTGTATAGATCAAGTGTAGTAGCGATTCTTATTTAGTTTAGGATATGCAGGGTGAGGGGAAGGTAAACAGATGCGCAAGAAGCGCTGAATAATATTGGTAAATGATAAAAGTTTGCCAGTTATATTTTGTGGCGAACACAGCAGAGGTGGCGACAAAGTAAAACAACTTTGATGTGGAATCCATGAAAAAAACCAAAATTTCTGGCCTGACACACTCGTTTGATAAAGGGACGATGTATGGAGGCAGTAATGGAGACTTTTGGAGGTAGCAATGGAGACAACGTGTGGAGGCTGCTATGGAGACCAATTTTAATTGGATAGTGCTGCTATGTGGCAGTCCAAAAATTTTTCAAACCAGAGGAAGCAAGGAGGGTGGCCTCAGTAAAACTGGAATAGATTGCGTGCCTGTATGTGGCCAGTCCAAAAAAATTTCAAACCAGAGGAGCAGGTAGGTGGCCCTCCAGAAAATGAATAGATTGAGTGCTGTATGTGGCACCCAAAAATTGTTTAAAACAGAGGACCGGGAGGTGGCCCTCCAGCAAAAATTGAATAGAGTGAGTTGCTGGGATGTGGCACTCCCAAAAATTGTTTAAAACCGAGACAGGGTAGCGTGCCTCAGAAAAATTAATGCATAAAGTACTATAGCTAGAGCAGTGGGCCCTGTCAAAAAATAGCCAGTTTCCTCTGCTTACGTACAAAGAGGAGGAGAAGGAGAAAATGAGGGAGGAGGGGAGTGGATCAATTATCAGGTTGAGCTTCCTTCACCTGGTGGAGATTGGAACTTATGAGAAATCCAGGCTTTATTCATCTTAATTAAGCGTCAGCCTTGTCAGGCTGTCAGTCGCCAGGTGTTACGTGAGCGGTGGTGATGACACCAGCTGCAATGAAAACCCGCTCGGACAAGACGCTAGAGGGGAAGAGCCAGAACCTTCCACAAGCGTACAGCGCCAGTTCGTGCCACATGTCCAGCTTGAAACCCAGTAGTTGTCGGGAGCGTGTGATCATTTAGGACGATTGTATGGTCACTATACTCCCTCACCATCTTTCGTAAAGATCAGCCTACCTCTGCCGGACTGGGGACAGGTGACAGTTCTTGCTGGTGTGACATAAGGGGCCAAAAGCCTTGTAAGCGTACCTTGCCAGTGATGGACAAGCTCTGCTCCGCCTACTCCCCTCGCTACTTGTCCCACAGAAACTACGGCACTCTGCCGCTAGCGCTGTGTAAGGAAGGGAAATACTGTTTCAGATTGTTGCACCAGGGCCTGCTGGTATTCATGCATTCTCACACTCCTTTCCACTGCAGAGGATAAAAAGACGAGAGTGGAAAGATTTGCTGTAGTGGTCCAGGAGAGGGAAACACCCAGTAATCGGGTGCTCGGCAATAAATTCTTGAACGCGAGGGTCACGGGATAGCGCTGAATGAAATCTGCCATAGCGCCAGAGTACCAACGCGTAAGAATTCAATACCTCACTGGCGGACTGTCCATTTCTCCTCCTCAACTACTCAACTCCTCTTCTTCTGCCCATAACGCTGAACATTGAAGGACTACAAACAATGGTCCCCTCTCTTGTGTTCGCCAAAATTCTCCTCCTCTTCCTCCTCATCATCCTCCACTCCACCATCCTCCGATATGGCTGAGAACAGACCTGAGAGTGCTTGGCTATCAACAAGGGGGAATCTTCTTCCCCAGTCTCTTGTGACGAGCGCAAAGCTTCCGACGTTCATGCGATCAGAGAGTTTTCAACAGGCCAAGCGCGGATGGTGGGCTGATGATGGCGGATCGCCATGATATCTGTGTGACTCCTCAAAGTTACTCAGCACATTGACAGATATCAGACATACACGTCCATCTCATTGTAGACGTGAGGAAGCTGACTGACTGACTAACAGTTATGGTGGAAGTTGGACATCTGCAGTCTACAATGGATCGGCGCTGCTGGTAAATCTGGATAACATGTCAGTGTTGAATTCACCTGTGGCAGCGCAAAAAAGTAGGTGAGCGGGCAGTTGGGCGGAGCTGCGCTGCCCTGAGAGGTGGAAGAATCGTGCTGGACTTCCTGAAATGCGCAAAGATGCGGAGCACCTTCGGGAGCAAATCAGACAGATTGGGTATGTCTTGAGGGAAACGCTGAAACTATCAGATTTAAAACATGGGCCAGGCATGGCACATGTGTCAGTCTGCCGAGTTGCAGGAAGCCGCCACCAGGTTACGGCGTGGTCACACAAAACCATGCCTGGCTTCAGGTCAGCGGTGCCAGCCACAGATAAGTCTGAGCCGTGATGCCTGTATAGCTCTTGGAAGGTTGCCTTTTATAGCCTAGGCTCCGCAGTTTGAGCCACGCCTGCTGTCGCGTAGCGGACGCACTGCTGCTGTGCCTAGAGATACCGACTGATGCCGCGTGCCAAGGATGGTTAGTTCGGAGGAGGAGGTGGAGGAGGGGTGGGAGGAGGAGAGCATAGTAGGCCGAAACACCTGGACCGAGGTAGGCCCCGCAATTCCCGGCGTCGGCAGTAATGGCCCAGCCGCTCAGGGTCAGGAATCGCTCCCAGCCTCCACCAAGTTAACCCAATGTGCGTCAGCGATATATAGTGGCCCTGCCGGCAGCACTCGTCACGGTCGTGGTCAGGTGGACCTGTCAGAAACGGAGTGGTCAGGGAACGGATGATGTGTCTGACACGGTGCTGGTGCAGGGCTGGGAAAGGGCACATCGGGAAAAGTAATGGCGGCTGGGGAAACGAATACGAGGGGCGGCCGCCGCCATGAGGTGCGAAAGGCCTCGGTCTCTACTAGCTAGAGGGGCAGCATCTCCAGGCTAGACAACTGGAGTGTGACATTAAGGGCTGGGCGGGCAGGTGGGTTGCACTATAGTGCGTTTCCGCTCCAGGCGGGGTATGGAGAGTGAACGGGTGATGCTGTGGAGGATCGTGGAGGCGACGGATGGGGTTTTGTGCAGGGTCCTGGGCAGGGGACTATTAGAACGACACAGGGGAAGGAGCAGTGGTGTCACGGCCGGAGGTAAACGGGCTGTTGCCACTTGAGTGGGGTGTTTCTACATTCATATGCCTGCGCATCTGGGGTAGTAAGTAGTAGTGGGTGGAACCCCTGCTGAGCATGGTGGGCAAATGTTGACACACCACGTCGTCGGTATCCGGGGTTTCCTAAAGACCTCCGACTTCTGCGAAGATCAGCACTCGCCGCAAGAGCCCTCGCCACGGAGCTCATAGTTGACCGTTTGGCGCTGATGCACCAGCTCTGGTCCTGCTCTCCGTCGGCCCACCACTGCCTCTTCCACCGTTCTGTCGAGGACTCTTCCCGTCTCAGAAGCACTGGTTCACCCGGCCTCTCAAGCCAAGCTTGGGTCTGTCACCTCATCATCCTCCGATCCCTCAGTCTGCTCCCCCTAGACTTCTGCCCTGACAACACTTCCCCACTGTCTGACAACGTGTTCTCCTCATCGCGGGACACCTCTTACACACTTCCACTACGTCAAGAAGGTCATCATCCCCCCAGACTGTGACTGTGGAAAAAGCTGGGCATCGGTCTTTTTTCTCAAAATTGCTCAGCAGCAAACGGACAAGTGGTTTGGACTGTGGGAAGGGTCCAGAAAACCAAAAAGGGGTTCCTCAGGTATGCCGGTTCAAATTGCCAAATTTTTCTGGGAGGGGGCAGACTGGGGGGGAGGAGGCTGAGGTGCAGGAGGAGGAGTGGACGATTCGGTGACATGGGTGGACTGAGTGGAAGAGGACTGGTGGACAAATGCCGAAGCATGTCAGCAATCCACGACATCAACCTGTCGGACTGTCTGGCTAAACAGTGCTCTACACGAGTCCCAGTAACTTCAAGACATGAACCTAGGGATGTGTAGCTCTGCGAGGGGCGTCCCTGCTCCCTCATAAGGCAGGTGGTGGTCTCACCCCGGCCAAGACCGCGGCATCTTGACCCTGCAGTAGTTGGAACGCCCACGTCCCCGCCCCCCTTCCCGTTCCTCTACCCCTAGCCCTCGGGTTAAACATTTTAAAATGAGCGAGTTATACGCTTTAATTTTTTTTAACTTTTTTTGGTTTTTTTTTTTTTTTGTGTTTTGAGTTTTTAAAACCAAACGATGCTATCCTATTGCTAGGCTATTTCTAGCCAAGTATGAAAGCACACTTACTAGCCAGATGAGTTGACACTAAGTTTTGTATAAACAAAATAAACGTTAAAATAACAAGAAAATGGCAGACGTGCCTAATTGAATCCAACCCTACTAAATTTCCCACTTCGCTTTGCAAATGGATAGTGTGCGTCCTAAGCCAAAACACAAGCGGTCGCAGTTCTCACTACAAAATTGACTCACCATGGCTAGAGATGACACTGACAGCAAGTACAGCCACCAGCCAGATCAACAGAAATCAAAGTATATAAACGCTACTGTAGGTTAAGTAAGCCGTTTGGATTCTCCTTTTTTATGGCATTTTCTAGAAAGAGATGAAGCACACTACTATGCCATGAGATGCGCTGTGTTAGTAAACAAAAATAAAACGTAAAATAAAAAAGGACAAATGGCAGACTGGCTAATTGAAATCAAAACCCTACTAAATTTTCCCACGTTCGGTCTTTGCAATGGATAGTGCCGTCACTAAGCGCCCAAAAACACATGCGGTCGTCAAGTCTACACTACAGAATTCTCCACAATTGGCTAGTAGATGACACTGCAGCAAGTACAGCCACCAGCAGATCAACCCAGAAATCAACTATATAACGCTACTGTAGGCGTAAGTAAGCGTTTGATTCTCATATGGCTTATTTTCGCGCCAAGTATGAAAGCCACACTACTATGACCAGATGAGATGACGCGGAGTTATTAAACAAATAAACGTAAAATAAAAAAGGACAAATGGCAAAGACTGAGCCTAATTGAAAATCCCAGCCCCTATAAATTTTCCCACTCGGTCTTTGCAATGGGATATGTGCGTCATCTAGGCGCAATATACAAGCAAGCTGTCGCAAGTCTCATCACTACAAATTGCTCACAATGCGTAGTAGATTGCACCGCAAGCCAACTAAGCCATCCAGCAGTGAGTAAACCAGAAAATTCAATATATAACGCTTCTGTAGGAGGTAAGTAAGCCGTTGGATGTCATCCTTGGCTATTTCTAGCCAAGTATGAAAGGCACACTACTATGCCAGATGAGAGTGAGATGACGTCTGCGTTATTAAACAAAAATAAACGTAAAACTACAAAAAGGACAAATGCAGATGTGCCTAATTGAAAATCCAACCCCACTAATTTTCCCACTTCGGTTCTTTGCAATGGATATGTGCGGTCACTACTAAGCGCCAAAACACAAGGAGGTCGCAAGTCTCACTACAAATTGCTACCAATTGGCTAGTAGATGCAACGCAGCAGTACAGACCACCAGCAGATAAACCAGAAATCAATAATATAACGTACGTAGCGTAAGGAAGCCGTTTGGCATCTCTTTATGGCTATTTTCTAGCCAAGTAGAGAAGCACACATACTATGCCAGATGAGATGACAATGAGTTTATAACAAAATAAACGTAAAATACAAAGGACAAATGGCAGACTGTGCTAATTGAAACCAAACCCCTACTAAATTTTCCCACTTCGGTCTTTGCAATGGGAATGTGCGTCCACTAAGCGCAAAACACACGGTCGCAAGTCTCACTACAAAATGCTCACAACATGGTACTAGATGCAATAAAAAAAAAAAAAAGTTAGCACGTTATGTAGCCCATAAGAAGGGCTGTTGGGTTCTTGGAGACATCATCCTCGGCCTAACACTATTCTAACATAGCAACAGCACTAACGCTTTTCCGACCAGCAGCAGCTCCTCCTAGCGGTATCCGACCACAGAATGAATCTTAGAGCCCAGCGCTGTGGGCAGCGGCTAGTCTACCAGGTCACCTGATCTGGCCAGCCAACCACTGCTATTCGACGTGTCAGGAGTAACCACGTCATGCGGTGGTGGGAGTGCAGACGTCTCTCGGGCTTGTGATTGGCTCTGTTTCTGGCCGCAAAAAGCAAAACCGGAGCGGAGCTGCCATTTTTCGAGCGGTGCGAGTATTCGTCCGAGAACGAAGCAGTTCAGAGGTACGCTAAATGCTCGATAACGAGCATCAAGCTCGGACGAGCATGTTCGCTTCATCTTAATTACACCTGATTAAAAAACCATGTTGTTCAAATAATAGAGGACGTGTCAAACTTGGAGCACACACGTACCCGGCATGGTATATTAAGCGTTTCAATAGGAAGTACAATTTTTTGCACAGAAAAGGAGGGGAAGGAGGGGAGCAAATTCCTAAAGGCAAACTGGAAAAAGGGCATCAGCTGCAAGGGGTTAAGCAACAAAGCACAGAATGGAGGCAAGTATCGCTCCCATATCTCTAAAGTGACCAGATACTCATTTCATAAAATTGATGTTTTCTCACATCTCTTGGATTCATTTCTCCAAAAGACCACCTTTGATTATGGGACATTTTTTCCATTACACTATGAATTATTGATGACTTTCGTGCCGCAAAGACTGTGGAATGTTGTGGACAAAGTCATTTCTATGCATATGAATTCAAGTGGTTTTGTTCATAAATAAGATCTGCTTCACAAGTCAATTTGAAGAGGAAACAGCAAAATTAGAAAATGAGCGAGGCGGCAAAATATTGCTAAAAACAGTTCCATGTTTTTGGAGAACACAAGCCAGAATTGAAACCAGGCTTTGAAATATGAAATCAAATTTCTAGAAACAAAAAAACTTCAACCAATCATTATATAATAAGCGTTAAAAAATTCATTACCATCCCCAACATGCCATTACTTCTATGTATAATTATTTTAAATCCGTTACTATGACAAACTTAATGCATCAATTTGAGAAAGAAAAACCATGAAGCTTTTTTGGATAAGATTGGAAAACTTCTGTATGCATTAAAACTTTTAACCAGTACTATATTAGTGGCAAGAAACAAGGAAAGAATAGTAACATCATCCAAAAATGATTATTACAGAGATCCCCTACATAATCCCCGTAAAAAAAAAATACGCTGCACTAACACAACATATAATAAAGAGGCGGTGACTTTTTCACCCAAGTGACTCTTTATGCATGAAGATGTGAGAGAGTCAAACCACTAGAGGGCAAGCACCCAGAAAAGCTTCCTAAAGTGGTGCAGCTGCTGACTTGATATATACTATATAATATATATATATATATAATTGTCCAGTTGCGTACCCCCTGTCAGTAATGACATGACAGCAGCACCCTTCCCTCAGTAATGACATGCCTATCAGCAGCTCCCCTCGATAATGATGTGTCAACAGCAGACCCCCCTCAGTAATGACATGTTGACATGTACAGCAGTGCGCTCCCATCATAGAATAACCTCGTTGACATGCACAAAACAGCGACCTCCCTCAGTAATGACTTTGACTGCACAGCAGCGGCCTCCCCTCAGAATGAAATGTCCTGCAGTTGCCTTCCCTTAGTAATGACATACTCAGCAGCCACTCTTATCAGTATGTTCATCTCTATCAGAGGCCTCCTTTCAGTAATGACAGTCAAGCAGCTGCCTCATCTCGTAAGGAGATGTCCAGACCCTGCCCCTACTACAACATGTCCACGCGTTGGCCTTTCTCTCAGTACTGGAAATGTCCCTCAGTAATGCACTGCCCAGCAGCATCCCCTCAGTAATACAATGCTATCTTACCTTACACCACGCTGGTTCTTCTAACTTTTGCCCATGGCGTCCATGCTTGCCGTGCAGTATCATTATGTGGCATGGTGCCGCCATAGACATCAAAGATGTGCCCAGGAGATTGGAAGCCCTGAAAACTGTATGGCTTGCGAACCGCCAGCATTGCATTATATCTCATTTAAACAAGACCAGTGGCCGTAACAATAGACGTAGCAGCCGTAGCGGTTGCTACGGGACCCGGGCGGAACAGGGGCCTGGCATGAACAGCAAGAGAAAATACAAAACGCATCTGGGGGCAGACAAATACGGGCCCTGTGCCGTACCCCCTTGTCCTGTCGCCCACCTGGTTCACTTCCGTCCGCCCCCGTCGGCAATCCCACCTTTACTCGCCGCCCACACCTTCCGCCTAGAACACACCAGCAGCTGCCCGGTCCAGTCTTTCGGCCAGCCAATTGTCCGCGGCCGGCCTACCCGTCTGCATGGACATCCTACTCCATCCACGGACGGGCCTACTCCGACCCATGGCTGCCAGCTTAGTTCTGCCATGGTGCCTGGCCGTCTCAGTCGGCACGCGGTTCCAACATTGCCCGTACACTCCTTCCGTGGCCAAACCACCCCCCCCCGATCCGCGGCGCCCCCACCCCCCCGATCCGCGCCGCCACGTCCCCCCCTCCGCGGTCGCGGTATGCCCGGCCTACTACTTATGGGACTTTCCGGGCGCGAGGGCCGCACTACCTCCCGAAGATACAGCCTCCCACAGCAGGCCGGTCTACAAGATGTTGTAAGTTCCATATATATGCAGCGTCGGATCTGGCCCACCGGAGTAACGAGAAAGAAACTCCGGGCAGTCCGACACATCAGGCATAGCGCGCGAACTGGTCCAGCCGTCACGTGATGCCGACGAGTGTAGCGACTCATCAGCGCCGTGTCATTCAAAAACTGTGATGGCGCGGCCGGCGTGGCGTGTCTGTGACAGATGTGGTCGTTGCGCGAATGCACGCTAGGGCCACCCAGGACTGATGAATGGAGGAACGTGGAGTTGTGCGGAAAGCGCACCTTTAGGAGGGTCATTCATGTAGGCAGGAGCGGGCCATGTAATAGGATGTGAGGGAGAGCACGGAATGAAGCGTGGGGGGGGGGCTCTTCTAAATGGATGCTGAGGGGGAGCGGGGCATAGGCCCTTATGGAGCTGATGGGTCTTGGAGGCCCTAGAAGGCTGAGGGGTGAGCGAGGAGGCAGGCTGACCGTTTGGAGCTGGGGAGTGAGCTTTGGGGGATCCCTGTAATTGTAAGCTGTGGGAGGGGCCAATGGAGTGAGGCAGGGGGGCCTGCATAGATTGTGGGGGCAAGAAGCTGAGGGGGGATGTAGGGGGCCATAGATGATGATGAGGGGAGGGGCTAGAATGGATTGCTCGGTAGGGGATGGAGGGTTGTAAGATCTGTGAGGGAGGCGGGGCCCTGTAATGGATAGTGTGGGGAGGGAGGGGCCGAATGGAGGTGTCTAGGGTGAGATGGAGCCCTGTGTATGGGTGAGGGTGGGGGGCCCCTGTAATGAATGGAAGACATGTGGGGTGAGGGGGCCTAGAATGGATGCGACGGGGAGGGAGGAGAGGGGCTGCATCTATAATGGATGTTGTGGGGGAGGGGGGACTAGAATGGATGGCTGGGGGAGAGTGGCCTGTAATGGATGCTGGGGAGTGGGGGAGGGGTGCTGTTGGGATGGGGAGTAGGGGGGAGGAGCTGCTCGTTAATGTGGACAGGGGCGGGGGAGTGGGAGGGGGGTCCTTGTGCGGGGGATGGGGTTGGGCGGCGGAGGGTGGAAGGGGGGTGGGTCCGGTGGGGGGGGGGGAAGGGGGGGGGATGGCAGGGGTGGGTGGGAGGGGAGGGGGCCTAGAAGGGTCTGTTGGGGGAGGGGCCAGAGGAGGGTGCTAGGGCGGGGGGGGGGGCGGAAGGGAGGGGTGCGGTGACTGGGGTGGAGGGTATTTGTGGGGGAGGGCTAGATGGATGTGTGGGGGGTGAGGTGGGCCTTATGATGTTGTTTGTTTGCTATTTTTTTTGTTGCTTCTTTTCAATTTTTATTTTTGTCTTGGTTTTGCTTTTTCTAGCCTTTGAAATAGATGCTGTGAGAGGCGTGGGGCCTTGTAATGGATGCTGTGATAATATTGTTACTAGGGGATTCTCTGGTACCTTAGCTACTTTGGGGGCACTATAAGTTTTAACATACAGTGGGAAAACGAACTGTTACTATAGTGGCTACATTGGGGGGGACTGTATTTAATTGGCTACTGTGGGGACCTTATGTTACAGTAATGGTTATTGGGACACGGTTACTATGTTGGATACAGTGGGGCCAGCATTATTGTATGGCTACTGTATGCACACTATTACTACAATGCGATGGACCATTAAGATGCTGACTACAGTTGGTGATGCTACTGTGGTTATATTGGCTATTGTGAGAGCAATGTAACCTTTACGATACCAATACAGTGGAGTCAGCATCTTAAAGTTGTCTCCTGTTGGGCACTGTTTATAGGCAACTCAAATGAAGTGAAGAACCTAAAATTTTTGGTTTCTTAGTGCGCAGAGACAAGTTGTGTCTGGTAGGGGCTGAAATGGTGGTTATTATCTAAGAAGTAGATGAAAGAGAACTCCTTCAATTAGATGCCACCCGTAAGTCATGTGATGCTTGTTTACCCATGAGCTAACAATTCTGCAGAATCTGTCTGTGGCCTTCATACATTAGTAGAAGCCGCACTAACACAAGTCATTATGGAGTGCAGCTGAGAGTAAAAGCCGCACATAGACTTACAGCCATAGTACACGCGATAAATGGAGCTACAGTCGCGAGTAAATGGCCACACATGAAGCTTACAGCCACAGTACACAGCCATACATGAAGCTACAGTACACAGCCACACATGAAGCTTACAGTACACACCATACATGGAGCTAGGCCGCAGTACACAGCCATACATGGAGCACAGCGCAGTACAGCATCATGGAGCACAGTGGCAGTACAAGCCATACATGGAGCTACAGCCACAGTACACAGCCATACATGGAGCTACAGCCACGTACACAGCCAAACAGGAGCTACAGCCGCGTACACGCCACATGAGCTACAGTACACAGCCATACATGGAGCTACGGCCGCAGTAACAGCCATACATGGAGCTAGCCGAGCAGTACACAGCCATACATGGGGACAGCGCAGTACACAGCCATACATGGAGCTACAGTCACAGTACACAACCATACATGGAGCTACAGCCACAGTACACAGACATACTTGGAGCTACAGCAGCTGTACACAGCCATACATGGAGCTACAGCCCCAGTACACAGCCATACATGGAGCTACGGCCGCAGGTACACAGCCATACATGGAGATACGCAGCAGTACACAGCCATACATGAGAGCTACAGCAGCAGTACACAGCACATGGAGCTACAGCCGAGTACACAGCCATACATGGAGCTACAGCCGCAGTACACAGCCATACATGGAGCTACAGCCGCAGTACACAGCCATACATGGAGCTACAGCCGCAGTACACAGCCATACATGGAGCTACAGCCGCAGTACACAGCCATACATGGAGCTACCGCGCAGTACACAGCCATAAATGGAGCTACAGCCGCAGTACACAGCCATACATGGAGCTACAGCCGCAGTACACAGCATACATGGAGCTACAGCCGCAGAAGCAAGCCATACATGGAGCGTACAGCGCAGTACACAGCCATACATGGAGCTACAGCGAGAACAGCTACATGGGCACAGCCATACATGGAGTACAGCCGCAGTACAAGCCTTACATAGCTACAGCACAGTACACAGCCCACATGGGCTACAGCTACCAGTTACACACAAGACATGGAGCACCAGCCGCAGTCTGCAGCCATACATGGAGCTACAGCAGCAGTACACAGCCTACATGAGGCTACAGCCAGCAGTGGTACACAGCCATACATGGAGCTACAGCCGCAGTACACAGCCATACATGGCGCTACAGACGCAGTACACAGCCATACATGGAGCTCAGCCGCAGACACAGCCAACATGGGCTACAGCGCATCACAGCATATGGAGTCAAGCGCAGTACAGCCATAATGGAACAGCCAGTACACAGCCATACATGGAGCTACAGCCGCAGTACACAGCCATACATGGAGCTCCCTTCAAGCTTGAGAGTTGCAGCTGTCACTCTATAGTTATGTAGCACTACATAAAGTCTCATTAAGTGAAGCCAAATAAGATGTGTCCCAGCGATTACTGAACACTGTTGTAGTGTATATTGAGCATAGGTCTCTAACAGAAGAAATGGGAACACCCAGTTGTCACATTATGCATACATATATACCGAGAAATAACAGATGCTCAATTCAGGATTTGGAGAAAAATGTGTCTTAGAATTATTATTTCATGGAGAATGAGCGTATTGCAGAGCCATGTGTATACCTTGTATCTGACTACTACATAGTCATTCTTAGTCACAATAGACTTTTTTTTTTAGCACTCTCTAGATTTCGCTCTTAGGTCTGTCTCTCATCTTAAGGTCGGTGGATACACTAACCTTATATTCCTGCCTGGGGCTTCCAGTACAGTTATGTCACCTGTGTTGTTATGACCAAACGTTGGCAATGTACAAACGTTGTATTTTATATGGTTCTGGTACTGTATTTGTGTACTGAGCTTTGCTGGTGTGTTGCAGTGCAGTTTTTAGACAGTTTTGCAATTAATATGACTAAAGGGCTGTGCCTCAGTACCAGTTTCAAAAGTGCCCAAAAATCAGGTTTATTCTTTGATGTAATCTAAACCAACTAATAGAAGGTGCAAATTAATACTAAAAACACTTACGGTATACTACAACATATTTATCATCCAGATTCATACATCATGAGGCTGGATGATACCTGGTGCAGTATAAATCTGTCCGTCTATGGGTTCTGTAGTATTCTTTCTATTTTCATGAAAGGTGGGCCCCAAAAAAGATTTTCTCTGGTGGGCCCAAGGTTCTCCAGTCCGACACTGTATATATGTATGTATTGTTAGATGTATGTATGCTGATGTGTATGTGCTGTACAGTTATAATACTTATGTATGTGTGTGCTGTACAGTATATGCTGTATGTATGTGTGTATGTGCTGTACAGTATATGCTGTATGTATGTGCTGTACAGTATATGCTGTATGTATGTGCTGTACAGTATATGCTGTATGTATGTGCTGTACAGTATACTGTATGTATGTGCTGTACAGTATATGCTGTATGTATGTGCTGTACAGTATATGCTGTAGTATGTGCGTATGTGCTGTACAGTATTGCTGTTGTATGTGTGTATGTGCTGTACAGTATATGCTTGACATGTGTGTATGTGCTGTACAGTATAGCGTGTGTCTGTGCTGTACAGTATATGCTGATGATGTGTGTACAGTATATGCCAGTGGTGGCGAACCTATGGCACGGTGCAGGGGCGGCATCAGAGCCATTTCTGTGGGCACTTGGGCCATCGCACTGAGCACACCGGACAGGACTCTGCAGAATTTTCCTGCAGTTTCAAGAACTGGAAGCAAAGATGCTGCTTCAGTGATATTTTAAAGTGATACTTACTTGGCTACTTGGGACTGTAGGAAAAGGGAGAATGTGTTGACACGGCCGAATTATCTTTGGAGGACCTCTGCTGGCCCATGATTTCTTTGAAGAGACCCTGGAAAGATACAATGATGCAAGTTTTCCCTCCTCTACTGTGTTGCGTCCTCAGGAGGCCAGTTGATCGAACGTTGTTGAAGAAACTGGAGCAATAAGTTACTGCTTTAATTTTTGGTTGGCACCTTGGGATAATTGAGAGTTTGGGGTTGCAGTTTGGGCACTCGGTCGTAAAGGTTCACCATCACTGGTATATGCTGTATGTATGTGCTGTACAGTATATGCTGTATGTATGTGTGTATGTGCTGTACAGTATAGGCTGTATGTATGTGTGTATGTGCTGTACAGTATATGCTGTATGTATGTATGTGTGTGTGTGTGTGCTGTACAGTATATACTTTATGTATGTGTGTATGTGCTGTACAGTATATTCTTTATGTATGTGTGTATGTGCTGTAAAGTATATGCTGTATGTATGTGCTGTACAGTATATGCTGTATGTATGTGTATGTGCTCTACAGTATATACTTTATATATGTTTGTATGTGCTGTACAGTATATACTGTGTGTATGTGCTGTACAGTATATGCTGTGTGTATGTGCTGTACAGTATATGCTGTGTGTATGTGCTGTACAGTATATGCTGTGTGTATGTGCTGTATCCCCCTGTATGTATATACTGCATGTAGTAGTGTATAAATGTATATATGAGTACATAAATGTGTGCATATGAGTGTATATGTATATGTATATGTATGTATGTATGTGTGTACGAGTATATAATAGTGAGTGTAGAATGTTATGTAGGGGTAGGGGGGCCCCATGCAGAAATCTGCTATGGGGCCCTGACTCTCCTAGTTACGCCACTGACAAGATTCACAATGGAGCAGCCACCCACCAGCAAGAGGCCCAAACCTCTTGAAGTATCCAGTGGTGCCAGAGGGGCGAAATTGTTTAAGAGACCATGAGAGAATCATATACCAATTTCCAGGATAGTTAGCAACATTGGTTCAGACCGAATAATGCTTAATGGGTTAAATGTTATTTTGTAACAATATTTCGTGTTTGAGCTGTGAATGGTATTAGCAGAAGCAATATTTAGTAGGATCTGAAGTTTCCAGCCACCTGCAGCTAATCTGCAGACTTTTAATAGGATGTTTCTTACTGCTCGCAGTTTATGTCTTTGAATCTGTCCATGAAACTGGAAAATCACAGTGCGGATTGTCTGCCAGAGGAAGTGGCAAAGTCTTCCAAGTCGATAAGCCAATTGTGATGCTGAACAGAAAGATAACTGAACTATTGCGATTCGTGAATTGAAAGTCAGTCATTTCATAGGGGATTCATATGGGATATATCTTCCTATGCCCTGGAGTATGGCGGTACGCTCATGAAACCGACAGCTTATACAGTAGAAATAAACAATTAAAAAAGGGGTTGCCTAGTAATATATGGTGAAGAGTAACAATATGGCATAAGAATATGTAGTCTGCTCCGCTTACCTGTTAAAGTACAAAATTGGTACTTACATATTGGGCAGATAGAGGATACTCTTTTGGCTTCTTCATGGTGAATGGGGCACATGGAATTCCATTTCATCCTGGTGTATACAAAGTGCCGATCTACATTTCTACTAGTATAACAGTCCCAAAAATGTTGCATATGCATTATGCACCATACTACAAGTCCATAATACCTCGTTTATCCAAAAATGAGACATGGGGGGTTATTTATGATATGCTGGCGCTCATACCAGAGTATGTTAGCCCTGCCGCTACTCTTGCGTGGTCCGATACATGGCGCAGATAAATATCCCCCATGGTCTCTCATTGCTCTAAAAAATGGGTAAGGGCTTATTTTCCATAAGCAAAAATCCATTTTCCAGCCATTATTCTTGAAAATAAAATTCTACATTTATTCAAATGTAATCATATCTTCATCCTTTGGACTGAATAGCTCCCCAAACCCAGGATTAAACAGCAAATTTCTTGTGACCATTGCCTATGCAGTCAATTGACTCAATTTTGAATGTCTACCAATGGCACTTTCCTTATATGAGGCCATTTTGCATATTCGTCCATTAAGCCATTCTGTCTTCAGCTGACTGAGTGGAGGGGGCAGATTCAAAACTGCAATACCACCTTAACCATGTCACCTAGCAAAACAGTTCTGATGCCACTGTAAAGAGGAGAATCTCCATTTTAACAATGCATAAAAATAGTGTTTCTAGGTGCCAGGCACAGAGTTATTAACAGTTTTAGCCACAATCAGGAGTGGAAGCTTATATGTGTCACTGTTCAAAGGATACAGCAGTTTTGAACTTGGGGTCATTTTCAGGGTAGGGTGGAGAATATTATATACACAACTCCTTAACAATTCCATCCTGATGCTCCATTAAACATAATAGACACTCACACCAAACATAAGACACAAAAAACAATTAATTTTCCCTGCCCTGGAGCTTGGAATTTTAAAATGGCAGTGATGGGATGAGCAATACAATGGTTGCCTACTGCCATAAGTAAGTGGCCATACAAAGCATGGAATCGAAGGGTTGGAGTTACATCTGTGCTGGTGTCTTGGTTCGTGCTTGGAGAGGAAATGCTGATTTTTAGTAGTGTGAACAGTGGTTTAGTAGCTAGGCTGATATTTGAATTAATCACACCCACTTCTCTGAAGCCTTGCTCTGGATCAGTTCGGAGTTTTTGGGGGTGTTTATCAGGGCTTCTGCCCCACAATGCTAGTTTATTGCTAACACTTTGGATTGTTTCACCCTTTCCACCACCTCCACGTCAGGGGGGTTTGAAGGGTCGTGAAGGGGGGGACACAGCCAGTGGGGAGTGGACTGGCGCGGGACATTCCAGAGCTTCATGATGCACGACTGGCGTATGATAAATAACCCCCTTGTGTCTTCCTCTTTGTCATTTAAAGTTTATCTTGGCCTGCTTTATACCCTACAAGAGAGACTTTTTTTGTATTCCTAGTATATTGCTTCTGTTATTGACTATTCTCTTGTATTTACGACTCTGTACTTCATCGCCATCTCTATTGTGACAGTATACCTCCCTGGATCAACATGAACTACAAACAAAAAAAATAAATTCCCATTAAATGTGATTTTATTGCTCTAGAAAGGCATCTAGGCTCCTCTTGAACATGTTCAAAATATCAGCCATTACAACATCTTGTGGCAGAGAGTTCCATAGTCCCATAGCTCATACATGCCTAGGTATAAAAAGATCTTTGGAGAGATATCTGTACTGATCATTCAAGTATTTGTAAATTGTAATGAGGTCTCCCCTTTCTAAGCTGAATAACCCCAGGTTTTGTAATCTATCATTGTATTCTAATCTGCCCCCCGTCCTGGCTCTGATCACTAAAATTGAATTTACTATCCACCAATAGCCCCAAGTCTTTTTCTTCATCAGTCTTACCAGTCTTAACACATAATTATAATTTTCATTTCCTCAACTGACATTACATCAAACTTCACCTGGCATTTGTCAGCCCAGGTCTGCAGTTTCCACAAATCCCTCTGTATTATACAATCCTCCTCTGTATTAATTACTTTACAGAGCTTAGTATCATCTGAAAATATTGAAACTCTACTTTGTAAACCCACTATGAGTAATAAAAAATATTAAAAAGAAATGGCCCCAAAACTGACCCCTGCAAGATGAAGTGCTAGGACAGAGTGAAATGACTCATCTGGTCTGGTGATTTGTCTATTTTAGTGGTGTTGGGGCAGCACCGTTCCTCTTCCTGGGTTAAGCAGCTGACATTTAATGGCAAATATACGTTATTCCTCATCATGTCATTTCCCATGGGATTTTTCTGAGTAAAGACAGTTAAGCCCTTTCCTCATCCCCCTCCCCCAAGTTATTCCTCAAAGGGCTCACACATTTTTAGTTTTTTACTATTTATATATTTGTAAAATAATTTGGGATTATTTTTCTTTCCATGACAATTTTTCTTTGAGTTTCTATTTTTTGCTTCCTTTATCTGTTTTTACAGGATTCATTTTTTCTTTATAATCCTGTAACACCTCACCGCTACCTTCTTCCTTTAGTAACTTTAGTACCTTACCCTTCTTGTTTATTGCTCGTCTTACAGTACTAGTTAACCACATTGGGGCAGATTTACTTACCTTGTCTTTTCGGGATTCAGCGGCGCGTTCTCTGCGGTGGATTCGGGTCCGGCCGGGATTCACTAAGGCAGTTCCTCCGACGTCCACCAGGTGTCGCTGCTGCGCTGAAGAGCATCGGAACGCACTGGAGTTCACCGAGCCATCCTGGATGAAGGTAAGCGCGAGTCGAGCGTTTTTTTTTTTAAATGCGGCGGTTTTTCCGAATCCATCGGGTTTTTTCACGGCCATGCCCCCCCATTTCCATTGCGTGCATGCCACAATCAGATCAAGCGTGCCAAAATCCCGGGGCAATACAGGGAAAATCGGCACAAAACAGAAAAATTCAGGTATCACGTCGCAAAAACACGAACCGGGCCCATAGTAAATGACCCCCATTGTATTTTTCCTGTTTCTATGGTGCTTATTCCCATATGGTATATTTTCGGTGCTTTTATTTTTGAGAACATTGTCCCAGTTTTTGCTCTTAAGGTCCTCCTAAGGTTTAATGGTGTAAAATCTGGTGACAGTTTCCTTTTGAAATGTATCTATAATCATTAGAGATTCCAATCAATTCCTAATTTTAAAAAGATATTGAACTCCAAAATTTAAAAGTCTAAAGATTTTCTATTTGCGTTAAGACCATATGATAGAATTCATAGACCTAATAGGTTTAGAACCGGTAATTTACTTACCGAAATTGCAAGTTTATTTACAGAAAACTACAGCATTTGATGGAAAATAACATTTTCGGATTAAATGGTTAAGTACTCTAATTCACAAGCACTTTTATGAAATCAAAATCTGAAAGGGAAGGTTCGAGGTTTGCCATATGTCATAGTGTGCCAGAAGCTTCTTAGCAACAGGCTTGACAGTCTGTAGAAAAGTAGCAGCTTTTAACCTACTACTGAGGAGCATCTGACAGACTTGTAGATGACATTTCTCACTGAAACTCAACCTACACTTCATAAAAAGTCTGTCTCCAAAATTCTCTTTTTACAGTGTTTGTGCAGAAATCATAATCAGTTGCTGTAAAAAATATACTGTACACTATGTGAGATTGTTATTTTCATGTTGTAACTGAGAGGTTATCAGTTTGTCTTATGCATGCAGTACATACAAGAATCATATAAAGAAAGTACAAAGGTATGACTCATAATAATCCCCTGGCACTTCATAGGCTTGAAGATAATGCATGATAAATGGAGTCTCCTATTGCTAATTTAGCATTAGTGGCCACATTTTTATTGATAGGTTTTGCCCATGAAAGATAATTTTAACCCCTCACATAACAATTTTACTCATATTTATTGCTGTCACTCAGTGATAATCATTGGGGGGGGAGGGGGGGACTCTCTAAGCAGAAACTTTATGATTCCTCTGTGCTATTAGATGCTGTGTACTGACAATGTGGTTAGATTGTCAGGGTACAGGTTTATATACACTTTCATTTAGCTTCTGAACATTCACAAGTATCTGATACATAGAAAGAGAGATGAAACAGTTCAGAGATGAGAAATTATGAGATCCATGAGATGCATGTAACATACAATTACATTCTTAATCTCAGCCTAATCATACTGTTGGACCTGCCGTGCCTCCCCCCACCCTTTGCTGGATAAAGACCTTATCTGTCTGTAGCTTGTAGCTTTACTCTCCTCACGCTGTTGTTTGCAGGCATGAATCTCTGTGTGAGCTAGTCTTGGAATGCAAGAGTAAGGTCTGCAGTGCAGCTCAGTGCAGCATCAGACAGGAAAACAATGGGGCACATTTACTTACCCGGCACGATCCAGCAAAGCATTCTCCGACGAGGATTCGGGTCTTCCGGCGATTCACTAAGGTCGTGTGCCCGATGTCCACCAGGTGTCGCTGCTGCGCCGAGGTCTGCCGGAGTTCACCAACCTATTCCTTGTGCATGTGAGTTATTGATTTTGTGACACAATTAGTTTTTTTAAATTCCACGATTTTTCCAAATCCGTCAGGTTTTCTGACGGCCACGCCACCTGATTTCTGTCGCATGAAAGCTGGCGTGTTTACAATGAAATCTGATTACGTGCACCGAAATCCTGTCGGAATTCGTCGCTAAACGGAAAAAGTCAGGAAATCTGATGAAAGTGCGGCTTTGGAGCCCTTAATAAATGAGCCCCAATATGTGTTCCCGACTCTAGAGTTCGAAGATTCAGGGTAGGGTCCCAGGGCAACTGAAATTGTGTACAGCAGGACTGATAGAGACAGGTTGGACTTATATCTGTGAAATGCTGTATTCTTGTTAATAACAGTGAATTAGAGAATGTGTTATTTTTTTATCCTGAGTACATTTAAGATTCTTGTCTTCGTGGGAATACCGCTTTAAGGATTTAATCAGTTTGGACATTAATGGACATATTTCAGCAGTTGTGGCCTAATCAAGCTGCTGATGGTGTTAAGTAGCAATCTGTGTAATCATACCTTTGTGTATGTTGTCAGTAGTGACGTGACTGGGAAAAGTGAAATCATAATCCAGCTTTGCAGCTCCTGAAGGGGCTCTGGGTGTGTCTTTCTGCCTGAAGAGCTTTCTCCTCTCTGTACTGTGCTGCTCCTCAGCCAATTCCCGCAGCTATAAACAGGAGCTGAATCAGGATTTTGGTTGGATATTTACAGCAGTCACTTAGCAGGGGGTATAGGATATGGAACAGATCATCGCAAAGTGCAGAAAGCTCTTCAGGCAGAAAGACCAGCCCAGAGCAACTAAAGAGAGCATTTCTCAAAAGAGATTTCTCTGTTCAGGATAGATGCAGGAGCCAGGCAGAGTTTTACAACTGCTGCTGATTGCGCAGGACACTGGCAGTACGCACACAATCACCAGGATGTGCATGTTCATCCTGGAGCATGACCTGTCCTCTGATTACACTGAACATTCACATCCTGGATCATTAAACAATGAAGTTACACTGTGGAGCTGTAGGTAATCAGATGTAATCCACGTAGTACTATATTCATAGGGAAACTTTCACCACATTTTTACAAATACAGCTAGTGACAAGTTCCCATAGAGCACTATTAACTAAATAACACCTCTCTTTTAGATGAAGAGTAATACCCTAACATCAGCATAAAATAAACTTTACGTTATCATACCTCAGAGTACCCTCCCATCTACTCCTCCCTATGCCTTATAGCTCCTTACTATTCAGCACTTCATTTTCTGTCACCAGGGTGACATCATCTAAGGTCCTTATTCCAGTATATTAACATCTACCCCATGTGTGTCTCTGCTCACATGAAATCACAGCATACCTCATTGGACTTCTACTCCTCCTTGTCCTCCATTAAGGCTGCTGTGATTTCATGCAATCAGACACATACATGAGGTAGATGTTAATGTTACTGGGTAAAGGACCTTAGATGACATCACCCTGGTAACATGAAGTGCTCAATGATGTAACAAGCATGGCACCATGTACAACATTTGATACAGCTTTTTCTATCCCTAATAATAAGTAAACATGGCTGTATATGTCTGTAGTTGGTCCATAAGTACTAGTTCAATACCAGCAGCATGCCCTAGCAGTGAGACCTGTCAATCAGGAACTAATAGGCAGTGCAGTGCAAGTAAAATTTATATGCAGGACTCACATTAATATAATTGGACTCACATCAGTTGAGTTTCATATAAGTTTACAAATCGATTTTTAACATTACAGTCATGCAAAGGAACCATTTAGGGATAAGGGTAATTCTTTTTAATCATAGATTTTTTAAGGATATATTTATTTTGGATGGGTTAATTTAAATGGCAGGTTCCCTTTAAGGGTAATACAAGTCATCTCCCAAAAATGCTGTATTTTATAGAAAATTCTTCTTTAGTAGCTAGATGAGTTTGGTTAAGGACTTCTCTGTCTCATAAAACCAATTGTATACTAAATTGTTTCATGCTAATAAAGATTTTTATTTTAAAAGCACAAACCTTTAATTTTATATTTACATTTAAAATTTGTGCATTTCACATTTTCTATACTTATAATGTCCATATCCATGTACTATATAATACAATGCATTAAAATGAAGAAGAACCATGTATGAAATGTACAATTTTGAAAAAATATTTTCAATAAAGATGGAAAAAAAAAAGACGCAAAACAGTGTGTAGTCTCCTATTCTTTATGGATATATGGTTGTTATCTCCAGGTTACCATTAAGCATTATAGAATGGATTGCTTTCTCGATGTGAGCAGAGCGTCGCTTCATAACCTATAAACAGTTAGATTAGTCCCCAGCTCTACAGCTCCATTCATTTCTGCTGCTATAGAAGAATAATGGAATTAATCAAAGTGTTCTGGAGTCATAAATCCTGGATACTTAGAAAACAGAACGTGCCGGCCTTGGAATCATTGTCCTTCCTCATCACGTATTATTCTAATCATCCTTTTACATAAATAAAACTTGGAATGTATGAAATAGAATATGGTTTATCTGATTGCTGGAATGCTTAATGTTCTTATGCACCCTGAGAAATCTTACAGAGACATCTAGCAGCCAATTGGTTAATACAATTCTCTGTCATTATTATATCACTAATAATAATTTGTTATAATATCACTAATAATGATAATTCATTAATTCAAGTCACTAACACATTATGATCATAGCATATTTAATGCTGATCACAGTGATGAGACCCCCACAGATCACAAGAATGGGGTCCAACTGGGTCCCAGGTACCTCCATTGGACCCCTCATCGCTCCCCGAGATTAAAAGAGCAGATGTCCGCACGTGACCGTTCTCCTCTATTTATCTCTATGGAGATGACGGAGATGGCCGAGCGCGGCCAATGCTGTCTCTCAACTCTGTTATTCTGTTGGGAGAGTCTGAGTTTGTTGATTCCATAAAGACCAGTTACTTGTAAAGGTTGATGGAGGAGGATTAATTCAGTTAGGCTCCTTTTAATAGGGTTGACATAGCTACATATGTTTATGGCAAAAATTCTAACAGATACAATCCAAAATCTTGTAGAATTTTTTCTAGAGAATTAGAGACTTGTGGCGGTTGAAGGGACCCAACTACTCCATATCTCTGCTTATGGATTTGGAATGTGATGTCCTCAAAGCTCTCATAGATGTAGTGTATGGTCTCCCACCTAACATATAGTGCATTTTACAATTTAGATCACCCTGATGATATTATGTCTATCTCAGAGCCTGACATCCTAGTATACTTACTTGGCATGATAACTCTCTTACGGCTAGTGTATAGTAAGAGATGGTTATGGTTGGACAACCATGAGTTCATCCTTTGTCACTCTTTACTATTGTCCTGGCATTATTAGGTAAGTCTGTATTAGTTGGATTATGTGAGTCACTCCTTAACGGAGCTACAAAACATCAACATTCTGCTTGAGTTTCATTTGTGTTATTCACAATTCAGCATTTCTGTGATAATGTTCTTAGTGTTACTTATTGTTCTAGAGCAAGAGGGTTGTATAATGTTCCACTCAGGGTCCAGGTCTGATATTTGTACATACATCCTCTCAAATTTCTCCTGTTTGCACCTCCCACCACTGGTCTAAGAAACTGAGACACCAATCTGACGGCGTTGTTTGTCCCACATCCGTACAGAGTATGGTTAAAGGGGTTTTCCAAGACCATAAAAAGAAACATTGGTGGCCAGAAGGGGGCCGCTTAAAAAAAAAATAAACATTTAAGCCGTCCCTATTCCAAACGCTGTGTAATGCGGGAAGGGTGTGTACGGCCAGCCACCTCGGCTGGCCGGAAGTTGAATGCATTGCAGTTTCCGTGCCCCTGTTTGTTTATAGAGTCATGGACCTGAAAGATGGCCGCGTGGGACGCCGGAAGGGACTGCAGAGGTAAGTACAGTAAATGTTTATTTTTTTTTTAAGCAGCCACCAATGGGTTTTTATTTTACCTCCTCGGACAATCCCATTTAATATCTGACTGAATGTTATATTTGGAGAGATTTTTGAAAATTGGTACAGATACCCCAAAAAGGAAAAACATTATAGTTTAGGATTGCATTATGAGTTATACAAAATTTGACAGCATTCCATGCCCAGCCACAGCTGGATATTCCTACTTCTAACATTGGTCATAAATAGTTAGAAAATAAAATTTTTCTTCCGTGATAACGAGTTTTAGTGTTGGTTATAATGACAATCTTCTCGGAGACCGATCTGTTGTTCCTGTTGTTAAACACATAATTCTGAGCATATTGTACGTGTCTTGTGTGACCCTTGAGGCCATCAGAAATTCTCAGGCTTGTTACCACAGTAATACTTCATTTTATCAGTTAATTAATGATCATTCTATGGCTTCATGTGGAGGCTCACAGACTGAACCACACCAGAAAACAATAGGGAATAACTACATTACTCGCTATGATCAAGGGCCTTGGCTTACGTGAAAGAAGCAGTTCGCGGAAATGTTTCCATAATGGTTTCCATTGAAAACCCCCAAAATGTAATTTTTATCTATGTAACATATGCTTTCAATTTATAACTTTGTTTTAACATTTTATCCATTTTATTTTAGCCCTGCTTGAGGGTTTGAACATGTGATTAATTTTATCATTTATATAATCATATATTTATCATTTATATAATATACTGTAATACAAAGTATTAGTTCAGAAATGGAAGATCCTATACAAACTAACAGTTTAGATGTTGTGGTCAAAATTGACCATGGTCATCGTGATCAGCAGGGTCACCATTAGGATCTTCTAGGCAAATACAAACAAATTTCATGGGTCCCTTTATCTCGGAAGTTTCCTATTCTACACTATATAACATCCATAACTATTTTGACATGCCATCTAGACTATAATTGGTCAATTTGGTTCCTATGTTATTTTATGTTGCATTATCAAAGCAAAGGGAACCTCTGACTCCTTTTCATGAGCCTTTGATAACCCCCCCGCCCCCCCATGGCAAAATTACCAGTCCTGCCCTAAAGGCCTTGGTGATCAGTACTGCCATCCGTTTTAGCTGTTATTATTGGGTATCATACACAATGAAGACCACTGCATTCGGTGTAGGCTCAGAAACATGTTGCCACAATGCACAATAGAGAGGTGTAAGGGGTCATCTAAGAATCAAGAAATATCACCTTTCCACTGAACCATGAGTACAGTATGTGACTTTCTTTTTCCTGGCGGGACTTTGTAGTGGGACCATACTGGACAGACACGTTTTTCCAAAGTACTTTCCTTAAAGTAATTTAATGTGCAAACTCACAAGGCATGACAATGGTGGTAGAGAGGCAAAGCGATGACCGTTTCGCACCTGTGTGCTTCTTCTGCCATGGACAACAGAAGCATTAAAAAGTAAACCATATATTGAACTGTGTAGCATTGAGCCATATCCTCCTTGTAGGTGGACCAGTTGAATAAAGCCCATTGATGTTGCCATAGTCACCAATTTGGTGATCCCTACTATAATGCAGGGGTGAACCTAAACTCTCTGCTGGCCATCCTTTAGTAATGTCCCTGCAATGTCTCACACCCCATCTGTAAAGAGACATTTTTTTTTAAGTGATTGAAAACTGCACCCCTGGTGCTGCCCCCTATCTTGTTGTAAGCAATGCTGCCTGAGGCAAGAGGCTCAATTCACCTCATGGCCAGTGCACCCCTTTTTCTATTTAGAAAATATTTATAGATCTTTGACCCTAAAGAGAGTCTGCTTGGTTAATCAGACAAAAAGACACAACCCATGACCACCACTGACCACAATATTAGGGCTAAAAAGTAGGATTTCAGCCGTTTACAGGAATTTCAGAATTATACATGATTGTCCAGATGTATATTTTGTTTTAAATAAAAGTAAGTGATATTCTAAGATATTTAAATTCTATAAAGCAAACACGACACCAAAAAAATCCATTTCAAATGTTATGTTAGGCCATTCAGCGATATAAAGGCTAAAGCAGGCGACCGAGGACCAGTGGGGAAAAGGGTAAATTGCATTTTTCATGAATCATTAATACTACATCATAATGAATATTTCACACCCAGCAAACTTCTAATGAAAATGTCATTTCGGTGCACAGTTTACCTGACGTCCTATTAATCATCTCGCTATTAAAGTAGAGAACAATAAAGGAAATTGATTTTTTAATTAGCCGGCGTGATATTTTAAATTAAAGGTTATTCAAAAAACAGTTATCATAGATATGTTCCCCTCTCCTTAATCGCACGGGAACACGGTGCTTTAGCCACCGGCTATTACCCAAAGTCAATGTGACTGATGTTAGATATTATCGACAAGTACAATTTCATTTTAAGATTCCTTGGCCCATGTGTCTCAGGGCAAAAATGTTGACAAAAATATGGTTATATATAAAAGCGCACATGTCCGTAATAGAGAACCCTTGTAATAATGCTAAGACTGAAAGCATATTGTCAGTGGTGTTCACACGGAAGGCAATTGCAACAAGACGAATGACTGCGTCCTACAGAGTCATAAATTCACTGTCGCTGATTTATGTTCGATATCCTGTTCTCCGTGCGAAAAATAATTTATTACGATGCAGAAATCTACCGTTACCCATGTGTGCTATTTACAGGCATGCATATCATAATATTTTCCCCCATCCTTACATTGGAACATTCATCTTTTTCTCCTCTTTAGCCATTTTTTAATTAAGTCATCACAAGACCGGATACATGTATTTTATTCATCTCAAGGTCCGGTTGGTTTTGGAGGTAAAATTGGAAGTTGGGGAATTTACTTATCATATTTTCAAAATATAAACAGCTCTAAGATATAGTAAAACACTTTGTATAAAAAGAAAGGTTGGTTGACGGGTTCTTCCTGATATTTTTATTTTAGGAAGAAGGTCATTGGATCAATTTGTTGAAGTTCAATTTGCCTTATCTGACCCATCTCTAGTAATGATGAGCAGACCCATTGAAATTCAAAATTTTAAGAATCTGTTTGAGTAAAAGTAGTGAACCCACACCCATAGTCCCACTAGTAACACCCACGATCGGTGCTGGCACCAAGCACAAGCGGTTACTCTTTAAATGTCACTGACACAAGTCACCAGCTGCTAGAAGTTTGTACTGTGTTAGCCATGGAGAGCAGAAGAAGAGTGAAGAAATCAGGCGATACCTTTTTGAGGCTAACTGAGTATATTTGATGGTGAGCTTTCTAGAATACTAGTTCTCTTCGTCAGACATGATGTTATGCATGAAAACGAAATTCACAGCATTTTATACACACACTAGGCAGTGATCATCAATAGATATTAAAAAAAACCTCTAAAACACAAAACAGGACACTCTATTTACAAACAGGATGCAATAAAACATTAAAACCTATGAGGCGAGACACATGAGCCCTGGCTCTTATCTGCTTGTGTGCCTCCAGGTCAGAGGTAGGAGGTCATGAGCTGGCATGAATGTTAAGACCACTTTGCAAGGTGTTGAATCTCCTCATTAATTTATAACTCCCATTCTTTCCTTTTCCTCTGTGTCTTAAAATGTCCACTTAAAACAGTAATCTGCAAATCTTCCTTAGTGTGGTCCTCTCTGGAAAATGTGTGCAGCCACTGGCAGATCTTTCCTTTCATTTTTAATACAGCTCTGTGCGAGTTCATATGTTGATGGAAGTCTCGACCTGTTTCTCCAACATAAAGGACACGGAGATACACTTTCTAGATACCACCATACAGATTAAAGACAGCCACTTAACCACAACCATATTCCATAAACCTACAGACAGACGGCCTACCTGAGAAATAACAGCTTCCACCCCAAACATACCAGACAATCTATCATATACAGCCAGCCATACGCACAAACCGTATATGTTCAGACAACATATATTCAAGGGTGGAAAAACACCTCCTGGAGCTCAGTGTGAATTTCTCCGTTGGGCTACAGACCAAAAGTGACTGATAACCAAATAGGTAAAGCAGCAGCCATCAATAAGATGATTTACTCAATATAAGGAGAACCCAACGGAGGCCAGATGTGCCCCTAGTAGTTACTTACAGCCCACAACTGGAGATCCTGCGTCACATTGCCAAGGAACTCCAACCAATTCTGCATAAAGAACCAAGATTAAAAAATATTCCCAGTCCCTCCTCTCCTGTCCTTCCGGCAACCACCAAACCTGAAACAACTGGTTGTCCGATGCCCTGAGACCCCATCAGAAAATGGTACCTCACCCTGCCTGCAAAGCAGGTGTAAACATGCCAGTACATTTGCACGGGTGACCAGTACCTGTACCTCATCAGAGCAGTACATCAGATCAGGGACCTTTTCCGAGGTCCCTCTAATGTGGTCTAACCTTATCATGTGTCAGCATGTCCAACCACAGGCCTTTATTTTGGGGAAACAGGTTTAGAGACTCCATCAATATAAGAACTCACCAGACTGATATTAAAAATGAAAGGAAAAGATCTGCCAGTGGCTGCACATTTCTCCAGAGAGACCACACTATGGAAGACTTGCAGATTCGGTTTTAATGGGACATTTTAGACACAGAGGGAGGAAAGAATGGGAGTATATATTGATGAGGAGATTCAACACCTTGCAAAGTGGTCTTAACATTCATGCCAGCTTCATGACCTCATACCTCTGACCTGGAGGCCACAAGCAGATAAGAGCCAGGGCTCATGTGTCTCGCCTCCATAGGTTTTTAATGTTTTTATGGCCATCCTGTTGTAACAAGATGTCCCTGTTTTTATCAATCTGTTGTTTTAGAGTTTTTTTTTATATGCCTTTGATGATCACTGTTTAGTGTGTATAAAATGCTGTGAATTTTCTGTTTCATGCATAACATCATGTCTGAACTAGTATTCTTGAAAGCTCACATCAATATACTCAGTTAGCGCCTCAAAAAGGTATCACCTGATTTCTTCTTCACTCTTCTACAAGTCACCAGCGGCATTTAAATTACTCTGGTCAAGTTTCCCACTAGCCGTAACATGCAATCATTTTGGAGAGAGTCGTCACTCCCCGATACTAGTGTCCAGTGTACATGGCTACAGCAATTTAATGCCACCAGCAGCATGTAACGTCTGTGATCTGTGCCAGAAACCGAACTAATTATAGTGTAAGCACCCTCAGCAAAGTGTTATCTTTACTCTCCAACCTTTCTAATGCTGTAGTTTTTATTGTTTGCGCTGATTAAAATAGCTTTTAAATAATAACTTTTTCCTATATAGAGTCTGTATTCTGGGAGGAATATCTTCCCCTCGATCCAGGTTGCTTTTTTGATCATGTCAAGATAAGAGAGACACGCGCTGGGATTGGGATGAAGAGTGTCAATATTTATTGTGAATCTATTTAGATTTTTTTTTTTTACATCTTGGTGTGACATTCTCTTTAAAGGGGTTGTCCAATAATTGGTATTGTTTGTGAAATGAAAAGTTATAGAATTTTCCAATTTGCTTTCTGTATCAATCCCTTATTTTTGATAGCTGATTGCTGAGTTTAAATGAAGCTTCATTGATTCATCCTGTGGATAAAACTGGTCCCTGATCATGTGATGTCTCACAGGTGCACAACTCATTATACAAATATCTCTGATTTGGTGTAAGGTCCCTTGCATGTGGCTGTGTGCTGGACTGGACTGATCCTGAGCATAGTGCATGCCTAGGTGAAGAAGGGAGGACAAGTGAGCTCTCCTCCCCCTCCCTCCTCACCCAAGCACACCGTGACCAGGTGTCATAGACCACTATAGGGGTTGTGATATGTCGCAAATTGAGGCCGTATCACAGACCCCCATATATTCCTAATAACGACTGTGCACCCGTGTGATTCACATGACCAGGGACTGGTTTTATCCAAAGGAAGTAACAACGAAGCTTCCTGCTGAATAACAGCAAGCCAAAATCTAGAAACATCGAGGAATTGAGAGTTTATTGTGAAATTGTATTAATATTAGTCAAATTTGTGGGAAAATTTCTAGTTTTTAGATAATAATTGTGTTTCTACATTGTTATAAATAATGTTTTTCAGGAACATTCTGTAGCACAAGCTGGCAAATCACGCCATGTCCTCTTTTTTTTCTCTCTAAAATCAGAATATTACAATGTTGGATATCTTGAGTTTTGTAATTTCCGCCGCTGTACAGCACATTTTTTCTGTGTATATTAAAAATCACTTTATAATTACATCTCAGTGAATAGGGAGTTATGGGAAAGTCAGCATTAAGTTGCTGCCGCAGAATAAATACTCTCATTTTACATTTCTGTCTTATTTATTGCACTGTGATCAAACCAATGTTTCAGAATGGAATTAAAGGCAAAATATTCCTATGATTCACTTTTAACAAGCTGCTTGTGCTTGTTTTCAACTAAACATGAAAAAGAACAAATATATGAGCTGTATTCATTAATCCGCCACCATTAGTCTTACAGCCATTAGTAATCTGCACTCCTTTTTGGGTTTGAATAAAGAAAAAAAGAAGGAAAGATATATTATATATATACTATTCTTATATTATATATTATATCTATATCTATACTCAGTAATAGTATAGTCAATATCAGAAAATGATCTATAATAATAATTATCGTTAGTTATATAGCCCCATTATATTCGTTAGCACTTTTACAAATCACGGGGAACATATACATATAAAATCACTAAAATATAAGAGTGAAAACTAGTCATGTGGAACAATAGCAGTGAGGGCCCTGATTGCAAGAGCTTACAGTCTATGAGGATGAGTGGGTGACACAAGAGCTTACAGTCTATGAGAATGAGGGGTGACACAAGAGCTTACAGTCTATGAGGATGAGGATGTGACACAATAGCTTACAGTCTATAGGAATGAGTGGGTGACACAAGAGCTTACAGTCTAGAGGATGAGGGGGTGACACCAGAGCTTACAGTCTATGGGATGAGGGGTGACACAAGAGCTTACAGTCCTATGAGGATGGAGGGGGTGACACAAGAGCTTACAGTCTATGAGGATGAGGGTGACACAGAGACTTACAGTCTATAGGGATGAGGGTCGCTGTACACAACCGAGCTACAGTCTAGATGATGAGTGGGTGTCAACAGAGCTTACAGTCTATGATGAATGAGGCGGTGACACAAGAGCTTACAGTCTATGAGGATAAGGGGTGAACATAGCTTAAGTCTAATGAGGATAGGGGGGTGCCACACATCTTACATTCTATGAGGATGAGGGGTGACACAAGAGCTTACAGTCTATGATGATGAGGGGGGACACAAGAGCTTACAGTCTATGAGAATGAGGGGGTGACACAAGATCTTACAGTCTATGAGGATGATGGGTGACACAAGAGCTTACAGTCTATGAGGATGATGGGTGACACAAGAGCTTACAGTCTATGAGGATTAATGGGTGACACAACAACTTACAGTCTATGAGGGTGACACAAGAGATTACAGTCTATGAGGATTAGGGGGTGACACAACAACTTACAGTCTATGGGAATGAGGGGGTGACACAAGAGCTTACAGTCCATGAGGATGAGGGGGGCACAAGAGCTTACAGTCTATGAGGATGAGGAGTTGACACAAGAGCTTAAAGTCTGTGAGGATTAGGGGGTGACACAAGAGGTTACAATCTATGAGGATGAGGGGTGACACAAGAGCTTACAGTCTATGAGGTTGAAGGGGGTGATATGATTGGTATAACAGCTTCTATAATGGTCCAGCCATTTTTTAATAAGGGTATAGAATAAAAATAATTTCATAAATAAAAATACTGCTGCTTGAACCAGCCATCAGCCACCATCTTATATGCAAAGTCCAAGTGTAAAGTGACTGCAGAGAGGCCTGAAGCTTGGTAACTGGTTTTTGGTGGATAATAGAGGAGGACACAGGATGGGCTAGTAAAAAGAGAGTTACATTTTCATGCAGCTAGGGAATGTGATAGGCTTTGCCTAGAGAAATGGATTTTAAGAGCACATTTGAAGCTTTTGAGGTTGGGTTTTAGTCTGATAATCCAAGGAAGGGGATTCTAGATAATTGTTGCAGCTTAGGAGAAGTCCTGGAGATAGGAGTGGAAGAAGAGAATAATCTAAGATCACTGGAAGATGGAAGAGCACAGACTAAAATTACAGAGGAGAGGTAGGGAGGTGTAGCATTGTGCAGAACTTTGTGGATGAGGGTGTTTATTTTAAACTGTATGCAGCAGGAGACGGAGGCACCCAGCGCAGTGATTGACACAGACTGGAGGCATCCGTGCAGTGTTTGGTCTGAAAGACAAGCCTGGCTGCAACATTAGGAAAATATTGTAAAGGAGAGAGCTATGGTTGGAAGGTGTCAAATGGTATGTGTCATTAAGTATATCTATCCCATATCCATAGGAAGCTCTCAACTGCCCTCCCATCGGCAAAACGTGTGACCGCAAATTCCTTATGTCTGCTTTGGACTTCCAGGTTTGGTTCATCCTGTTAACTAACTGGAAGTTCCTTAGAGATCATCATTGACTGCTTTTGAACTTCTGTTTCAGCATAAGGTGTGGGCAAAACCAGGAAGCCCCTGTGATATGGGGGAAATAATGGTACCAATTGTGTGGGGGTTGGGAGTCCAACAGCCAACAGTCCCACAATCATATATAGGGGATGGATATAATTCAACAACTTTGTTCAATCTGAGAATGATGACTTTGTAGATGAAGTCTCCTGCATTTTCAGAAGACCTTTCATCAGCCTGAAGGCAGAACCATTAACATCAAAGATTCCAAGTAGGCCAGCGTCAACGCAATTTGCACCTTCCTAAAACCAATTCAGCACAACTCGCACAATCGCCTGTGTTAAAATAATTGGAAGTTAAATCGTTGAAAGTTGTCACCAGAAAATTTTGGCAACTATGTTTACATATTATCAGTGGGCAAGATCAACTGCAACATCCTTAGGAATTTATAGGCATATAACACTTTGTTCTTGTAAAAGCCTGTTAGTCACCTTTCTGGGCTTCAGGAAGTGGTTGGGGGAGTGCTTTCCTCATAAATACACTGGACTTATATGTGTCCAGTGTATTGTTTCCTCACTGTAGAAAATTAGACATTCATTTGTAATATATTGACTTCTAGTTGTACAGACATGTTGTAGATGTCTTGTAGATCCAGTTTTTCTCAATTTTTTTCCAAATGTAACATTTATAATAACAAAACCGGTACCAGCATAGCAGTCAGAGATACCATCACCAGTAACGACATTGCAGTCAGATACCACAACCAGTACTGGCATGGCAGTCAGATACCACAACCAGTACCGGCATGGCAGTCAACTGATTGAGTTTTGTTAAAAACATGGTTGAATATTTTTAATAAAGTTTAATGAATGTGACACTTCCACCACTATAGCTAGACACCTCTCTGTATGGTGACAGCGGCAGAGCAAACAACCTCCCAGTGTGACCTCGTTAGGAGAGGGATTCATTTATGCAGGGACGTTAATTGCTAATGTAATTGTTAGCAGATCTTTCTTGTGTTTGTCCACATGGCTAGTTCCTTGTTAAGAATCAAATTATTTCTTTTCCATTGTCTGTGGGCGCAGAAATGGCAGTGATGCATGTACTGACACATAAACAGTTACTTGTAAGTTTGATCAAGAGAATACTTAACCGAGGAATTTTTCCCTGCTTCGGGGCAATTTGCATCAACCTTTTGCTTCTGGATCAACGCAATATAATGTATAGGTTGAACTTGATAGACTGGTGTCTTTTTCTAGCCTTTTTTACTATGATACTATGAAAGTGAAAAATTGATTAGTGTTATTACTAGGATACCAGGATTACCAGGATAATATTTAGTGCAATTTAACCCTCATAAACAGGTCTATAAAATAAGAGATGTTAGCTTAAAGGGAACCTGTCACCAGGAGAGCCATTTTCAGCACTCCCCCAGTCCCCACAGAGCATAGTACATACACTGCCAAAGTGTTTTTGTATTAAAAATAGGTTTTACAGAAAAAAAGATATGTTATATTGTACCTTTCATTAGCACCTGCTGTGTGACTAGGCAGTTGCCAATTGGGAGAGACTGGAAAGGAGCAGTTCCCCCCCACCCTTGGGGAACAGCTACTACATGTGACCTTTTCAAATATATGAAAACACTTATCACTGGGCTTATCGACGCCCCCTGCTCCTCTACAGCCAATCCCGAGTGAGGGGAGTTATTCATATATTTGAAAAGGTCACATGTTTCCCAAGGGTGGGGGGGGACTGCTCCTTTCCAGCCAGTCCCAATTGGCAACTGCCTAGTCACACAGCAGATGCTAATGAAAGGTACAATATAAAATATCTTTTTTTCTGTAAAACCTATTTTTAATACAAAAACACATTGGCAGTGTATGTACTATGCTCTGCGGAGACTGGGGGAGTGCTAAAAATGGCTCTCCTGCTGACAGGTTCCCTTTAATGGGGACACTGTAATGGGATGACAGATATGACAGTGCACCCTAACACTACAGTCCTCCAACATCTCAGGCTGTTTGCCTCTGCATATACCAGGCGATGCATGACAACCCCAAAGATAGTTCCTCGCTACGCCTTAGAGCAGATACGAAAATATACAAAGAAACAGATAAACACAATAAGGGTGGTAAACAATCTTGGTCACAACAGAGGTACAAAATCACAGGATAGTCACAGAAACAGAATCAGATAGCCACAAATATAGAAATAGCAAACAATTGCAAAAGAGATAATAGAGCTGGCAAAATAACTTTAACCGGCAAGGGACATAGCACACAGAAAATATTTATGTGCTAGTCAGGCACCCTATTCCAGGTGAAAGTGTCCGAGTTATAACAATCAAAATGAGTTAATGCCTACTGGTCCAAAACTAAGCTGCAGAGAATACAGTAGACTCAACCAGCAGCACAGCACTAGAACACAGTTCAGATTAAAGAAGCGAGTCACAGAGAAATCAGCAGGTTGTGACACTAGCCCATGTCATAAAGCACAGCCATGTCATAGGGTTTTTAGAATGTGCCAAAAATGTTGAGGTTTTCTAATACCATCTACAAAGAGTTTGTAGCTCCATGATGAGTTTGAAGCTCCACTGAGGCCCCTTGAGCCAACCAGATATAATTTTAAAAGGAGCCCACCATTTATCATCCCCTATGAAAAAAAATGGAATAATGTCCACATTGGCTTGACCTCTGGAGCCTATGATTGTGTTAAAGTCTGTTCCCACTAGAGGATCCTCTGATTCCCTGGTGGGCCAGACCAACCCGGAATGCAAGAAATGAATAGGATAGGCCAACTTGTATGCTTTATACAAAACTTTAATAATTTAGAGGTACTGTACTTATAGTCATATATTAATTTGCATAAGGTTTTAATCTGTACATTTAGTCCAGTATCAGTAGATTAGGGCTGTAAGGGTAAGGCCTGTGAGGGTATGATTTTCTCATGGGTTAGGAGTACATCAGGAATTGTATCTATTAAGATAAAATTTGCAAAAATTTGGGCATTCGAGTTAATTTTGCACCACTCCGTGGTCTATTGGAGGTTGGACTTATATGTGATATATAGAAGATATGCTAATGAGCCCATAAGCAGTGGATGTTGACAACCAGTCCCTGTTCAGCTGAGTGGCATAATGGGTATACTGGGGGCGAGGAGAAGTACACAGCTTGGCATCAGTCACACCACGCTGTTCTCCATCTAAGCTTAGGGTATTAATCAAAAACTTCTAAAAATATATTTAGTGGAGAAACATTTTAATACTACCACATTAGCCTAATAGCAGATGCCGCAACAATCTGTCATTAATTCTGCGCTCTACAGGCTGAAGCCTTAAATCTGTCAGCGCTCATTTATAGAAGGCTTGCCGCTCCATATTTTCCATCCCTCAATATATTTCAGTAATTTTAGTTTCTAACTGTTTGCTATGTAGTTGAAAAATATTCACAGCACATTTAATGGTGATCGCACATGCAAATAAAACAAGAATATATACTGATAAAAAAAAAGCTCTGATCTTTCCTAATGTACTTGGTGTAATAATTCCAGTTTTTAATGCAATTCACAGCATGAAAATGAGTCATGTGACAAACAAACAGACAACCTATCATGAAGTATCGGCATGGGAGGGGTTCACAACTGTGTTCGGACTTCAAAATCTACCTTTTGTATGAATCTGATCACATGAAATTGCAGCATGCCTCCATGGATGCATTGGGGAAGCTAGAAGTCCATGGAGGCATGCTGTGATTTTATGTCATCAGATACATACATGGGGTAGATTTTGATAATGTTAGGGGGTAAAGTACCTTATATGACATCACTCTGGCCATGAAGTGCTGAATGGTGAGAAGAGACATGAGACTTGAGGAGGAGCTACTGGAATCGTCTAAGGAGGCCACACCCCTTCTGATTCTTCTGATGCCAGGTAGGAGAAAAAACTTGATTTTATGGTGATGTGAGGGCAACAGCTAAGAGAAGTGTGTCATTAGTTAATAGTGCTCTATGGGAACAGCTTCCCTTTAAGCAGACTGTCCTGACCATTTTCCAAATTTTAGAAATACAGATCAAACCCACAAAATTGGTGATACAGATAAAACCCAGCCAATGTTTTATCAATAAAATATACATATACCAGTACATAATACTATTAAAAAACATAATTTATTCAAATGGAAATTAAAATATTTCTTTCAATATAAAAGGTATCCTCATTGGGACAAACAGTTTAATTATTCCTGAACATGGCAAATAATAGTAAAAGCAAATATATGAAACTTTGTATTATATCTCATTAAAAAATTCATCTTTCTCCGCCTAGGTTTCCTTTCCTACTCGACCCTACCTATTAAAAGGAATGGACTCTATTACAAAATTTAACAAGGTTCAATTTAAGATCCTAACAGTCACCCATATCATACTTACCACGTGTAGTCCCAGGAATCGGCCGGTCATGTGACCCACTGGAGGAATACTTTCTGTGTTACATCCCGCATCTTTCAGGCGTCTGGTGGATGGAGGGGGTAGTACGGCCATTACTCTGTTCATGGTCCTACGCGATAACCAACCTTATATCAGTGGTTGGTAGGTTAAAAGTAATGATGGGGTCGCCCGTTGGTCTTGATGACTATACAGAAACTTTACCAGTGTAAGTATAATATAGGGTTTTATACTCTTCTAAACCCTGATAAAGGTTTGTATTAGCGGCCAAACCCTTTAACTTTGCAATTCAGGTCGCATGCATAGTCACATGTTCACACAGTAGACTGAGAGCTCTAAGCAGGTTTCCCACTCATTTAAAACCCTTGGGCCAAATGGATTGGGATGATGTACGTGAAGGGCTATTTGGACTATATGGAAAAAGTTTACCCCAGCCCTGCACTTACAGGCTATGGCCATAATCCTGAATTTCTTTTATTGTTATTTTAGTTCTGTGACATTTGATTCTGTATCTGTTTACACAGAAGCTGTCCATGGCCAGCATGTAACTGAAGCTTCAATGGCTGTCTGACCTGCCTTGAACTGTCTCAACAGAGCTCGGCTCATCCATTTGACAAGGCATTTCTGATGTCTTTGTCATGTCAGACTACAAATGGCTTTTGTAGTCAGATGCTTTTTGAACAGGTAATGGATTGCTGCACAATGATGGATTATTTCTCCAATTTCATGGGTGAATCCCTTTCACTAGGCTTTCAGATCCTGAAACAACAAACGTTGCTGCTAATATATCCAACGTAATAGCAGGACAGATAACAAACAAAGACTAAATCCCTTTATGTACAAGGTATACATCTATTTATCCACCAAGTACCAGTGTCCAAGTAGAACGGCTTCTTCGAATGAAGCAAAATAAAATATTAAAAGGTATGTAAAGGTCAACCTGTAAATATTGTATTTACGACGGCGGTTCAATAAGTACCTGTGTTAGAAATGAAGACACCATTTTTAAAAAACATTTTTTTTTATTTTTCAACATAGTCCCCTTTTAGAAATATACACTTCTCCCAACGTTCTTGCCATTTTTTTGTACGGGTGCGGTGCGGCAGCAATTCATAACACAATTCACGTAGTTTGGCGACGACAACTCCGGATGAATGTGCTGGTGCCTAATCGTGTTGAAACACGAATTACCAAACGATACTGCTCTTTTATAGCGAAAATCACGAAACACGTCTTACTCAAATGGCTGCCAAATCCAAACTAACCTACCAATCAGTCGGCAATTTGTTTTGCTGTCGTTTGATAGATGGCAGCACACGATGATAACACCAACTTCCCTCAGGAATGCCCTCTGTCGTCAAACACGGGTACTTATTGAATAGCCCTCGTATAACTGTATATCTATAATTCTGGTTGCCAATAGTAAGAGGTTATATAATCTAATATAATCATTATTATAGTAAGATTGAGATGTAGCAAACTTGACACCAAAGTCTTTGATACTCTATATTGCAGCAAAAAAAGGACGTATTATGGGATTTTTAGTGGCTTTTGTTATGGTAAGATGTTACATTGCAGCAAGGTTTCAGTTTTAAAGAGGCAATGATGGTTGACCCGCAGGATATGTCATCTGGGAGTGGTTGATTTAGGGAACAGTTAGTCATCCAAATGTACACAAGTTGGAAGTAGAGGCCATAAATTAATCCAAAAAGCCTAAGCACATGTGAGCACATGTCTACTACAAAGAGCATCAATCCAGGAACCTGCATAAATGTTCCTAAAGTAACCTTGAGGTGCTGGTGATTACCCGAGGGCTAAAATCAGGTCATCCCGGTTCACCCTTGATGAAGTTGATAGGGTGCATGTGCTATTAAAGGAAACCTACCATGAGGAATCTACTATCAGAAGTTGATCTGCCTGCCTCTGCCCTAATCTGTAATGTAATAATCCTGGAACCTAACCTAACTTGTTAAAAACTTCATTTTAGTAAAATGTGAATTAACCAAAGAGGCTACTGGGGCGTGGTGTAGCCTTATCTCCCAGTGTCCGGCCAGGCTAGTACACGCCCCAGTAGCCTCTGCAGTTAACTTACATATTACTAAAATAAAGTTTTTTAAAAGTTAGGTTAGGTTCCAGGATTATTAAATTACAGATTAGGGCAGGAGGAATCTACCAACAGATCTTCTTCTGATAGCAAATTGCTCATGGTAGGTTTCCTTTAAGCTAAGGCGCTACACCCACAGGGAGGAAGCCGGCACCAAACTTTCTGCCAAACCCTTTAACATTGTTAAAATATGCTGTATTAATGACTAGTCTCTACGAAGCTATTACTCAGTAAAGTCAACCTGCCTTAATTGTGCCTCTCTCTAGTCCGTTTTTGACAGGTCTATTAGCATATTTAATAATGTTTCTGAAGTCTATTGTTATATATTTGTTGAAAAGTTGTCAGTAAATGAGATAATGACAACCAGCGGGACCCAAGCCTCAGTAAATGATGACACAGCAATGAGTTGGCACTTCAGCAATTAGAAAAATCATGTTTTACCTGATCACAGCCCTCAAAACATAAGAAAGATGAAAGGATATTGTCGAAAACATAGTTTTTTCTCCATTCACTTATATTTTTAGAATTCCAGTATTTCATTCATCTCCCTTCCGTGGCTTTGCATTTAATGAAGTGTTATAATTTCCCCTGAGGCAAAAAAATCTTAATTGCTCTGATTCTCACTTATGTCTTTAAGACCTCCCTGATGGCATTGATTCTTTTCAATTTGCATTCCTGCACTGTTTAATTGCATGGAGGTAGTCAATACACAGAGTGTCTGCTCAATCCAAACACTCGAGAAGGATCGGAGGCAGACGTCAGTGTGAAAAAGTGACTCTGCGCCCCCTTATTTCCGATATTACGGAGACTTATCTAGAGTTCCTCACAGATATCAGTTTTTCATCTCAAGTTGTTTTTTGAGAAATTCTCCATAATCAATGACATAGACCATGTCTGCATGTGGATAGAGTGTAAATAATATATGTATGTATAGAAAAACATTCATTAAAGAAAACCAACCATGAGAAGCAAATCTGATAGTAGACAACTCTGGTGCCGTTGAACTTTTTTTCCGCTGGCTTTTCTTCCATCTGGCACTAGGATGACTTGTTACAGACGGGTGAGCAGACATCTTTTCTTTTTCATTTTTGCAGATCTGATGGTAGATTCCTTCTGCCGAAATTTTCTCTAATCTATCATTTAATTATCCTGGAACCTAACCTAACTTGTTAAAAACGCTATTCTAGTAATATGTTTATTAGCTGTTAAGGCTACTGGGGAGTGGAGTAGTCTGACCAGGTTCTCCATGCCGAGTAGCCTTAGCCATAGCACCTCCCTGTGCATCCTCAGTGTGCTCCTCTTCACTCTTGCGTCTGTACTGCCGGCTTCTATGGAACTACTGCACATGCAGGCACGGGAGCCAGAGGAGCGAACCAAACTCGTCCAGGCTACTTGCCACAACACCCCCCACCCCCACCCGTCTTTACAGGTTACTAAGATAAAGTTAAAGTTTGTTATATGCCCGACAAATTTTGCTTCATTTCTTCATTTCTTTCAATATTACAGGCAGTCCCCAACTTAAAAACAAACCTACAGAACCGTAACGTTCAAGATAGGTTCTTAGGTTTGTTCTTAAGTTGAATTTGTATGTAAGTCGGAACTGTATATTTTATAATAGTAACCCAGTCAAACTTCTTTTGTTCTCTGTGACAATTGGATTTTAACATTTTTTGGTTATCATAACCACAGTTAACAACCAGGATTAACAATAAATTTTAATTGCAGACACCGGTGATAACTGTTACAGCTGATCTAGGACTAAAGTGCATCCAGAGGTTCATTTTAACTAGGGGCTATCTAAGTCGGATGTTCTTAAGTTGGGGAATACCTGTATTTACAATTTACCGGAAAGTAGGAAATAAAATAGAATGTGGTGGTTGACAAAAAAAAATGTAGTTGCAACATTTTCTAGCGGACTTTTATGGCTTTTACTGCCAGTTAACATTCCCTCTTTATTTTTGGGATATGAGCACGGAGATTTTTTTAGATTTATTTACAGATTAATATAGTATGGTATGTTTTTGTTATGTCTTTTTGCAAAAAAAGACATAACAATAACATTTGCAAAAGCCTCTTGATGTATCGTGCTAGGTCAGAGCAGCGGCGGGGCTGTCATACACGGCGCACAGACAATTAATAAAATATGCGCCCCCTACTTACATCTTTGTATTTGTTTCTTGATTTCCCTTGGATTTTCATAAGGTATTCCATGAGGATTTCCCAAGTTTGTGGGTCTGTGGTGTGCGGCCAAAAAAATGTAGTCACCTTTCCTGACTCTCCTTCATGTGGTCACTGTACGCTGGTTGAAGCTTCAGAGCTGCGTAATGTCTCTGACCATAGAATAAGAGAAGAGAGCTGCTGCTGCTTCAGGGGAGCTGTGATTGATGTTTAGTTTTGTCATTCAGAGTGTGGGTGGTAACCGGTATGGAGGGGGCATATATCAGGGGCTACAAATAAGGGGCCATTATGCGTGGAACACTAGAAAAAGGGGGGGTGTCCCTTTTTCGGTGGCCTTCCCTGGCTAGAGAAAAGGAGACCCTATAAGGGGGCCCTATAAGGATATGGCTAAGGAAAAGTGAGCCCCATAGGCATGCGGCTAAGAAAACGGGGGCAATATAAGGAGGGGGCAACAGGTAAGGGGGTCCTATATGAAGGGGGCTACAGAAAAGAGGGGAATTGTAAGGAGGGGGCTAGAGAAAAGAGGGGAATTGTAAGGAGGGGGCTAGAGAAAAGAGGGCCCTATAAGGAGTTGGCTAAGGAGCCATGGGCCATATAAGTAGGCGACGGTGGAAAAGGGGGCACTATAAGGAAGGGGCTACAGAAAAGGTGGCCCTTTACAGATGTAGCAACAGGAAAGGGCACACTATAAAGGCGGCTCCAATAAAGTGGCACTATATGAGGGCAGCTGCAGAACAGCGATCAGCTGTAGGGGCCCGGGTACTTTAAGAAGCGGGGCTGTGGGAAAGGGGGCACAATATAGGTTTGATTTAAGTACAGGGAACCTGGGGCACACCATAATTCCAGTCCCTGGAAAAAATGTTATGATTGGAAAGTATGAGAGCAGAGTTTTGCAGAAATCTAAGTGACTGTACTATTTATATTAATGCAGATATCCAAAAGTTATGCCTCTGGTCCTTACTTGTAAAAACATTGACTCCTAATAATTTGCATGTGTTTTGTATCCCTCTGCTTGCTTTTATGTGAGGTTGTATACTCACTTCTCCTCTGCTAGAGCAGTATCTGTGATTAGATAATCCGTTGGGTACGCAGAGCTCCTGGTGTAGACAGCAGAAGCCTCCATGGACTGTTTCCTTTCTGCTAGATGTCTAGTCCTAGTTGCAGAACTTCATAATGTTGTTTTTCGGATTGTGACAAGCTGTCCCTTGTCATACGCTCCAATGCTTTTTGTATTAGGAATGACACTCTGCATTTCAGAACCATATCTGCTCACGTCTAAGGCATTGCTTCATTACGTGAAGGTAGAATGAACCAGACTCGGGTTGATTGTACCCCATTTTTGATCCCTAGTGACATTTCCTATTCATTATGTGTATACAGTTTGTAATATTTGCCATTCAGCTGTCAGTGGGCAAAGTGAACTAATATTAACAATGACACCATAAAATAAATTAGTAATGAATATATGTCAAGCAAGCAGATGCAAAATGTTGCTGTAACACTGTAGAGACCACCGAGTATTTGTCAGAGTAATATATTGTGAGGATATCTGCCATCCAATCCTAATCTACTCCTCAAAATAAATGGATATACACAGGATAAGTCTAATTGCTGGGGGTAAACCATAATAAAGGGGCAGTATATGTATGGGCTACTGGAGCTGGAACCGCCACTGGTACTGTTCACATGGGTTGCACATGTTGCTGTTTGGACCTCTGCAACCGAAGATAGATGGGCTGGTGTAAGGATAGGATACTGCAACTCTCTTGCTGTCGCTTTCCTATAACTTCCTGTTTAAGGGGAAGTCAACACTACAGCCAATCACAGGTCACAGCTGATTGGCAGCAATGGTGACATACGTGATGATGTGTATGTAAGAAACAATCATATGCAGTACAGACCCGACCAAAAGTTTGGACGAACCTTTCATTCAAAGGTTTTCTGTATTTTCATGACTATAAACAGTTAGATTCACACTGAAGGTATCAAAACTAGAATTATGTGGAATTATATACTTACACAAAAAAAAAGTGGCTAGGTTCTTCAAAGTAGCCACCTTTGCTTTGATTACCTGCTTTGCAACCTCTTGGCTTCTCCTGATGAGCTTAAAGAGTAGTACACCAGAAAAGGTTCTCACATCACAGGTCGCCCTTTTAGTTTAATAAGTGGATTCATGCCTTATAATTGGGGTTGGGACCCTCAGTGTGTAGTGCCGAAGTCAGTGGATAAGTTCATCTGAGTCACCAACACCTCTGAAAATCGCAGGTTAACAGCAGCTCAGAGACAGGTCACAGCCGCCACAGAGGTCTAGCAGCAGACACATCTCTACAACAACTGGTAAGAGGAGACTGTGTGGAGCAACCTCATGGTAACATCGGCTAGGAACCACTGCTAAGGACAGGCAACAAGCACAAAGAGACTTGTTTGGCTAAAGAACGAAGGAATGGACATTAGACCAGTGGAAATCTGTGCTTTGGTCTGATGAGTCCAAATTTGAGAGGTTTGATGGTGTAGGGGTGCTTTGCTGGTGACACTGTTGGGGATTTATTCAGAATTGACCAGCGTGGTTACCACAGCATCTTGCAGCGGCTGCTATTCCATCTGGTTTGCATTTAGTTGGACCATCATTTATTTTTCAACAGGACAATGACCCCAAACCTCCGGCTGTGTAAGGGCTATTTGACAAAGAAGGAGAGTGAAGGGGTGCTACGCCAGATCACCTGGCCTCCACAGTCACCAGATCTAAACCAAATCCATATGGTTTTGGGTGAGCTGGACCGCAGAGTGAAGGCAAAGGACCAACAAGTGCTAAGCATCTCTGGGAACGCCTTCAAGACTGTTGGAAGACCATTTTGAGTGGACTACTAGAGATGAGCGAGCACTAAAATGCTCGGGTACTCGTTATCTAGACGAACTTTTCCCGATGCTCGAGTGTCGTCGTCTCGAATAACGAGCTCCATTGAAGTCAATGGGAGACTCGAGCATTTTTCAGGGGACCAAGGATGCACAGGAAGCTTGGCCAAGAACCTGGGAACCTCAGAAAAGGATGGAAACACCACGGAAATGGACAGGAAACAGCGGGCAGCATGCTGATGCCTCTGAGGCTGCTTAATCGCACCATTATGCCAAAACTAGGGCAACAGCATGGCAATGAAAGAATGACGCAATGAAGCTAGATAGCATCTAAAACATCCAATAATTGACCTGACACTATAGGGGACTATGCAGAGGCAGCGGCAGCAGCGGCCGGCTAGAGAGTGTCTTGGCAACATACCCCAAATGGACTCAGGCTTAAAACCAAGGGTGGCAGAGAGGAACCAAGGAGGTGAGCAAGAAGCGCTCATAATATCGGTAAATGATAAAAGTGCCAGTTATTTTGTGGATTACACAGCAGGGTGGCGACAAGTTAACAGTTTGATGAGGAAGCCATGTAAACAATCCAAAATCTGCCTGACACAGCTCGTGAAGGGGACCATGTATGGAGGCAGTGAAAGTAGTAGATTAAAGGTGCAGACATGGAGCTACAGCCACAGTACACAGCCATACATGGAGCTACAGCCACTGTACACAGCCATACATGGAGCTACAGCCGCAGTACACAGCCATACATGGAGCTACAGCCGCAGTACACAGCCATACATGGAGCTACAGCCGCAGTACACAGCCATACATGGAGCTACAGCCGCAGTACACAGCCATACATGGAGCTACAGCCACAATACACAGCCATTTATGGAGCTACAGCCACAATACACAGCCATACATGGAGCTACAGCCGCAGTACACAGCCGTACATGGAGCTACAGCCGCAGTACACAGCCATACATGGAGCTACAGCCACAGTACACAGCCGTACATGGAGCTACAGCCACAGTACACAGCCATACATGGAGCTACAGCCACTGTACACAGCCATACATGGAGCTACAGCCGCAGTACACAGCCATACATGATGAAAGGTGGGCCCCAAAAAAGATTTTCTCTGGTGGGCCCAAGGTTCTCCAGTCCGACACTGTATATATGTATGTATTGTTAGATGTATGTATGCTGTATGTGTGTATGTGTATGCCATAAAAAGGACCCCCAAAGTCCTGCACCACATACCAGCAGGACCTGTGAGCTGATCTAGGACTCTATAGAAGTCATAGAGAGAAGAACAAAGTTGCGTCCAGCAATCCATTGACTTGTATGAACCTCTATAACACAGAAGTCCCACTGGTATACGGGAGATCAGACTTGCGGCCCCCCCATTATGAGGACTGTGAGGGTCTCCAGTTTATCCCATAGCAGCTTCCAGATCTGGCTGGGATGGAGCTTGTTCAGGGAGTTGCAGTCCCCTATTTTGTAGATTTATGGGGGTCTCAGGTTTTGTACAATGACCCCTAATTATGTCAAGTGAAATTTAATTTTTACCTATAAAAAATCTCTCCCAAAGTCCGGCAAATATGACTCTTCTCCGCTCATTTTCACACGAGATGAGTCAGGTTTTGTGATTGCGGGGACAGTGCCACTTCAGAAGCCCCTCTCCTCTGTTCTATAGCACCTAGAAATTAGGCAATGATCTGTATCTCTGCTTCTGTATCATAAGCCTGATGTTCTCTCAAAGATGAGATACTTATCTTTAATACGACACATAAAGCAGTTTCTAGGTGCTATAGAAAAGAAGATAAGGGCTTCTGATGTCTACCCCACTAAACTTCACTCATCTCATGTGAAAAAGAGGTGAGAAGAGTCATATTTGCCTGACTTTGGAGAAGATTTTTATAGGCGAGATCTCAAATAAAAGAGGGAATTCTAGAGAGGACATTTCATACCCGGCCTGATGTGGCTTGGAGTTTAGTAGGGTAAAACTTGGTGACAGGTTCTCCTTAAAAGGATCCAATCTATCCAGCCTAGAGAAACAAACCAGCAGTGTAAATCTCTTCCCGGCACTGAGGGTTTGTTACAATGTATCACTGTACCTAGACTCCAGACTGTATAAAATTGTAACAAAGTTCAGCTTAAATAAGCATCCGCGCAGGAGACCAGATTGCTCCCATTCACTGACAGCTAGCAGAGATGTTAAAAATAAATATCAATATAATCGCAAAATCTATTTGAAATGACCGGACTAATATCTCTTCTCTCCTACAGACGTGTCGCGCTAACAAACGCAAGGACTACGTGGCGGCCGCCAGTTGCTCGCGCTCGGCTTACATCACCAATCTGCTGGCGTATATAATGGGATTTTGTATCAATATTGCCTGGATTGCTGTTGTGATCCTCATGCTGACAACGCTTACCTAACCGGGATCACAGATGCTATAGACACGGATCTGCCGCTGCGCAAGGAAAATCTTCTGGAAATTTGGATCTTAAATAAGAAATGACTTGTGTGTCCGGGGATGAGAACTGAGTCCTGTCCAACCACAACGATGATAATTAACTATCTGTATTCTGTATTATATAAAGTAGAATCTCTCCTGACAGCCGGTGTCTTATGTATTACATTCAGTCACTCCTGTTGTTAAGGTAAACCTAGCTGATAGATCAAATCCTGTCATTTCTACTTGTCCTATTTTCCTAACAGCATTGTAACAGAGACTTCATTTTAAGATGGCGCCGGCCTCGTGATCATAACCAAAACAATCGAGGCTAAAGAATTTCAGAAATGCATTATCCTGATGTCAAGGAAGTTCTCCAATCAAGAGACCACATGAGCTGGGAATTCTCCGCCTCCTTCTACCTCTTCCCTAATTTCTATATAGATTTGTGGATCCAAATAAAGCTTGTGCAGTGCAGATTTGCCACAAGCAATGATAGCATGAGTGAGGCTTAAATCAGAAAACATGTCTGAATTATTCCTTACGATGTGCACACATGCTTATGGATTAGAAACACACAGCCAACGCACTCTAATAGAGGATGTCTTATATCCTACCCCAACACTGTATATAATATTAGCTGCTGAAATCCTCTGTGCTGATGTTGGTTGTAGTAGGGCTTCTCCTTCCACATAGACTAATACTCTTAACCCCTTTCTGACCAAGGCCCTGAAAGGCTTTGCTGACAAGAGCAGAAGGAGGGATGAACGTATCTAACAATTGAAACAAAGAGAGGCCTATTGGATACACAGGCTTAACTCGTTAGCACCCTTAGGCCGGCGCCACACATAGCGCTTTGTCTGCGCTTGCAAACGCAAACAAAGTCGCGCCCACCGGGGCGGGCCTCGGCCCGATCGCGTCGGCGTTTCTATGGAAACGCCAGCGATCGGGAACGAGCCGCCGGTGTTTTGCGTTAATTTTGCGCTCGTGCAAGCGCAGACAAAGCGCTACGTGTGGCGCCGGCCTTAGGGTGAAGACACACGTGGTGTTTTTGGGCCGTTTTTAGTTAGTGCGTTTTCAGATCAGAAAAAAAACAGTTTGAATTAAGATAATTGGTCAAACCTGTCAAAAATGCATGCGTTTTTTACAATCTGAAAACGGCCTAAAAACGCCACGTGTGTCTTCAACCTTAGGCCTAAATTGGGATTATGACATAAAGAGCTTTGTAGGAAAGAATGAAAGAACTACATCTAGTACAGGGTCAGTTCTAGGTTTCAGTAGGCCCCTGACATTAAAAATTCAGAAACTGTTCCCTAAAATAGCCAAACAGCCCCCTCATGTTTTTGTTTTACAAAATGGGCCACAACATTATGGGGAGATGAGAGGCCACAATATAAAGGTGAGATAGGAGAGGCCACAATACAAGTATGAAATGAGTGGGGGCCACAATATGAGGGGGATGTGGTAGAGGAAACAATTGCTTTTTATAAGAGGTCTTGCCTGATTCTGGACTGTAAGTACTAGTTCACAGGATGCAAGAGTATTTGAAGAATCTTCCCCCAAAAAGTGCAAAATATGTGTTGCTCCTTTGCAGATGCTCAAAAAGCCCTTGAAATGCATTTTCTAAACACATTTCAATGACATCTGTGTACACGTTCTTAGGCTGTGTTCACACTATGCATTTGCATTGCATTTTATAGATCATTGTCAAAAAACAGGCCACTGTATACCTGACTATAGTCCCGTCTATAACTGTCTGTCTGGTTTTGCAACATTTTATGCAAATATGTAACATTTTTGTGACAGTGTCAGGTGCTGTATTATCTGAGGATCTCCGGTTTCTGTCTCTATACAGAGCGTCCCTGGATACAGCGTCTCAGTGCTGCAGCCTCCTCCAGTGCATAGAGAAGACTGAGGAATGGAGACTCCTAAATACCCTCCACCATATCCCAATTATGTAATCCCACCTGAGTATGGAGCACCTGTAAAGACCCCTGACTATGTACCACCTCCCCCGCTAGTGGTGACCACCCAGCCCAGCGCTGCTGTAGTCCCTCCACCTGTCTATAGGGATTTCCTGGTCTGTTCCATTGTGAATCTCTTCTGCTTTCTGCCCCTGGGATTGTTAGCGCTTATATTCTCCATAGAGGTAAGAAAGAAGAATCTATACATTAATTATCACTAAAGTTTTATCAAAATTTGCAAAATAGAAATGGGAGGGAACCACTAAATATTTCTCATCTTATGGAGAAGACACAAGATCCTATTTATTACGCTATAAATTGGAGTTTCCATTGAGATGAACCCAATTTAGCAGTTTATGGAACACAAGGGGTTAACGCTTCCTTCTTTGGTACTGAAGTGGTTAACACCATTATTCTTTATTATCAGGGCTAGTGGAGGGGCTAAAGCCAGTGTCCTTGGTGGAGGGGCTATGACTACACCCCTCTTGGTCTAGGGTAGTTGTCAGGGATTAAATCGGGGGATTATAGAATCAAGGCCTTTGTATGCCATAAAAAGGACCCCCAAAGTCCTGCACCACATACCAGCAGGACCTGTGAGCTGATCTGGGAGTTTATAGAAGTCATAGAGAGAAGAACAAAGTTGCGTCCTGCAATCCATTGACTTGTATGAACCTCTATAACACAGAAGTCCCACTGGTATACGGGAGATCAGCCTAGCGGACCCCCATTATGAGGACTGTGGGGGTCTCCAGTTTATCCCATAGCAGCTTCCAGATCTTGCTGAGATGGAGCTTGTTCAGGAAGTTTGTAGATTTATGGGGGTCTCAGGTTTTGTACAATGACCCCTAATTATGTCAAGTGAAATTTAATTTTTACCTATAAAAAATCTCTCCCAAATTTGGGCAAATATGACTCTTCTCCGCTCATTTTCACATGAGATGAGTCAGGTTTTGTGATTGCGGGGACAGTGTCACTTCAGAAGCCCCTCTCCTCTTTTCTATAGCACCTAGAAATTAGGCAATGGTCTGTATCTCTGTTTCTGTATCATAAGCCTGATGTTCTCTCAAAGATGAGATTGTTATCTTTAATACGACACATAAAGCAGTTTCTAGGTGCTATAGAAAAGAAGATAAGGGCTTCTGATGTCTACCCCACTAAACTTCACTCATCTCATGTGAAAAAGAGGTGAGAAGAGTCATATTTGCATGACTTTGGAGAAGATTTTTATAGGCGAGATCTCAAATAAAAGAGGGAATTCTAGAGAGGACATTTCATACCCGTCCTGATGTGGCTGGGCGTTTCGTAGGGTAAAACTTGGTGACAGGTTCTCCTTAAAAGGATCCAATCTATCCAGCCTAGAGAAACAAACCAGCAGTGTAAATCTCTTCCCTGCACTGAGGGTTTGTTACAATGTATCACTGTATCTAGACTCCAGACTGTATAAAATTGTAACAAAGTTCAGCTTAAATAAGCATCCGCGCAGGAGACCAGAATGCTCCCATTCACTGACAGCTAGCAGAGATCTTAAAAATAAATATCAATATAATCGCAAAATCTATTTGAAATGACCGGACTAATATCTCTTCTCTCCTACAGACGTGTCGCGCTAACAAACGCAAGGACTACGTGGCGGCCGCCAGTTGCTCGCGCTCGGCTTACATCACCAATGTGCTGACGTGTGTATTCGGATTTTGTATCAATATTGCCTGGATTGTTTATGTGTTGCTCTTTGTGACATCGGTTACCAGGTTCACAGATGCTATAGACACGGATCTGCCGCTGCGGAAGGAAAAGTTCTAGAAATTTGGGTCTTAAATAAGAAATAACTTGTGTGTCCTGTCCAACAACAATGATGATAATTAACTATCTGTATTCTGTATTATATAAAGGAGAATCTCTCCTGACAGCCGGTGTCTTATGTATTATATGCAGTCACTCCTGTATCAGTGGCGTAACAATAGCCGTAGCAGCCGTAGCGGTTGCTACGGGGCCCGGGCGGCACAGGGGCCCGGATGAACAGCAAGTGAAAATTTACAAACGCATACTGGGGGCAGAAATACGGGCCCCTGTGCCGTCCCCCTGTCTGTGTCCGCCCACCTGGCTCACTCCGTCCGCCCCCGCTCGGCAATCCCACTCTTTACTCGGCCGGCCCACACCTTCCGCGGCCTAGAACACCAGCCGCTGCCCGGTCCAGTCTGTTCGGCCAGCCCATTCCGTCCGCGGCCGGCCTACTCCGTCTGCCTGGACATCCTACTCCGTCCACGGACGGCCTACTCCGACCATGGCTGCCCAGGCTAGTTCATCCATGGCTGCCTGGCTGTCTCAGTCTGCACGCGGTCACACGCCCGACACACTCCTTCCGCGGCCAAACACCCCCCCCATCGATCCGCGGCACCCCCTCCCCCCATCCGCGTCCGTTCAGCAGCTGGCTTACCGCATCCGCGGTCGCGTGCCCGGCCTACTACTTCTGTGGCTTTCCGGGCACGTAGGCCACCTACCCTCCCGAAGATACAGCCTCCCACAGCAGCCGGTCTACAAGATGTGTAAGTTCCTATATATGTATGTATTGTTAGATGTATGTATGCTGTATGTGTGTATGTGCTGTACAGTATATACTTTATGTATGTGTGTGCTGTACAGTATATGCTGTATGTATGTGCTGTACAGTATATACTGTATGTATGTGCTGTACAGTATATGCTGTATGTATGTGCTGTACAGTATATGCTGTATGTATGTGCGTATGTGCTGTACAGTATATGCTGTATGTATGTGTGTATGTGCTGTACAGTATATGCTGTATGCATGTGTGTATGTGCTGTACAGTATATGCTGTGTGTATGTGCTGTACAGTATATGCTGTATGTATGTGCTGTACAGTATATGCCAGTGGTGGCGAACCTATGGCACGGGTGCCAGGGGCGGCACTCAGAGCCATTTCTGTGGGCACTTGGGCCATCGCCTGAGCACACCGGACAGGACTCTGCAGAATTTTCCTGCAGTTTCAAGCAACTTGGAAGCAAAGATGCTGCTTTCAGTGATATTTTAAAGTGATACTTACTTGGCTACTTGGGACTGTAGGAAAAGGGAGAATGTGTTGACACGGCCGAATTATCTTTGGAGGACCTCCTGCTGGCCCCATGATTCTCTTTGTACAGAGAGACACTGGAAAGAAGCTACAATGATGCAAGTTTTCCCTCCTCTACTGTGTTGCTGTCCTCAGGAGGCCAGTATGATCGAACGTTGTTGAAGAACATGGAGCAATAAGTTACTGCTTTAATTTTTGGTTGGCACCTTGGGATAATTGAGAGTTTGGGGTTGCAGTTTGGGCACTCGGTCGCTAAAAGGTTCACCATCACTGGTATATGCTGTATGTATGTATGTGTGTATGTGCTGTACAGTATATACTTTATGTATGTGTGTATGTGCTGTACAGTATATGCTGTAGGTATGTGTGTATGTGCTGTACAGTATATGCTGTATGTATGTGTGTATGTGCTGCACAGTATATGCTGTATGTATGTGCTGTACAGTATATGCTGTATGTATTATCTATCTATCTATCATATCTATCTATCTATCATATCTATCTATCTATCATATCTATCTATCTATCTATCTATCTATCTATCTATCTATCTATCTATCATATCTATCTATCATATCTATCTATCTATCATATCTATCATATCTATCTATCATATCTATCATATCTATGTCTATCTATCTATCTATATCTATCTATCTATATCTATCTATCTATCTATCTATCTATCTATCTATCTATCTATCTATCATATCTATCTATCTATCGTATCTATCTATCATATCTATCTATCTATCTATCATATCTATCATATCTATGTCTATCTATCTATCATATCTATCTATCATATCTATCTATCTATCTATCATATCTATCATATCTATGTCTATCTATCTATCTCCTATCTATCTATCTCCTATCTATCTATCTATCTATCTATCTATCTATCTATCTCCTATCTATCTATCTCCTATCTATCTATCTATCTATCATATCTATCATATCTATGTCTATCTATCTATCTCCTATCTATCTATCTATCTATCTATCTCCTATCTATCTATCTATCTATATGTCTATCTATCTATCTGCAATCCATCATTCTAGGCAACAAACATATTCTCCAATATATTCCCATTCTGACCTCTAGTAACCAAGCACAACTTCCAGTGACTCAAAGTCCCAAAGATCTTATAATTTACCTATAGAGTTTTACTTAGTTTCCTAAAAGAAATTGGCCATCAAAATCAAGTACAATAAACCAGGGAAACAAGGCCCCTAATTTAAAAGGAAGCCTGTCAGCAGAAATTGACCCAATAAACCACTAGCAGTACATATGTTATCAAGCAGCTGATGACCTTCCAAATCAAATTTGTAGCGAGATGTAAATTGGCTGTATAAAGTCAAGGAGGCGGAGATTTTAACACTGAAGTCAAGCTTTCTCTTCCTCAGAAAGACCCTATCCTGCATCCAGAGACATTACTTCTCCTGAAGTCCGATGCACAATGTCAATCACAGAGAAGGAGTCGTTAAGAGTTCCGCACCTTGACTTAAGTGTTAAACTCTCCTCCTCCTTGACTTTATACAACCAGTTTATAGCTCACTTCAAAGTTGATTTTCTAGATGACACCACCCCACTGGTCCATGAAAGATACAGAAAACTAAAAGGTATAAGGCATTCTGACAGTATACTGGTAGGGGTTTATTAGACCAATTGCTGATGACAGGTTCCCTTTAACCGCAAATAACTGGGAAAAGTAAAGTGGCCAATCCCTTTAAGCACCTCCCAGAACATCTGAAAGAGTTGAACAATTCTATCTATTGACTATATAAAGAATCTAGCTCTTCCATAGCAATTAGAATAATCTGCATATTTGGAGATGACGGTGCTTGCTCTTTTGAGCACAGGTTAATTTTATTTTCTTGAAGCACTCAATGTACTAGTTGATGAAAACACGACACTAAAGTCTTGCACTTCACATCTATTTCCACTAATTATATGCAGTCTAGCAGCCAGCTAACATCTTCATGGATCACTGAAATACTGGAAGCATCAATTATGGAACTATTTGTTTTCCAACAGCATGGCGCCATGATTTCACCTTTTATTAGCTCTTTACCACGCCGTTAGCTGCTAAACCATTCAGCTATGGAATAGAAGAGGGGCCGGAGAACTGCAAGGAAAACGCCTCAGGCCTTTAACAGGGCTATGGCATCCACTCAATGTTCATGTACATGGTTAGAAAGATGCTCTGTTAGCTTTTTGTTCCAGAAATAGCGCCACTCTTGTCCACTGGTTGGTTCTGGTATTGCAGCTTAGCCTCTAATGCCTTTAATCAAGATGAGCTGTAATACTAGTCACTGGCTATAGACTGAAGTGGCGCTGATTCTAGAATCAGTCGAATATATAGGTGTAGATATGCATGAATTGTAATTGTCTTTACTTTGTTGTATCATGACGTGGCATTATGGAGAAAAATCTGCTCTAAGTTTTCTATTTCCTCTACTTTGGGGTACCATATGGACCCACAGATATCTTTCAGTGCTCTATATGACGCAGGACTCTTATATAATCCTGTTTATTAGCCCAAAATATTAAAGAGGACCCATCACCTCTCCTAAAATATTTATATTTCCACTTTAAATAAAAAAACCATGATCCCTTTCGTTAAGAACGCTATATTGTGTTGTTCCTCTGTTAAAACTCCTGGAAAGATTTTAGTAAATTGACGACTGGATGTTGTTTCAGTGTTTCATTGTTTGACTATGTGGAATCACAAAGAAGATACATCACCTCTCATAAAATAATTGTATCCCGCATTAAATAAAAATTTGGGAGCCTCTTCTTTTCTAACTCTATGCTGTACTGATCCTTAGTTACTCTTCCTGGAAATAGTTAAATAAATTGAGAACTGGATGTTGGTGCTATGTTTTAGTGTTGGGCTATAAAGGATCCCTTTAATAAGTACAATGGTGACGCCCAAATGACAAGTAATGCACACATTTCCAGGAGTAATAACTGAGGAACAGTCCTATTATTGCGTTCTGATAGGAGATGCTCTACAATGACTGTTTATGGCAGACAAGTCAGAAGTGGTGGTAGGTCCTCTGTAAGATTAGGGTCAATACCATCTTATAGTATTACGCTGAGCCATAGGAAGCAATGGACAGGGGATGTGACCCATTCAGTCCACAAGACGTAGAACATGGAATCACTGAGACATACTGTAGATAACCGGTCAGCCGGTTGTTGTTACTACTTTTAGAAGGAAAAAGAATACAATTTCTCTAGGTGATGAGCTGCAGACATACGACGTTAACCCAACCCATAAAAGCTTCCCTAGGAATAAAGGGCACTCAGCTGACAATACCTCGCCCCGGGCACAGGTTCCCTTCACACTCTCTTTCTAGTAGCCTTGGGCAAGGCATTGGATAAAGTCTCTGGGTAGATATTATCTCCTCACACTGACACCCGGCTAGATTGCTTCTGGCTGCCCTGACCTCTTCACATTCCTCAAGATCCAGACAAAAGAATACGTTTTTCTTGCCATTTCCACTATATGGTGCCAGACTGAGGCTCTAATGGGTCATCCTTCTTGCCCGTAGGAACACATTACAGCACTGATTTTACTTTTCGGGTTGTTTTGGGAAACAAAAATTATTGCTATTTTTCACAGAACTGATTCACCCATGAAAAGTGATTGGGTCTGTGAAAAAAAAGCCTTAGCCGTAACTAAAGTGTGATGATTAATCTATATTTTCATCAGAATCTCAAAATTGCTGAGTTAATGGCAGAATAGGGGGGAAGCTAATATCAGAGCTGGGAGCTCATCTCTCAACTGAATGACCTCCAGAGATATGGGAATACTGATATTAGCTCCCTGGGGGTGGAGCTAAGCGCTCAGCAGGGGCAAGGCTAAGAACAGCTCATCCATTGAGCTGCTTGCTTGTGTTTACAGAGATTGGGGCAACATAGAAAGATGAAGGGAATAGAGAAATAAGTAGTGAGATGGGAGCCTAGAGAACAATGGGGGAAATGGAGAGAGGTAGGTGTAGAGAGAAGTGGGGGCAACTAAATGGAAGAGGCATAGAGTGACAAGTGGGGGGAGCAACAGATTGGGGGGAGCTGAGGCAGACAAAGAAACTTATATTTTTTGCCAAAAACTATGTAAAACTGTTCAGTGCAGTTTCTATACAGTTTTTGGTCCCATAATGCACTGCTTGGTGGTGAACACCTTAAGCATAGCTTTATACATGAAAAGAGAAGCAAACATCACATAACTCTAAATCAGTGCATCAACATTATACACACATACAAAGCTACATAACATTCTCTGCAGATTATTACTAATCTACGTGGCAGATGAAAAGTAGAATTCTCCTGAAATGTTCCATTTCCTGGCACACACGTGTGATTTGTCTTCCCCTGTAATTCCACACATGACTGCGAGTTACACAGCTGTGATTTCTCACACAGGATAGTAAGCGATCCCCAGGTTGTCAGACCCTACAGGGTATTTCCTCTTCCCCTACTTTTCAGCCTAAAATTTGCAATCTGCAAGTAAGCATATCCTTCCTGCTGTTCTTATACAGTAACTTAAGATTTTATCCATTTCTAGGAAAGCTGGGTGACGCCAGCCACAATGATTTCCAGCCTTAATGCATAGCTAAGGAGATACGGTTCCCAAATTTTAAGGAACTCGACTATCAAAATTAAGCAGTACTAACACTTACTCATAGATCCAGGCACCGTGACTCTGGTTATCTTCTTATTTTTGTTATCCATGACCTCCTTCCTTCTAAAATCAACTTTTAAAATTATGCTAATGAACCAGAAGGGCTCCTGGGGGTATTACACTGTGCAGGAGCTTCCCCCAAGTTGAGATTACAGCAGGCTCATGGAGGGGAAAGACCAGAAGGTGAGATAGTGTAACAGCCTGTGAAGCTACACCATGGAGGGGTTCTGGTAACATCTACCAGAGTTCTACAGGCTCAATAGCACATTAATAAAAGGACTACCCCGGTATTTGTAAAATATATAGATTATAATTAAAGGAAATCTACCATTAAAATCCATCATGATAAACCAGGGACACTTACTCATAGATCAAGGCACTGTGACTGTGGTAATCTTCTTATATTTGTTATCCATGGCCTCCTTCCTTCTACAATCCTCTTTTAATATTATGCAAATAAAACTGGGGGTCTACCCGAGCCCCTCTGCGATATGGCTTGACAGACTGAGGCAAGTGGCAGAAATGAGGTAACACTCCGCTGCTCCCCCATTCACAGTTTGTAAAAGGACTGTATTCACAGAGGTGACATAATACAAGTCTTGTCACCGTCGCCTTAAGTGTGTCATTTCCCCGATGATCAACATGTAAGGTTTTTCTTGGACGCTGAGTGTCCTTATGAAATTACACAGATGCTTCCTCAGCCAAGTCCTACATGTCAAGTGATGCCAAACCCCGTCACTGGCAGCTTGGACCAGCTACCCCGCTACGTACTCGGGCGACATGCTAGCACACTACGATCTCAGCGCGCATGCGCCGGCTCCCGCTGCTCGCCGCTCCATACGCAGGCGCCGGCGTTCTTACTCCCATAAGAGACACACTTCCCGTGCGCCTGCTCTAACAGCAGACCGTCTGAGCTCCCTCTCAGCGCTCCTTTGTAAGTATTACTATTTTCCTTCGTTTACAAGTGTCCTAGTTGCTAATAGCTAGGGCTATTATCTAAATGATCTCTATCTTTACTCATTTTCTGTTTTTCGTTCTTCCCATATAGTCTGAGTTCCCACTCAGTACTTCCATGTAAGTTTTTTTGGTCATTTTTTCACTTTCTCGTCCCCACTTTCTCTATAGCCAGTATTTAGTATTAGCATATTATCCACTGTGCTTTTTTATACTTTCTAGCCATCCTTCTTTCCTCCACTTTGGTTCATTTACCCCATTCATCATACAATCTAATTAATTTATTTTAAAGTATTTACTTATATATTTATCATACAATGTAATTAATCCATACCTATTTTATCATTCATCCTACTTTTATTCCCACGGGACTCACTACATTTCCCACTCCTATAAATATAAAAATATATCTATCTGTGTTTTATTTCCTCTCACATATGTCTCAATTCTCAGTTGCTACCTAGATCTATCCATATTTTAATTTTAATTATCATGTTATCATTACCCTTTATTTCTATTGTTCTCCACACCCAATCCCTTCCCCTTGTTCGTCTAGTATCACACTCTGTGTACTACCGTGTATCCTTTACACGATCATTTCTAATTTCTATGTATACATTCTAGCACTACGTATTAATGGATCTACATGTGCTTGTATTCCATATGGTTCACTGTGTTTTCATCAATTCTATGTATGTATTTGTTTTGCTAGTTTGGTCTGACGAAGGGGTCTCCCCGAAACGCGTTGCCTTTGGATATCACTGCTACCAATAAAATTTGTGTTAATCACTACACTTGGAGATTTTTGTTCGGTTACTAGCGCACTCTCCCGGCCCTCTCCATTTTTTATCTTTGTATTATCCATTTCACGGTACCTTTGGCTACCGGTTTTCGGAGAGCCTAATAGTTGCTGCAGTAACCTAAGATTCAAAGCTCCGTACCTTCAAGGATCCTCCCCCTTACTGGATACTATATACCGCTTGTACCCAAGTGGTCACCAGGTGAGCAACCATTTTTCTCACCACAATCGGTACACTTGTCTCTACGTTATTACGCGAGGCGCCGTCCTCCTCCGCAGTTGTTTTTGTCTTTCTTTCTCTAGTACAGCTGCTGGGGGGCAACCAGGTCTTGGTCCCTGCCGGCGCTGTGCTGCGGCGGTGGTGTACGCCATGTGATACAGCATACAATAGCGTAGGGACCCACCAAAAAGAGGTCACCTTGAAGTGGTTGGTAGGCTTATACAATTTGATCAAAATGTAACTAAGAACCTCAAGTTCGTTATATAATGTAGCCTAGCAGCAGTAGATCATTGTATCATGTGTGGATGTGCGGTCCAGTTCTTTTTCTCTCCTCATGTTGGTACAGTTACACTAAAACATTCACATTTATTAGTGCACACAGACCTCTGCTTACGCAGCCCATTGACCGGCATCTCAGAGGAATATTTATACTTCCAGGCAGATGACCCACCAATCATTATAGTACATTTTATCTGTTTATTGTGAGTTCAGTATTAAGAGAGAGGTCACATGTCACCTTAGGGTGGAAGAGGTGATGGTATTGCAGGTAAGGGGGTCTACGGTTGGAAGTAGTGGGTGTGGGGAGGAAAATGAGAAGGGCTGCAGCGTACCCTGTGGCATGCAGGGGAGCCTCCGGTCCAATAAGGATTAGGAGGAAGACAGAGAAGTTTAAAACAGGTTGGTAAGTGCGCGCTGCCCCTATGGCTAAAATGGAAAGGTCTTTCACTGAGCGCCCCAAATGACATGTCTACTTTATTCTTTGGGTCGGTACGATTAAGGGGATACCAAATTTATAAAGGTTTTATAATGTTTTCATACATTTACAAAAATGAAAACCTCCTCCACAAAAATTATTTTTTTGATTTTGCCAACTTCTGGCGCTAATAACTTTTTTATACTTTGGTGTACGGAGCTGTGGGTGGTGTAATTTCTTGCGAAATTTGATAATATTTTCAATGATATCATTTTTAGGACTGTACGACCTTTTGATCACTTTTTATAGATTTTTTTATATTTTTCAAAATGGCAAAAAAGTGCCATTTTCGACTTTGGGCGCTATTTTCCGTTACGGGGTTAAACGCATTGAATAACCGTTATCATATTTTGATAGATTGGCATTTTCGGACGCGTCGATACCTGATGTGTTTATGATTTTTACTGTTTATTTATATTTATGTCAGTTCTAGGGAAAGGGGGGTGATTTGAAATTGTAGGTTTTTCTTAATTTTTATTTATACTATTTTTCAGACTCCCTAGGGTACTTTAACCCTAGGTTGTCTGATCGATCCTACCATATACTGCCATACTACAGTATGGCAGTATATGGGGATTTTCCTCATTCATTACAATGTGCTACCAGCACATTGTAATGAAGGGGTTAAAACGAAATAGCCTCGGGTCTTCGGAAGACCCGAGGCTACCATGGAGACGGATCGCCGCCCCCGATGACATCACGGGGAGCGGCGATCCCAGGTAAGATGGCGGCGCCCATGCGCCGCTATCTTTTTGAGGCTGCCGGCAGCTTTGCCGACAGCCATCGCTGTGAAAACAATATGCAGCAAAGACTTACCGGCTATGGAGAGGGCTCAGCCCGTGAGCCCTCTCCAAGCAGCTCGACCCGACCGCCGCCATGTATACACGGCGGGCGGTCGCGATTACCGGCGTATAAGACGACCCCAGACTTATATTGCAGAAAACACTTACCGGTAACACCCGCTATCAGTGCTAGCTATGTCGTCGATCACCGCCGACAGCACCGGCGCCGGCTTCTTTCAGTGGAGCGTCGCTCCCCGTGACGTCGTCAGGGAGCGCCGATCCGTTGCCATGAGAGCCTCAGGTCTTCCGTAGACCTGAGGCTGTCTTGTTTTAACCCTTTCTTTACAATGTGCTATCAGCACTTCTGCCATACTGCCAAAAAATCACTGCGTTTAGCCCCGTAACGGAAAATAGCGCCCAAAGTCGAAAATGGCACTGTTTGCCATTTTAAAAAATATAAAAAAATTCTATAAAACCGTACACTGAAGTATAAAAAGTCATTAGCGCCAGAAGATGGCAAAATCAAAAAATTATGTTTTTGTACAGGAGGTTTGAATTTTTGTAAATGTATGAAAAAATTATAAAACCTATACAAATTTTGTATCCCCCTGATCACACTGACCCAAAGAATAAATTAGATATGTCATTTGGGGATGCACGGTGAAAGCAGTAAAAATCCAAGCCCACAAGAAAATGTCGCAAATGCGTTTTTTTCACCATTTTCACTGTATTTGGAATTTTTTTTGCCACTTCCCAGTATATGACATGGAAAATTAAATACCATCACTATGAATATGATTTTTGAAGGTGGAAAGTGAAAAATGGAAGTGAAAAAACTAAAAAGGGCCAGGTCGTTAAGGGGTTAATAATCCAGAAAGGCTCTGGGAACATTACCAGGGCCCCTCCGTGCTCTTTCTTCACAGGCTGTTACACAGTGCGGGAGCACTTCCCCTTTCCACTGTGTGCTGAAACCCATTGCTGCTGTAAGATTACATCATGCAGAGGGAGATGGAGGTGCTGAGGGAGCAGAAGGGGAGGGAAATAGTATTTTAGTGTACTGTATTTTGTAGGTATTTTTTAAACAATATATGTGGCATATGTATTTACTATAAAGAATATTCCGTGAATTTGTTTCAGGCTCAGTCCATCCCAGTCAAGGTCATGCGGCTGTATGTTTTCTTTTTCTATGCTTTTTATTATCTAAGAGAATGAAAAGCAGGAGACTCGGTAATTCTCTCCTCTTACACTCCCCCCAATGCCCTTTCTTCATATAGAGACATAATAGAAGCTTTCGCCATTCCTTGCCATAACCCAGAGTGCATGAAATTACTACATGTCATAATAAAAAGTATGGGGAGCTTCTCTGGGAAACATACACTGTACAAGACATACATTTCATTTTACCACCGCTGTGAACGCTGCCCATTGATTTAATGCTAGTAAAAAGAGAAAGATATAAAGAAGTAAAAAAGCAGAATGTACTAAATAATATTATTAGATACATAGTAACCCCGTGTATAAAGTCTGGGCTGAAAAAGAAAATGTTATTGAAAAGACCATAAATCAATTTTTAGAGATGATTGAATGAAAAGCATTGTCTTTGATGCTCAGTATGATGGGACACTCTCCATTTGTGGAATCAACCCTGATTTTAATTAATTAATTAAAGGGAACCTGTCACCACATTTTCACAAATACAGCTAGTGACAGGTTCCCATAGAGTCCTATTAATTAACTAATGCCCTTCTTTTAGCTAAAAATAGTTTTCCTCACATCCGCACAAATCAACTTTATCTTATACTACCTGGCATCAGAGGGGGCATGTCCTGCTCTGCTGGCCCCTCCCATCTACACCTCCCTATGTCCTATGCCTTTTCTCATCATGTCATGTGACCAGGTTGATGTCATCTAAGCTTCTTTACCCAGTTACATTTGCAATGTTTACACCATGTATGTATCTTATCACATGAAATCACCGCTTACCTCCATGGACTTCTACTCCTCCCTATCCTCTATGGAGGCTGCTGTTATTTCATGTGATCAGATAAGTAGATGGGGTAGACTGTGCAAATGTAGCAGGACCTTAGATGACATTACCCTGGCCAATGATGTAACAGTACACTCTCAAAATGTTCCACATAGCAGCGTGTTCTGTGGCAGTGAGACCTGTCAATCAGGAAGAAGGAAGCAGGGCCGTGCAGTAACCACTGACTATGCTGGGTCTCACTGGACTCACATAGTATCATTGGACTCACATCAGGCGAGTTGCATATAAGTTTCCAAACTGATTCTTAACATTGAAGCCATTTGAAGGAAACAATTAGGCATAAGGACTATGCTTTTTAATCATAGTTTTTAAAGGTCACCTACCCCTAGGATGAAAGACTGTATGCAAATGAGCCTGAGGGGATCCAGGCTCCATAAGTGTTAATGGAGCCTGGAGCCCCTAAGGCTCATTTGCATACAGTCTTTCATCCTGGTGGTAGATGTCCCTTAATAATGAATGAGTTAATTTTCATGGCAGGTTTTCTTTGCTGTCTCACAATATACCGTAGCACTTCCAGATGAGCGACGCACTTGGGAGTTTAGGTAGCATGACTCTCTCTCTCTCGTCCTCCCACTGACTGATAGCACTGATCACATTGCCTTTCTGACAATTCCTTCTGACAGTAGAAAGACGTGTTGTGCAAGGAAACAAAATTATTATATATGCACAGCCCTAAAGTTTTTTTTTACTTTTATAAAACTTCCTCTAAGTCTAAATATAATTCTGCATTCGGAATAACTTTTGCCGCTGTTTCCTTCCCGGCAGATTGACAATCAAGATGCTGCGTCCAATTGTTGCAGTTTCCCGTTACAAAAGACTTCTCTATCTCTGCCGTCTTTGTTGCACATTGAAAAGCTGCTCCATATCTTATCAGGACTTATTTTTCCATGGACTAAAGAAGAAAAAGTTACATTTAAGAGAAAGCGTTTCTTAGAAGCCAGTGAATCCGTGTAACCTGATCCGCAGTTTTCAACTACAGAATTAGAACATTATTTGTGTCTGGGATTTACTGGGGAACAAAAATCAGATGAATGGAGCGGAGATATAGTCGCTATCTGCCTCCTGGATTTCTCATTTATTAGCTACAATGAACTGTTAGTTTGGGCCCACAATGACACCGACTGATTAATTTGCTGTCTTCAGATTCACAAGGACATTTTCAAGTCTGCAGCCTTTTGATATGTACCTCCTTGGCATACAGAAGCGATTATTGCAGCGCACTCTGTAATAAGGCACATGGGAGAAAACAGAACTTCTTGAAAAGTTATAAAAAATAAATAAATAACAGATTCCGAGGTGAAACGGCAATGATATGTGTAATTACCTATAGTCTCCTGTCACCTATTAGGAAGGTATGGGATAATAGACCAAATAATAGACTCCCCGTATGAAGTAGGTCAGGAAGAAAGTCATTCTCCTAATGCGGATTGTCTTTCAGATGTACAGAGTCTTAAAGGCCATGCATGCAATAAGTTATCCAGGGTGGGGAAACTTATGGAGACCAGAAACACAACTCTCTCTACATTAATACTCAGTAGAAAAGGAAAAAGTCAACACTCACCGTCCTGAAGAAAATCTTTGTCTTTATTTCATCTCTTAATAAGGTACAAAGGCTGTAAGACCCATATTGCAAATACACGCTGTCTTCCATGCTGAGACGGTGATCCTTGTCCCCTATCCCGACAAAATATAATCCCTCTACATTAATGACCCATGTCATGTTAGTAGGCTTCTTGAAAATCAGACTACAGGCAGGTTCCGAAGGTTTGTTCTTAAGTTGAATTTGTATGTAAGTCAAAACTGTATATTTTATTGTAATTGTAGTTTGAGGCAATTTTTTTTTTGTCCCTGTGACAATTGGAATTTCAAAATGTTTTGCTGTAATGGGACCAAGGATTAGCAATAAAGCTTCATTACAGACACCTTACAGCTGATCATTGCAGCCTGGGACCATAATAAAGAGATCAGAGATCTTCACCAGTGGTCACAGTGGGCAGAGTGGTCCATCTTCAACTAGGGGTCGTCTGTAAGTTGGTGGGACCGCCTGTATTTATGTAGATGAAGCTGCCTTATTTTAATGGACATCTACCACCAGGATCAAGTATTGTAAACCAAGCACACTGACATACTGGTGTGTGCCCCCTGTGGCAGGATTCACTCTTCTTAAAAAAGGCTTTTTAAAATAATGCAAATGAGCCTGAGGGGCTCAAGGCCCATTAACATCTGTGGAGACTGGAGCTTTTTTATTCTTAAAAACAAGGGTATGGGAACACAGAGGGAGCACACACCAGTATGTCGGTGTGCTTGGTTTACAATCCTTCATTCTGGTGGTTGATGTCCTTTAAGGTAACACTGTGGCGCAGGTATTCTTTCCCCTTCCTGGAAAACTTTTTGCGTATGTCTATAATATTTGCTATCGTTATAATCAAGGTTACAAGTCCATTCCATAACCCATATGGTAGATACATTTAGACATAAGCTCAGCTCACTTTATGTATCTTACTTTCTTTGATATGAGGCTGGAGCCTCTTGACACATCCAGGGGGTTCCGGGATGGAGGGGGTGGATTGGATCCTACTCTGGTGTACATCCCCCTTACGTTATTTATCTTGGCCATGCACATTAGATATGTTTTGACCCCGAACCCCCTGACACCGATTTTGGGTTTTAACTGTTTAAATGCCACTGGCAAAGTCATCAGCGGCATTTATATTATAGTGGCATGTTAATTATAATGACATAATCAGCGTCAGAGGCCGCCAGATTCATGAAGACCGTGTGCCAGTCTTCAATAATCTGGCCCACTCTGCACACTAATGTTAAGTCTGGGCCATGATCCTTGGGGTACAATGCACTAGCCCTCCTTGGCCATTGTTGTGATTGGAAGTTCAGGTTTGTTACTTTTAGTTATACTACTGTTTTTTGGGGTAGAATTCTACAATACAGATGATTTCTTAAACTTTTCAAAACTTTCGCCCAAGTCTGAAATTGCGTGTGCCAGCTTTTAAAGAAACCTCTGTCATCTTCAGCGATGCATTTGGCATCTGAACAACTACAGCACCAAACTATTACTTTAGCAGACCATCTCCACAGCCTGACTGCTGAAACATAAAAACACATTTTCATTTTTACCACAGCAGTAAATCGGACTCATCAATCACTGGAAGCAATATGTCTGACATCCAAAGGGAAAGAACGGCCGTCTCTCCTATAAAACTCTACAAACTGAGCTGTCTATGGCTTGTTCATGGGGCTGATATGGGAAAGTGTGAAGTAGGGATTTGTTTTTAGGGGGGGGGGGGAATTTTCCCCTGGACCAAGAATACTTAAGGATCCAAATAGATCCTCTGTACAATTTGAAGGGAATTATATTGCACATGCTCCTTTTACGCTGGCAATTTATTCAGCCAGTACAAAAGGAGAATCAGACTGCAGAGTGTCGCTCTTTGAGGACTTCCGTAATGATGATTTTGCAATGTGATCATCAGCCCCTTTAGGGCAATGTTAACATATTTGTCCTTCAAGTGCAAAAAAATTATGATTGGCCTCGCTCCATGCTGAATGATCCCAGATACAACCTTGCATACCGATATAGACCTTAAAGGGGTTTGCCCATGAAAGACAATTCTCAAATTTTAATCCCTTAGTGATGTTTACACAGTACAGATAATTTTGAACCCTCTACTTTACAATTTTACTAAGTTTTATTGCTGTTTTATCTGCTATAATTCATTGTGGGTGGGGACTCTCTAACCAGACACTTCCTGTTTCCTCTAGGGCCATAAGATGCTGTGTGCTGACAATGAGCTTAAATTATCAGGGTACAGGGTTATATACACTTTCATTTAGCTTCTGAACCTTGTACTAGTATCTGACACATAGAAAGAGAGATGAGACAGATCAGAGATAATGGGGCACATTTACTTACCCGTCTTGTCGACGCCACCGATCCGGAATGTCCGACGAGGATTCGGAGCTGCCGTGATTCACTTACAGCGTGCACCCGATTTCTTGAATGTGTCGCTTACCTGCTCTGGAGTTCACTTTCTTCTTCCCAGTGTATGTGAGTGCTGATCTTGCGACACAATTTGAATTTTAAACTTCACGGTTTGTCCGAATCAGTCGGGTTGTCCGATGGCCACGCCCACCGATTTGTGTCGCATGAAAGCCAGCGCCAATGCGCCAAAGTCCCATCTTGTGCGCCAAAAACCCCTGTGCAATTCTGGGCAAATATTCAGGAAACCCGACGGAAATGCGTCCAACAGACCCTTAGATCTATGAAATGCATATAACACCTCCCTCCCCCTTCCGGCCCTAAAGTCAGAAGATCCAGGGTGGGTCCATGGGTAACCAAAATTGTGTAAACCAGGACTGAAAGAGACAGGTTAGTATTATATCTTTGAAATGCTGTATTTTTGTTAATAACATTGAATTATAGAATGTGTTATTTTGTTATCCTGAATACATTTAAGAAACTTGTCTTCATAGGAATACCCCTTTAAATCAGACTCTATATATGGACCCTTGACAAATAGACCAAAAATACAGTATGAAACAATGGGGGGAATGCATTATTGACTTTACGGCAGAAAACTGTTGTTTTTTTCCCTTACTGTGCCTATTGCACCTTATTTATGAAGTATCTGCGCCACAATATTGGCACTTTTCGACACTCACAAATTTTTCCTTTTGTGGGAAATTTGGGCGCCGCTTGGGAATCCGATACTTTTCCTGTGATTCTAGTTTCCCGAAACGCACACCTAGACCTGCAATAAGCACGTCTATGGAGTTTTATTTAACCTTCATGAATGTGGAGACAGTTCTAACCCTTTTCAGTCCTGCACCAACTCTTTAACTCTACATTTTTTTACCAATTTCACTGCGTTTGGAAACTTTTTTCCTGCTTCCCAGTACACGGCATAGGATATTAAATACCGTCACTATGAAGTGCAAGCCCTCACATAGCTCTTTACATGGAAAATACAAAAGTTATAGATTTTTTGAAGGTGGGCAGTGAAAAATGGAAACGCAAAAACGAAAAGGGGTTTAATATAAGGATATTGGTGGGTGCAAATTTTAAAATGTGTGCGCCTGTGGAGATGAGTAGTGCGCTGCCCGGAAAAGTAACCCACCTTGTCCTTCCTAATGCTGAGTTCCTGAAATCTAACTTTTTCCTAAGTCTTTTTTTATGATGAAACTAAAATAAAATCTGTGTCAAGGATCTTGAATGCTGAACCTAGTTTCCTTGACTTTCTATTAGAGAGAAGTCATATCACTGCTATTTTTATATCTTCCAAAGTGGTTTTCCGACATTATTCTCTGGTATACTGTTTGACTGCAAATAAGCCGAACACTTTATCAGAATTTATGGAATATAAATACAACCAGATTATTCCTTTCAATTGAATGAACTTGAATGAACTTGACTAGAGCCGGAATATAGAGTTGCGCTTGTCATAACTGATCTCTTGAATAAAGAACATGTACTCTTTATACATGCAAATGTAATGCTCGATAAGTAAAAGGAGTTGACTGCGGAACAATTATATTGATTGGAATGACCTGAATTGTTCGGGAAATAAAAATAATGACTTATATAAATATGAATGCAAAATGATCCCGACACAATGGATTCTTCTTCGCTTCATTGACCGATAATATGTCCCAGATTGGCCTCATCTAGGAACATAATCTGGGGCGGGATTGAATACAGGCAGTCCCGGGTTACGTACAAGATAGGTTCT